>JBBHKE010000059.1:149446-321946 GCA_037447655.1 Zygnema cylindricum | reverse complement strand
GCGAAGTCCGCAAACCACCAAATTGTCCTTTCCGCGAAGCCGACGCTAACCACGGCCGTCCGATTGATATCGGTATTTAATACGGACCGTCGAAACAAATGTCCGTACCATTTGTTTCGTCCGGTACTAATAGTACAACTGTTCTATGTCCAATAAACCGTAATCCAGTTAAATAGAAAATCCTACGTGTACATGTTTATATACATATCAAACCTAATATACCTTAGCACTAGTCCTAGACTAAACGAACAAAGCTATCGGCTACGGGTGACTTGACGGACAGCAGGTATCAGGTTCAATTCCTAGGTCCGTCAAGTACCTTTTGGAACATCTACCTAAATCAACCCATATCTTCTCTAGTGAGCTTAGGCAGCCATGGCTATAGCTCCCAATCCAGCTTTCAGTGACTACGACAAGTGTGGGGGCTTGGAGAGGGGAGTTAGAGACAGGTTGTCTCTGCTCTATTTCTATCCTAATAGACCTAGAAAATACTCAAATATCAACATCTCCCACTCCCTTTTTCTCCCCCCCCCCTCCCTCCCTCTCTCTCTCCCTTAATCTCTCTCTTGTTCACTATTTCCCTCCCTTTTTCTTCTCTTTCCTACGTCAACCTCTTTTTCTTTTTGTCCCTCCCACCTTTTTTTTTGGGTTTAAAACTATTGAGGTGCATAGATAGAGTGTCCTCAAACAAAATGCGGTTACTTGGATAGAAGCATCTTGAAATTCTTGGTCAAACATATTCTCGTATATTATATAGTTATGTATTAGCCGTTACGATTTATTTCATGCTTCTCAAAGTTCTAAGATTATTATTAGAGTATAAGGCGACGGTAAAAATATTATAACTACATTATTAATATTGCATTTTGTAGAATTTATGACAATAAATACATTGGGGCTCAAATTTGTGATATTTATGAGATTGAAAATCATTGTTAGGGGTTCCTATGATATAAAAGCAAGAATATGAAAAAAAACCAGATGGTATTTGGGTCGCTTTGGAATTCGTACATTTTCGTCAAAGAAATATAATTTTTGGGAGGAAAAAGGAGTTGTATACTGTAAAAACCAGAGGGTGGAGAGGGATGAAGTAGCGTTGTGTTCCCACCACGTTTTTCGAAGACTTCAACAATTTTGTTGTTTTATCGTTTGAACATTAGTGATAAGCATTTTTTTTATGTGTTCGCGAGACTCACCATTTTTTGTCATAAAATAGTTTATTAGTTTCCCATCCGTATAATTTTTTTTCGAGTTGACTTTTTTTTTTTGCTAATTTCTTATAATTATGTTTGAAATTATAGAAAGGATGATGTCAATTTTAAGTTGTGTTAGATGGCGAGGTGTCGATTATGACAGGCTCAAGGAAAGAGGACTCAAAAGTCACAAAATTTCAAGGAAGACATTTCAAAACATTTTGTTTTTTAGTGCTTTATATCATTATCTTGTAAGTGTTGTTTTTAGAAAGCTTTAGTCCTCTCTATGCCTCTGCTGTGAGGGAGAGAGAGCTATTCATGACTTAAGCTATTTTTGGTTGAGTTTGGTTCAGTGGTTACCAAAATTAGTGTGACAGTGAAGTTGGGAGTTCACGGTTCATTCACACTTGGGACACGCGTCGTCAATGAGAGAAATACGTGAGTATGTCCTCCGTGGTCGTACAAAAATTCGGCAGGACCACGGGACTTCGTGAAGTCAGTTCTACAGTGCCAAATCCTCTAATTGGACGGCTGACAGCCGCCGCCAACAAATACTGACGAGGCGTGACTAGATCACTATCACTTTATGTTGTCTGAACTTTGGTGTAAATATTTGGTAGAATATAATTTTGTCTGTAGTTAATTAGTTGTTTAGTGTTGAGAATGTGGTTTATGACATACCTTTAGTACACAGGTATACTCACAATATTTGTTGTGTTATAATGTTATATGTACGGCTGGAATGCCTCCGTACAGCTTAGTGTAGTTTCGGTATATGGTAGTAGGACTGAGTGAATTTGATTCATTAGGAACAAATGATATGAAAACTGTACACTCAATTTTATGTAATTTCATTTCTGCATATCTCACAGATCTGTGAGCGGAATTCATTGAAATTTTGTGTGTGTGTTTTTTTGTATAGTGTCTACTTTGTGTTATATTTTCAGTATCATTGGATCATTTTTCTGAAAGTTATAGTGTGTCAAAGTTGCTGTTCAGCCATCGATATTTGTGGAAGCTTCCTCTTTTGATTTGTTCTACGATGACTACTGATGCATCTTCTTCATCTTCAGTGCCAGCAATTGTCTCAGAACAGCAATAAGTACATGCTTTGGTGTTCATTTGAGTACACAAATACATTTTATTACTAGTTGTGTATTCTGATGTACGTATGTCCATTGTTGTGCATGTAAGGATACACGTATACTTTAACAATGGAGACAGTTTTAACTTCCATTGATTAAAAAAAGTGAAAAAACTGTGGTTTTCATTCGTTATAAAAGATTGACTTTTTTGGCAGAAAACGTTGGGGCGACCATTGTTGCATAATATTTACTGAAATTCGGTTATGAACGCTTAATCGATTTAGTTGTTCGGTTCGTTGAAATCCAACGGTTAAGTTTGGTTTTGGATTTTCCAAACCCCGGTTTAAAACTGGTCAATTCAGTTTGGCCCGAAATTTTAGTGACACGTTGAAGTTTTTTGACGACCCCAACAAACGGGCGTTCGAATAATTTATGGATTTTCCGTAGATGTCTCATTCGTACGGATTTTGATATTTTTTACAAAATTTCGTTATTTTTTATAAATTTTGAACATTTCGTAAAATGGGTATAATTTTCGTACGGACGAAGTGTACCATAATAATGTATGGAAGTATTCAAATAAAGGGTTGAACGTAACTCTGTTTTGGGTTAAAGGCCTGAGGCCAACAAAAAGTAAAAAACGAACGCTAATTGATACACACTAAACACTAATTTGGATGTAGCCGCGATAATCTATGTTCACATGTTCGACGCTTGAACATGTGAGAACAGGTTCTTGCGATTCTCCCTCGTCTTTATGACTGGGATTCAAATCCGAGTGCGTTTTTTGTGGCGACGCACTCAATTTCCTATGTCGACGCCTTTATCTAACGCTTATTCTGTACATCTGTACAGAATAATGAGAAGTTTTCGAACTAACTGATTCATTTTTTACACTACACTATTTTACGTCTGTACGAAATAATGAATAGTTTTAGTTCGAACTGACACAATTCGTACATTCCACTTTTTAATTGCAGTTCATACATTCCACTTTTTAATTGCAATTGAAGTTAGAGTACATCGTCAATCGCTATTAGAGTAAATAAATCCAATTCGGTGCCCTTTTTTCAAAAAAAAAAACTTGAAATACAATCCATAATTCCAATTTTTCCATTATTCTAATTAGGTTTTTTTTTCAATTAGCATTAATAGTGGAAGTACACTGTGATGGAAATAGTGTGACGTACGGACAGGGTATCTCCGTACGAAATGGTACATTTTGAATGACAAAAGCATAAAAATACACTTAACATTATTGCGCACACATGTGAATGTGCACTGGAAGAAAGAGACGCAAACTCGTCGACAAAAATCACGTTCTCATGTGTTCATCCGTCGACCGTGTGAACAGCGAGACGGCGTACGAATTGTCAAATTTTGTACGAGTACACATATTACTGTAGACATCGAAAGGGCGGGTATTTATTATTGTTGACAACCCAAAATACAGTTAGGGATTAATTAGTATATATATATTTTTTTTAAAAGAAATAATTCCCGATTAGTGTTGATAACACTGTTTTTTTTTTGCGCTATTTATTCCTTTAATAGCGATTGACGGTGTAAGCTAACGCTAATTAAAAAGTATGCGTATTAATGTAAAACAAAAATAAACTTGATTAAGTTGTAGTAGTATTTTTTATTAGATGTTTTTATATTTTATATTTTATTATATAGTTAAAGTCGGTCAACGCATTTTATAAAGTTTTGAATTTTGTTTCATGGGCATATTCCTTATTTTTTGGGCATTTCATGCGTGCCTTTTATGCGCATGAGACATCTATGGGATTTTCACACCGACAATGTTTTTTTGGAAATTTCGTCGAAACACTTTTTGTATAATAGACCCAAAAGTAAAAGTAATGTAATGTACTTTTACGGAACTGGCCAACGGTAACCCATTTTTTGATGTACGAAATGTACAACGAGCTGTACGAAATGTAAAACGAATTGTAATTGTAACTAGGTAAGTGTTGCACCACGTTTTGTTATGCAGAAAATGTACAATGTACAGAACAAAGGTCGCAAAAGTCAAAAAATTTCATACCCGAAACCGACCGTTTTTTTTTTTCAAAATCTGAGTAACCGACGCCCGACCGAGTTTTGTCACGCTCCAAAAAATTTAACTGTTAACCGACCGTCGTTTAAAAAAAAAATAATAACCAAAGCTCGATTTCTAGCGACTAACAGTGCCCGCCTGTAACCGAAAAGGTACAAAATTACAACGCTCATTGTTATTAACGTTTAGAATTTATTACACCGCGAATCGTAATCATCGTAAATAAATAATTAATGTTATCCATTCCAATGTTGATTTTTTCGTTTTTTCAAAACAAAGTTGTACTCTACTTTATCAATAACTCTAATTTAGGTTTCTGTTAGTAAAAATTATCCGTTTTACAAAATCTGACAAACGTACAATTTCACGTCATAATTATCCGATTTCTTAGGTACACATACAGAATCTGACAAACGTACAATTTCACGTCATTATGACGTTTCCACTACGCGGTTTGTGAAAACGCAGTTACATCATAACGGCATGTATTAAATCATTTTTTGTACTTTTGTCGTTAATACGGTACAATTTTGCACGGTCAGACACCGATCGTAAGCCACACTATTTAAAACGGCACTATACTAAGGTTGTTAACGTTGATTAAAACTACCTTAAATAATGTAAAGACAAATTTAGAGTTATTTACTCTTTACTAGTTTATCAAAGCCCGTTACACAGGCAAAAGTCGTGTTGTGTGTGTTTAAGGTTGTATAGAGTTTCTGTACTCTATATATTTGGGAACAACTACAGGTGGGTTTTTTGATGAACTATACAAATGTAAATTATATATGGGAATTACAACCATAGGGTGTTTTGATTTACAACACAAATATAGACAATTTTAAACCGAGATAATGTCCCATGAAAGATGTCATTCTGTGCAAACAAATTTTTCGCTACAATTTTTCGGACAGTTTTTCTTTCGACTACAATACTAAATTATGAATTATGCAAAAAAGGTAAATTTTCAATTATGAATGTTTACAAAAAAAATATTAGTTTTTCACATAGAAAATAAATTAGCAAGAAACACATCGAGATGAGCAAAAAAATCAAAACATATTTTGTAGTATCAAATATATGAAAAATCAAATCACAACCTTGTCCTGTTTTCGACTCTATTATACAAATTCTCAACCTCAAACCTAAAAATTACACAAAATATATAAATCTAAATGTGGTATGAATACTTCGCTTTGGTAATTTGGTAAAAATAAACACCGGTTGAAGAAAAAAAAAGATAAACACTAGAAAAATTGTGAAAATAAAGAAAAAAATATATATGTATAACCAATACTAAAAAAATAACAATAATTAGAAAACAAAACAAAACAAAAAACTATGCATTTAAAAGATCTCGGTTAGATCTAAAACATAAAAGATCACTAACAATTGAAGCTGCTAGTGCGCTCCTCTTCTTTGTTATCGTGTTCCTGGCATCCGAAAAAGTGCATTCCGACATGGAACTAGAAGCCGGAATAGCTAGAATAGATCTAGCAACACCGGCTATAATAGGAAATCCTCCATCTTTCGCACGTACATATGATTTCTTTTTCCACCATTGAAGTATGTTGAAGTTCAATCTTTCGTGGTTGGTTAATTTTAAAACAAAATAACGTTTGAATTTGTCAATAACGAGCGTTTTTTTGTCGGTGGTAATAAAAACCTCATTTTCGTCATCGCTCTCACAAAAAAATTGTGGAAACCGTCCATATTTTGCAATATTTTTCGTTTTTTTGTGATACGTTGAAGACTACCGAAATCAACATCATCACCTAGGTCGTTAGCAAGTTTTCGAAGTTTTACCCTAGCGCTTTCAATTTCGGTTTTCGATACCCCAATTATTTCAAGATTTTGTTTTTGTCGGGGATCTAAGAGAGCCGCGATAATATGATACTGATGAAGGCCCCACTTCGGTAACGCAAATTTCATAAAAAAGTTATTTCAATTTTTGCAAGTTTGGGGAATCGGTCGGGCATTCTTTTTCACCGTCATTGTAAGTTGTTTTTCTTATCTTACAATGGTTATGCAGAGACGTTAGTTCAAACAAAACCAAATGTAAAGTTGGTTCTTTGAACTTTTCCAACTTTAGGGTCGCTTCTTGAAACCTTTCCAAAAATCGAATAAGTTCGGCAAGTTGAGTCATGTCGATACAAGCAAAAAGTATCAATTTATTTTTTGCTTGACGATTGGTCCTATCTCATTGAATGCATCGTAAATACTCTTAAGCATTCGGGGCAAAGAATTCCACCGCATTGCGTTTTCTTGTTTTAAAGTGTTTTTCAAAAGATTTTGTAAATTACTCTGTTTGAAAAACGTGACCAATGATTTACACGCATCTATTAGATCAAAGAATTCAAGAACTTCCACATCGTATTTGTATTTTTTGGACGTTTCGCTCTTGTTCAAAATCGTTGTCACAATTGAAGCAATTTTATGGTCCGCGCAAGGTATCCAAGGAAACATACTCGGTAGACCTTCAATCGCACACATTTTAGAGCCACTGTCGGTCACAACAACGCAACGATTTACCAAAACATCAAAATTGGACAATTCAAAATCGGTCAAACAATTTTTGAAAGCCGTTAAAACATTTTCCGCGGTATGTTTTTCCTCCAGAAAATGATTGACTTGAAGCGTCCGAGCATGAAGTTTAAATTATTTGTCAATAAAATGAGTCGTTATTGACATGAATGAGGTTCTTTTTATTGTCTCGGTCTAGAGATCGGTCGTAAATGCGACGAAAATGTTGTCATCAATATTTTCTTTAAGTTTTGGGATGATCAAACTACGAATATCTTTGGCAAAAGATATAATGTAGTTTTTTATGCCATTGGCGGACGGGAGTAGTTGGTCGATGTCAACACTTTTGTTGGACGAAACACCAATATCAAATAATGCTTGACAAAATGCTTGAAAACTTGGGAACAAAAAAAAAAAAAAAAAAAATAGCATACAATTATATACCATGATCAATAAATAAAGTTCATATCAAAATAACATCATGACAAACCAAATAACATTAAAAAAAATTTATCGTTCGAATATAAATTATAGATAAGAAAATAGTGATGAAGCTCAATAATATAAATTTATTAACAAAACAAGTTATAATAACATATACATTAACGCCATTCTAAATGGAATTCAAAATAAATCATACCTGAACCGTCGACCATCGAAAATGGTCGAAGGTCCTCGCAACACATCAACGCCACCATTTTCGCAATTTTTTTCAGTCACTCGTTTTCGCTTCCGTTTTTTAAAGAAAATTAAGAAAAATTCCTCTAGAACAATCCATGTCGCCCAAAGCTAAACATGTGTGAGTGTTAATTATTGAAGTACTGTTTGTTGACTTGTATTGATAAACTACAAAACATGTATTACAAGCCACTAAACCTCCCCCCTTTACTATGTATTTGTTTGATAATTTAGTTTCATAGACATGTTCAATTTTTTTCCAACAACTTGAAGTGGCCCTGCTTTCTTTCACTAGGTAATACTAAGCACTTTCACCATTTTTTTTATTTTTGAAGTTCGTTTTGGATTGTAGTTTTAAGAGAAGCAAGAATGCATTTGTCCATTTTGGTGTATGACTAGGTTTTGTTTGAATTGTGGTCAAGTTTTTCTAACTTAAATAGCATTCCCATTTATCGATTTATTGTTTGAAACATGTGAGTAAGCTAATAATTAGGATTTGTCTTGGGAAATTGACGTAATAATTTGATTTCCTCTGATTTATTACCTAATAATGACTACATGTCGCGTGACATTGACATAATAATATGATATATTTGTGGAAACGCGGTATAAAACGCATAATTAACACTTTGCAATAATGTACAAGGTATGAGTAAGCCAATAATTACGATCTGTCGCGTTATATTGATTTAATAATTTGACATATTTTTGGAAACACCGCATAAAGTGCATAATTAACACTTTACAACAGATTACGATTTGCGGCCCTTATCTTTTTGTAAGATTCGCGAAATGAATAGTGTTAGTACTAGTGTTGGGTATCGAGGACCTTTTGCCGATATTCTATATATATCGAATTTCAGGTACCCGATAATCGATATATCGCTTCAATATATCGAAAACCAAATTATCGCGATATATCGTGTCGCCGATATATCGAGGCATAAAAAACAAAAAAAAATCATATTTTTTTCAAACCCCCCCCCCGCGCGGTCAAGTGGTGGGGGGGGGGGGGGCATATTCGTACGATTTTCCGTACTATGACTGTACGGACCCCCATTTTTTGCGATATATATCGCGATAATTTATGTTGGTCAAGGTACGATATATCAAGGAATCTGCTCGATCTATATTCGATATATCGAATATCGAAATTATCGCGATATGAATTTACCCGATACCCAACACTAGTTAGTAATGTGTCAGATTTGCGATGCTAATCATGATGCCACGTACTTCCACGATACCAAAAGTACAAAGAACAATAATGTTGGAAAAAAAAGTACAAAATTTTCAATTTTTTTGGTTTTTTGTTTGACCGACCGTAACCGACCTGTTTTTTTTTTTCCTGGTGAATCAACCGACCGTAACCGCCCGACCCCCAAAATTTGGCAACCGAATCCGTTCCGGATCCGGCGCTGGCGGTCGGTTAACGGTCGGTCACGGTTTCGGTTGACCGTTTGCGACCTCTGGTACAGATTGTACAATAGCACGTCCATATCGTAAAGATTGCGATATGGATGTCAATCAATTCAAATATTCGGTCGCCCGATTTACCTTGTCGATATATCGACACTCGATTCGCTAGAAATTAGTACGTATCGTTTCTGGCAAAACCTGTCCGACAACACTAAGATCGAAGATGGGTGCCATTGGTCAGTCGAGGCTTCAGAGTGAACCTTAGAGACTTCCCTCTTCTTCGGGTGTAGGGCATTCGTCGTCTGCATGCTGCGCTGCACGCCTCCATACTTCCATTCGACTCCTCTCTCTCTGATGGTGCTGCGTCTCACCAGCAGGTGACTGTCGCTAAGTGGCTTTTTCCACGATGCAAACTGAATCGGACAATCTCGCGGGAGCCATGCCTCAGGACTCTCCTGCTACCTTGCCAGCGGCCCTATCACCATCTCCCTTCTTTTACAGCCCTTTAGAGGGTGGGCGGTCTCATCTTCCTATTTTGTACGAAAAGTTTGAACTCGCCTCCTTCAAGGAACCTTTGCAGGAGGTGAGAGATACTGACATCTGTTGCTTTCGTCGAATGCGAGAATCAGTTTTTTAACAGTGCAAAAACCTGAAAATCTGCCCTGTCTTTGGGTACGGGAAGCAGGCACCTGCAGTGAGTGCGAAAGGCTCACATTTTGCAATTGGTACGCGTTTACTCTCTCCCTCTCGTGTTTCCCCCCTCTCTCTCCTTCTTCCCCCAACGTATTTTCTTTGGAAAAATCATTAACACGAGAATTAATGAGAAACTGGCAAGATGTACCTACAGCAGCTCTGCATTTTTGCCTCTTCATTTCTGTTCCATCTATTCATTTGCAGGACAGTTGAAAAGGAATGACGTCCTGACTATTGAATGGAATCCTTGTGCAGGAAGCTGGCTGCCATGGGGTCAGACGTCTGCTGTGGCTCCTTTGCCGCCTCTCTCCTCCAGGCTCAGTTTGGCAGTTTCAGAAGACGGTCACTTTGCTGCTGTAATATGTGGGGGTACTGTGACAGTTATGGATTGCAGCAGCGACATGGAGGAAATTATTGGCTCTTTTTCAGGTGCTTCGTGTAACTCTCATCAGTCTCACCTGTCTCCTCTCTCTCTCTCTTCCTCTCTTGTGCCCCTCTCTCTCTCTCTTGCTCTCTCAACTCAATGTGTTATCTGCGTAAACTATAAACATACTGCTATGAGCAGCATACTCATTCTTCAGGTAACCTCCAGATGCTGAGAGTTGTGTTTTTTATGACAATTTGTGAGCTACACTTCTCATCGTTATTAGCGTAAATGCGGAACTGAAACGTATGATGGCAATTTAGTGTAAGGAGACGTAGCGGCTTGTCGTTCACTACTTAAATTAGTGTTGTTAACACTATTTTTGTGATTTTTGGTAAGAAGTAAGTGGCGACTGAATTAGTGTTATCAGCACTAATTAGCGGTGGACAGGGAGTCCACTTGAGGGTGTGGACAGAAGCGGAAGCTGAGGGGTCTGGGTCCGCCCTGCAGTATGCAACTTGGAGCGAAGATGGAGAACTGCTCGTCTTTTTCAGCCCCTCAAGGAATACTCTGTGTGTTCTGGACAAAAATGCGCAAATTGTGCAGAGCTACACTCGCACAGAGTGGAGAAAGAAGGGTGCAGTTGCAGGTATTGCCATTCGAAGTTGTCAACCGGTGTCTTCGAAGAACACCACATATTGGTGAGTGTCAGTATCCGTACAGAAGTGTGAATACATGCGAAATTTATTCAGGATGGGAACTGTGAGCACAATTTGACTTTTTGACTGGATGTGTGAATATTAAGTCATGTTCCAGCAATACATGACGTTGAACACTGCGCCATATTCATCTTCTGGCGTTGCATACTTGCGTGGATGACACTTCCTGCAATTCGAAACTCGGAAGCTTGTTTGGTACAATAAATTTACACAAAAAGGCATCACAGAGGCCGACTTAATTTTAAGATGTCTAAGTTCGCAGCTTGAAGCTCTTTATCTAATTGCCTGAGTGCTCACATGGAAACCTCACATGCTTCAAGAAGGAAAACGTATATTTTGGTGTGAACAAAGTAGCCGTTTTCAAGGATAGCTTCAAAATGGTTCTTTCTTGATGCCCTCCTTCCTATAGAAAAATGCGTATGGTGCATATTATCATTCCACAATCACAAGAACTGCCTATGCTTTCAAATTATGTGGCATGCGTATGACTATTCGGAGGCAGTCAGAAGCTGGCTTTTGCCAGATGATATTGTGGAGTCTAAAGAAAAATCATGGCTTAACAAGCAGTAATCTGTCGTAGATGTTTTAGTAAAGCCAGTCTTGCAGGATCCCAGATATAGTGTGGAGTCTAAAGTATGATCATGGCGTAAAAAGCATTACTCTGGCTTAGATGTATTAGTAAAGCCAGTCTTGCAGTATCATGTGTCTTTTTTTGCAGCAGTATATGTGGAATGATCTCGAGATATGATCATGTTGTTTGGGGATGTGTCAGTTTTTGAATGTATCTTATTAGCATATTGACTGTGCCTGAATAGGGGCTGGCGGCTTATTAGTGCAATCAGGAAGGGCCACATCCAGAAACCGACAGGGGTGTCTGGATCAATGAGGGATATAGGCAGTTATTGGATGAAATGGATACACTATTATTTACTTCAACGCATTGATGTCATGCTTATTGACAACAAGGTTCAATTTTCTCAGTTTGAGTATGGAATAGTCGGTCACTTTGGTATGTTACAGTTGTAACTATTAAGTTCTGAGAGTTATTATTAATAAAATTATAATATTTATTGTGTGACTTGACGGTCAAAGAATAGTACGGAAAATTGTAAGCCCCAATGTACAAATCGCTAGAAATTCGGGCAAGTCATTCTGATCACCATAGCGTATCTTGGGTTATTAATTACGATTTTTCTAAAACATTTGTCAAATTTTGTATACTGTACCGCAATAACAAATAACATCGTTTTCTAGAGATCTACCTGTAAGTACTGTACTTGTTCAATTGGTGAGGTTACAGGGCAATCCAATGGTCATGGTTCAAACTTAGTGACAAAAGAGATTTAATTTGAACTCTGTGCAACGGTTTGTTTTTTTGGGTATAATGGTATTGTTGCCGACTTCTCTCTACATACATCTAAATTCCTGGATTTCAGCATGTTGATGCAAACTTTTGTTCTTGCTGGTTGTTTGAAGCAGTTATGAGGTACTGGTTGTGACGAGAAATGCTGCGCTTCTTAGGCTGCCGGTTGGAACTCCGGGAGAGAATGGAAAAAATTATAAGCCGGTCTCGCTCAGTCGTCAGCACAGATCAAATGTCAGCTGTGTGGCTTTCTGCCCTCAGAGGTCCCTGTTGACTCTGGTGGGTCCTGTGACAAATGCTGGTATTATTCTCGATCCTTCAGCAATTTTCACTCTTTTGTGATAAGCATACTGCTGTAATACATGAGTAGTCATGTTGTTTTCTTTGGGCTCTTGTATTGCCGTACAAATACAAATTGCCTTGCCTTGCCTGACTATCTTGCCTGAAATGCCTTGCCTTGTCTCTCACAAGTACGAGGTATTTGTCTTTTGGGAGACAGGGACTCCCTTAATATCAGTGTGGCAACTGGGAGATGGTCCTATTTCCCAACGTGACCGGCTCTGTACCAATTCGCAGGATGTGAAGAACTGCAATAATCAAAAAGTGGATGGAGCACCAACTTGGCACCGCCCTGTGGTCAGGTTTTCCCCCTCGGGACAAAGCTTAGCTGTAGTCGATGAATATGGAAGGATTCACGTTTTTAAACTAGAACACACTAATGGCGCATGGACTCTTCAAAATTTGCAATACAACACGCGACAAGAGCATCAGCACATCGAAGTGGAAAAAGTGGTGGATGCGGCTTGGTGGGGGCTGGAGGCTCTAGCAGTAGCCAGAAAAGGAGGCCAGGTTACTGTGGAACCTTTATCAGAGAAGGTTAACCTTTTGGGCCCTCACCCAGAGCTGTTTGAGGCTGGCCCCTGGATATGTTCCGGTGGGTTTGGACGGTTGCTGGTGTTGGAAGCACATCTACACGGCAGTGAGGAAGAAAGCGATCAGCCAAAGCTAGATAATGGCTTGAATGAATTTGGAGCCTTGATGCCATGGCTCTTGGGCACAGCCTATGCTCCTGGCATTGGAAATAGCCACGAAATTGTGGATGGGGATGAATGGACGGGAAGTGGGGAACAGTACCAGGGATGGAGGCTTGTATCTCTGGTTCAACGCACACCAGAACAGACATTGGATGTTCATCTGGCAGCCCAAGAATATGGAGCAGCTTTAAGCTTGGCAGCTGCTTATGGCTTGGACTCAGACCGTGTATACAAACAACGCTGGCAACTTTCGGACTACGGACGACACAGTATTCGTGACAATTTGATGCGTATACATGACAGGGTTTGGCAGGTTGAAGAGTGTCTGAGCCAGGGGCCCAGCACAGTGGAGGCAGTAGCGGCTTTACTGCAGTATGGCCTTCAGTTGACAAATAACTATAAGGAGGACGGGAACGTTGGAGCGCTTATTAGTGAGGGTCTTCTGGGAGAGGAGGCAGACAAGCGGTTATGGTGGTTTCGCAGGCAAAGGCTGCGGTTGCTGCAGTATCAAGAACGGTTGGAGACGTATATGGCGGTCACTAAGGGCAGGTGAGCATTCAGAACGTGGTTCCTGCGAATATCTGTCAGGAGGAGTTTTCTGCAGAAGGTTGAGTTTGCTGATTGCTGTTCTGTCCATGGTCAGGTTTATTCCAGCCAATTACTACAGTTTTCGCGATTTGAGTGTGGCGGCCATCGCCTTGCCTATGGCACAGGCTGGCAAGTGCGCAGCTCTCGATGTTCTATTTAGGCGCCATGGGTACAGTCTCGCGCCTCATATTCTTGAGCTGCTAGATGTCCTGCCTGAGTTGCTGCCTCCAAAAAACTTTCGAACACTTCTTCCAGGAATAGCACCGCCGTCTCTTGGGCCCATGAGACGAGCCGATTGGGTAGAAAGTAGCACCACTCTCACAGCCATAGCGGAAGGACGAGGTACTAGAGTCCCAGCTTCTGTTGACACAGGCAGGTTTGAACATCGTGAGGCTGTTTCGTTGGCCGTATGCACTGAAGAGCTTGTACGACTTGGGCAGGGCCTCAAGTGGCCTAGCAGTGAGGAAGTGGAGGGGTGGTACAGACAGAGGGCAGCAAGAATAGAGGAGCAGACAGGGGTGCTGGAGCTGAGTGTGGCCTTACTGGACTTGGGCCTTCAGAAAGGTTTCCATTCACTGAGTCCTTTGCTGGAGGACATGGCTGACATGCATGCAGTAGTGTATGGAGGAGCACCTGCCCTCACATTGCAGAATTGGCAGGCAATGGGTGTATATGAACGTTTTAGCTTACTTTTAGATGGTGTGAGTTCAATGGACGTGGTGGAGAGACTTGGCGAGCGAGCATTGCCATTTCTCTTTCGCCGGGCCTCAAGTTTTCTCTCCACGCAGTCGAGCAGTGTTGGAGAGAGGTCAACTAGCGTAGATGGGGCAATTTCTGCTCTACTCACACGATGGCTTGAAGATAAGGCCAGGGAAGGCCGGTTGGATATTTGCGGTTCTGTGCTTCTAGCGGCCAGACAGGGAAAGGGGTTTGGTCATCTGTTGAGAACTGTGGAGGAGGTGGTGGAGGTGGGATTACGTTGTTGTAAGGCGTGCCCTTCCACAGACTTATGGGACCAGCTGGAGGATTTGCTGACTATGTTGTCACCGAATCTATCGCAGCAAGAGAAAACTCCTCCTCCTCCGCCTGTTAGAGACTTGCCAAGGGGGCTGCGTTCTGCTCTGCTGTCGACAGCCCAGGATGCTAAGGAGGCAGTGCTGTCCCGTCGTACCCCACCACAGTCAGGAGGAGATGGAGAGGCTAGGGGCTCAGCAACCGAATTGTCATCAGAAGTGTCGAGTGACTCACAGCGAAGAGTGGCCCTGGCAGCTGGCTATGTCCGGGCAGGGAGAATCCTTATGAAATATCATGTAAGTACATTGCTGCTGTCCCATATCCATTCCTTTATCCTCTCCCATATCCACTCCTTTATAACCGGTGTGTGCGAATCTCTTTTGGCTGACGCAAGACTTTGCTTGCCCTTTGCAGGTCACCGAGCCAATGGCCTTCTTTATGCATCTTGGCAGTAAACCGGATGAAGCAATCGGAAAGCGTCTATTGCAGCGCCTGTTGGCGGGATTCAGCCGACGGCAGCCGCCTCCTGGAGATGCGGAGTGGGGACGGCTTTGGAGTGATCTGTGCACTCTACAAGCCTGTGGGTTACAGTTTCTGTCCCGAGAGCGAGTTCTGGCTGAGTTTTGTTGGGGCCTCCTTCATGCTGCTCGATTTGAGGCGGCAAAGGGAGCGTTAAAGGAGCTCCCGGGAGACAAAGCCGAGCAGCTGGTGCTCGCAGCGGCTCGCAATTGGTTTTATTCGGCCACTAGTCTGGCATCTGCAGATGTGAGATTTTGTTTTTTCTCCTGCACCACCATTTTGTCTTCTGCAAACATGAGATGTGAGTAGTTTTTTTTTGTTCTGCACCACCTTTGTGCCTCCAACAAACATGGAATGTGAGAGTTTGATTCTCCTGCACCACTGTTCGCCTTTTGCAAACACGAGAGCTCGACTTCTTTCCCAGGTTGAGGGATGTCTCTTGCCTCAGTTGCAGCTATGTCTACCTTTGCTCTCCGCTAACCTGGACAAAATGATTAATTTCAGGTGGAGAAAGCGCGGGAGTGCCTCATGCTTTTGCCTGACAATGAGGCGGCGAACTCTGAGGCTTTGCTGATTAAAGCTATTACCGAAACTTTGCCAAACATGGGAGTGGAGTTGCTGCCTTTGCAATTCCGTCAGATGGGTGATCCCATGGACCTTATCAACTATGTTCTGAACACGTCACCATTAGCTTACCGTGATCCTGAAGCCATGGTAGAGCTTGGACGCCAGCTTAGGCTTGGGACCGATTCAGTCTCAGTTCTGGCATGTGTGGCTCGCCATGCAGCAAGTCAGGGGGATTTAGGGCTCGCCTCTTCTCTCTGTCTCCAGTTGGTGAGGCGTGGATATGAGCCTGTGTGGGTCCTTTGTGCGGCTCTGGGAAGGAGGGTGGAGGAGGAGGGGCCGGATCTGGCCACACAGGCGGAGCTTTTGGGTTTTGCTTTGGCACACTGTGATGAGGATGCTTTGTTGCCTCTACTGCAGTGGTGGAGGAGAGGGGATATGATGTCACGTTGCAAAGAGTTGGGCTTGGCAGCGACGGTGGAAGTTCCCACTGTGCTACAGGAGGAGAAGTTGTTGACAGTGATTAATAAAGATAATACATTGTTAGGGTCCAATGGGTCCATGGATGAGAGTAACAGATGGACGGTAGGACGAGCGGCGCTGGAGCAGGTTAGCGGGGAAGTGGAGGAGAGGGAAGGACGATTGCAGTGGGCAGTCCCTAAGGAACTATTGGCATTCGCTTGTCTGCAGCTTCCATGGCTGCTTACTTGCTGTCCATTGGAGGATCGTGGACCAGAAGTCGAGGCTCTGAGAGGGCAGATTGCGGCCCTAGTTGTTCATGCCCTGGCAAGCTTTCTTGTGCCACCTTCTGACAAAGTCCTGATTGATATGGCCACGGCGGTTATGGGGGAGGGACTGCGATATGGAGTGAGCCGGGACGCTGACTCTGTGGGGCTTGGGTATTCTCTTCATGTGGCAAATGCGGGGGAAACGGCAGATTTGCTTGAAAGAGAAATGGAGAGAAGGAAGGAAACTGGGCCTTCTCGTAGGGCTCTGGCCATGCGACTCTTTCACTGTGCTTTGCAGGCTATGAGGGAGTGGGAGCCAAATATGGCGCCATGTGAGGCACAGCACTTACTTCAGGCTTCACCTTTGGAACTGGCACAGCAGCTGGTCCGAAGGAATTCTGACAGCACAGAGATACTCGCAGGACACGGTTGGTACCTGTTATCTCTTTCTTGTGAAGCAAACAGACAGAAGAGGCCTAATTTATATGTTGCAGAGAATGGTCACCTACACTGCCCATCATTATCATAGTTATTAACACTATTTCAGTCGCTACTTTTTCTGGCCGAAAATCATGTAATAGTGTTAACAGCACTGTTTAAGGGAGTGGACTACAGTCTGCCTCGTCTCCTTGCACTTAAGTATTATATATTTTAATTTCACACTAACACTAATAAATCTTTAACGCTAATAACGATGGGCAGTGTACTTCATGTTTTTTTTTATGTTATTGTTGTTGTTCTTGTTTTTGTTATTGTGATTGTGGTTATGATTGTTTTTGTTATTATTGTTATTGTTGTTGTTATTCTTGTTGTTCTTATATAGGTAGCTAATGGTGGATTAGGGTTTGGGATATGGTTGCAGAGTGGGCTTTGAGAGCTCAGCAGGCTGAAATGCGATTGCGTGCCTCGGAGGACGCCCGCCTTTTGCAGGAGTTGCTTCCGCATGCGGATCCGCAACGATTTGCTGCTCGCCAGATGCCCTACATGGAGGACATGATTCTTTCACTTGTGGGGCAACAGTACCTGGGCGTGGCCGATATGCTTTCGCAGGCTTTGGCATTGGCTGAACATTATGGCATCGACACTTGGCGGGTAAGGAGTTTAACCTGGATGCTGACGAAAGCATTTGGCAGTGTTGAGACGGAGTCTGTTTAAGAGAAGGTAGCGTTGTGATGCAAATTGTGAGCAGTTAGAGTGCAGCGCAGGTTAACAAGCTATGTCAGATGCGGGATGCAGGTTTATTTGGCAAATGTGGAGACTCTTCTACTTAGCGATTGGCAGACAGATGAGGTAGAGGCTGAGGTGGCAAGCCAGGAGGGTGATTTGCTGGAAAGGCCACTGGAGCTAGTGCGCTCTTTGCAAGACTCAGTGCTCGAGAAAATCACCGGAACTCGACATACTCGTCTGGCCTATTGTTTCTCCCTCCTTGCAAAGGGATTCCGTGTGTTGCAGGAGGAGAACTACAAGCTGGACTTGGATGAAGATCTTCGGACTGCCTTGTTCCCTGCTGGAAGCACTCTTGTAGAGCGTCTTTCAGCTGTCAAATTGTATGAGCATGAATGTCTGCAATTGAGCGCTGCAGCTCCAGAGCTCGACTTTCTACATTGTGTGCACTGGGAAGGCTCACAGTGTCCTCATGCTCTGTCAGAGATGGAAAGCCATATGAGTCCAGCCAATATTGAAACATTAGCAGGATTTGCTGCAGTATTAGACAGACTGGCTCGTGCAGAACCTCCATGTGTATCTTCTTCATCGTCTTTGTACATGCGTTTGATAAGCTCTTTATGGATGGCCCAGGATGGACAGACAGGGGCTGCACAGCTGGACGCTTACGATGTTTGTCGTCAGTATCTTCGCAAACTGAACGGCACAGATGTGAGATCTATCCTTAAGCAAGTCGTTACGGACAGTCTCACAGAAGTAACATCTTGCCCGTTGCTTTGGGAGGCGGTTGTAGAGGATGCCCTGGAGCTCTTGCAGTCTGAGTCCACTGAAGATGACAGGCTTCGGCTTTCAGAAACTATAGCTTGTCTTCGCGGGTGTCGGGACCTTTTGGATGCAAATGAGATCTCCACCAGGCAGGTTCAGGCTCTCCTCGAGGCTGTGAAGCCTTTCAAGGATTGTGAAGAGGAAGGGCAAATGCCAGGTGTAGCTGCCATTCAGGCTCTCATAGCATCTGGCTGTGCCCTTTCGGCAATTTTGCGCTTCATGGAGGCAGTTTATGGCCCATGGAAAGCACCGACCCAGTCTATGCCTTTAGTTGTGACAGACTCAAAACTTCCAGTTTCTGCAGCAGGCCAGGCAGAGAGTCGCAATCGGACAGGAAAACGCAAAGGGCGAGGTGGGGGGAAACTAGGCGTGGTGAGAATTAGCCCAGAATCTGGGGGCACAGATGCACTTCCAAAAAACGCTGGAGGGGAGGATGGGAAGCTTGGGACTGGGAGACGAGAAGATGAGACAATCACTGAAGGTGTGGATGCAGTAGTAACTGACAAAACTGTGGAGGCTGTCCAACGGATCTCATCGCGAACAGAATCGAACGGCCTTGCAGCTTCTCTAACTGAAAATATGCCTCAGGATTTGCACTGTATATATGCAGTAGTTGCTGACAAAGTGATGTCGTCAGACACCAGTTTTGATAGGCAAGCAGTAGAGGGAGTTATTGCCTCACTGCGAAAACAATCAGCCATGGATGAGTCTTGGCAAGCACAGCTCTTACGTAGTCTCCGGAGTGATTTTTGGAGGAGAATGATTCTTGTAGCTGGAGACACAAACCGAACAAGGAGGATACGAATTCAACTCCTCGAGCTACTGGAAACAATTGTCCCGGAGCTCGATGAGTCAACATTAGTCAAACGTGATCGATGGGCACCCAGCAAACGGCTCTCATTTGGGAGAGGTATCGGTGAAGAGTGGGGAAGGTGGACTCCAGATCCTGTCGATGTGACAGCTGTTGAGGATGTGAGTCATCACATAGGGCCGTATGCTTTACTATTGTTGAGGTCCGCGGAAGCTGTCGCGTCACTCTGGCTGGACGTTACACTTGAAGCCCAGGATGTGACATCTGTAGGTGCTGCAGAACAGCTCTTTCTCCGACTGCATGAAACGGCAAATTCGGTAAATCATACAACAGCTTTGTTAAAACTGCTGGATATTTGGGGGGAAGTTTTGAAAGGAAGAGGGCCCGGAGAGGATAAGGGGCGCGTTAAGGAGAGCAGGGAGACTTGTGAGAGCGAACGAGGCATTTTTGGTGAGTCCATGGGGGAAAACACATGGCTTTTGCATCCATTACATCGCTGTTGGGCATTGGTCCTCCCAGACTTGCTCCTGGGTAGCTCAGAGGAGGGAGAAAGAGCTGTGGGAGCACTAGAAAAGGCCACACCTCATCTCTCGGGACAGCCAGGGCTTCTGTCTGAGGAAGACGCTCGAGATCTACTTGAAAGACTCCATCCCGGGTTTTGTGCTCCTTCCTCCCATCCCTTACCTCTGCAGTCCAGGCACATACTAGCGGCCAAAGTTGCTCTTCTTCTGCCCTATCAAGAATTGCAAATTGCTGCATTGAAACGACTGCAAGACGGTCTAAGAGAGGAGGGATCAACTGTTGATGATGGTTTACGAGAAAAACAAGATAGAGAGTTGGGAACTCTTGACTGCGATCTCCTACTACTGCTTTTGGCTGGTGGGCATTTGCCACGACTGGCGGCAAATCCAGAGTACGAAGAACTTCGAGGAGCGTTTCTTCGAGCCTTAGGTGCACTTGTGAAACAGCGATATGAGCAACTTCCTCTCCAGGCTCAATCGGAGCAATGGAAAAGTATTTCGGCGAATCCAGTCGGTACGAAAGCTGTACCGCTGTTTGTTTTGGCGTTGCCCTGTTCCATCGCAGAGCTTACAATAGCCGGCCATTATACATTGGCCAGTACTTTGGTAGGATTCTCTCAAAGAGTGCACCCAGCTCTTAGTCTTTGGGGCACTGCACTGCCACTATTGGCTCGTTATTTGGAGGAGCAATTGCACCTGGAGGGAGGAAGTAGTACTAGAGAAGGAATTGGGATTGGCGAGGCACAGCCCTCGACTGAGTTGCTAGGAAATGTTCTTCGGCAATTAGAGAAACGGATGTGGTCGGGATTAGAGGCAGCACTTAGCAGACTGGCAGAGGATATGGGATAAATAGTAGAACGGTCAAATAAGGAAACGGTGCTGTCATTTTCTTGCTTTTTGTGGATCCCATGAGTAAATAAACTGTTAAAATAAGCCCAGTCATACTGCCGTTTTCTTGCTTTTTCGTGGGTCTCATGAGTACAGTTCTGATGAATTGTTTTGTCTGGGTAAAGCCACAATGTGCAGCGGAAAACCTAAAGGGACGTATGAACACAGATGATTCGAGCTCTTTTTGAATACCCTGTCTTATGAGTGTCGATCAGTTTGCTTTTAAAGCATTTTTGTGACAGCAGTGTAGTACAGTGAAAATATGACGTGAAGATGCGGCTTCTTACCATTGTACTTTCACAATGCAATCAATTGACACATAATGGACAAATGCATTGTACTTTTTTCATGATCACCACTACACTGCCCGTCGATGTTAGAGTTGAATGATTTTTGCGCAGTCAAAGGCATTGACACTGTAAACAAAGGTTGGATTGTTTTTTTGAAGCAACCAATCAAAAGCAATCGTACTTAACCTTCGACCATGATGTCACGATTGAAAGTCCAAAAACTGTGTGATGAGAAAAAGTTATTTGACTGCCCTAAAAACATTTGACTCTAATGGTGATAGGCGATGTACTCATTGTACCCTAGGCCTCTTTCAAATGTCACACATAAATAACAATATAAGTTTAACAAAAAGGCACAATAGTAAACCATGTGAGTACATGGAAACTTAACAAAAAAAAAGTCAAAGTCCACACAATGATACAATGTCCATGCGACCATATAGCCAAAATTTGAATTCATTTTTTAGTTATGTACAACCTATATTCCAAATCGTTCCTGAATCTTGTGAACAAAACTTAGCCATCCTCTTTGGTATCATAAATTACAAGACTACCACATCATTTGAAGTGCTAATCTCTCATGCTACGAGGTACCGCCTACTTGACTATCACTTTCGTCGCCCAAAACGAAGCACTTTACTCGACTAAGGGACAAGAAAAGCTTGAGAGAGTTGGCTATACCCAGATTTCGGTAGTATTTTTTATTTATCCTTCACCCTTTATTTATTTTTTATTTTTTTTTTAACAGTCCTGTTCCGACATCGCCAGGAAGAGCTCCACTTTAATGTTGTGTAGGTTGTGCAGCTGCGAAAAAAAAAGAAAAAAAGAAAAAAGAAAAAAAGGAAAAAAGAAAAAAAGAAAAAAGAAAAAAAAAGGCAGTTAGTTAGGCAGCTTTGAAATTTTTAAGATAATCCGTAACATTTGTGTGAAGTTAGAGACGAATACAAACAACAATTTCAACTAAAAACTTCCAATCTGCTTGGATGCAATTTTATAAAATACGCTTTGTACAGGTGAAGCTTAAAAATAAAAAGTTTTGAACTGACCGTGTATTAAAGAATAGCATATGAATCGAGTTTATGAAAGTAATCCTACTGTATTGTCGCCAAGACTTGTACAAAAATGATTAATGATAATAAATCATAAAAATGATGAATAACTCTTATAAATCATATATGTAGTTATGATATATATCATATTAATGATGCTTAGCAAGTTTATCATATGTGTTAACACTGCAAACCTACATTTAACTCTTGTACAAATTCCCGAAATAGATGGACATCTACACTATCTTTGGTAACGTCCTTCCAGTTAGATGCATTCCCTACATCTCATCGTTTGTTTACTATTTTTTTTTTTTTTTTTTTAATTTTTTTTTTTTTTTTTTTTTATCATATTCCACCTGGAATATCTGTAAAGGTCACTTAGGAAACAATTTCAAACCACATTAATTTGGAAACGATGTAATAGACACACATAAAAAAATAAAACAGAAAAAAGAAGTAGTAAAAAACGACGAAAATAAAAATAAATCATACCTGGGCTTTGGTAAGGCTTGGAGAGACCGATCTCCGGTTGATTCCTTTTGAAAAAAAAGAAAAAACAGAAGATCCCTCCAATAATGAGAAGCGCCACAGCTCCTCCCACCACTCCAACAATCACTCCAATATTGCTACCACCTTTGCTTCCACTCTCTGTACAAAAACAACAAAACAAAAAACAATAAAATAAAAGACAATAAATTAAAAAACAAGCCTCGAAAGATTATTTATTACGAGGTAACTATTTTACCAAGAAAAATTTTGAGCTCATACTTGTATATTATTGTTATTAGTATTCTTATAATTATTATTGATATTACTGGTGTTGTTACTCATGCTATTTATTAGTATTTTGAGAACATGTTACCATACCTATAAATCATTGTTATTAGTATTATTAGTAGTAGTATCAGTATTAAGGTGAAGTTCCATTTGGAAATTCTATAATTGTACGACCAACATTGCAGGTTGCTATATTTTGAACGATGTTCCATCGCCTAGAGGCTGTAAACTAAGTTTCTAAATTGACTGGTACCACGTAAGTTAAGTTCGTATATTAAAAATCGTGAAAGATTTTTCGCACCGACCAATTTTATCTTAAAATCGTCATTGTACCATTTACTTGTGTACCAGGTCATTGTACAACAGAACTCATGTACTCTTTCCAAACGCCTTGTAAGGGCGGGAAACAACGAAGCTGGAAGGATGGCAAGAATAAGCGTGACATGAGAACTCTACAGAATTACTTTTGGATTTTCGGTTGGATTTTGGAAGGTACATATGTGCACAGATTGAGAATTCCGGTGTTAGTCCATCGTGACATGCATCTTTATCATCCAACGTGTCGCGAATCTTTGATTTTTGTAATTGACAACCCACCTCCTCACAAAAAAAAAATGAAGCGAATGCCTCACAAATAAATATCCAGCGGTCAATGTTACCTCCCGCACCTTTGGAGAATATTGGCAAGATTCTTTGTAATGTTGTTTCCCGTATAAAAACAAAATAAGTGGTACAGCGTACTGCGGAGAGGTCCGGATTTCAGTAAACATCCTCGCTTTTCGTCTGATGGAAGTTCACCCTTAGTATTATTATTATTACGGTTGATAACAACGTTGTGGTTACTTAGGCTATACTGTCGGTACCGTCATTATTGTTAATACTTTTTTTAATTATTATTTTAATTTGTGTGTAATACTATTCCTTGTTACTCATTTTTCTATTTTCCCCTAATTGGTACCATTGTTCTTTTGGTATTATTGTTACACTAAATCATTATTTAGGACTATTTTTTTTTCTATCTTTAATTCCTAAATTACCGTTGAATAAATTTAACATTTCCCTTGTTACTGTCATTATAATTGTTATGATTTTTTAATCTCTCTCTCCCTCTCTCTACCTCCCTCGCCCTCCCTCCCCCTCCCTCCCCCTCCCCCCCCCCCCCTCTCCCCTCCTCCCCCCCTCCCTCCCTCCCCCCTCCCCTCCCTCCTCCTCCTCTCTTTCTCTCCTCTCCATCCTTTGTCCTTTAGTGGAGCGAGACTGTTTCGAGCCTCGTACTAGAGGCGGTGGCGGTTTACCTTGCGAGGAGGTGGTGGTTTAGATGGAGGTGAAAGTAGTGAATTAGAAGGCGGGGAGGATGGTGGTGTGGATAGAATGGAGAATTGAAATGACTTTGGAGAAGCGGGATGGGAGTGGAGGGAGGTAGAGGGAAAGGCGAAAGAGGTGAAAGAGGAGGGAGATGGTGAGTGGGGAGGAGGGGGAGAGAAGGTGGCCATCACCCTTATTGGATCCATAAGTGGAACACAATACGGAACCGTTTTAAGCCAAAACAACTGCAAAAAAGAAGAAGAAGAAGGAGAAGGGAATAAGAAAAAAGAAGAAGAAGAAGAAGGAGAAGAAAAAAGGGATAAGTTGAAAATAATTTTCCACAAATCAAAAACGCGGTCGAAAATTGGACTTTCTAGACTTCAATTTTGTGGGGGATTTTATGTGGAGGTAATCATTACATTTTCAAGGCTCTAAATTTTGTTATTGAGTTAAATTAGAAAAGGGTTTTCATTATATTTTATTTTCTTCGGATAATTGGATTTGTTCAAACCACAACAACTTGCCTATGTGAATTTCTTTCCATTATACCCAATTATACCCAATAATACTTAATATATTATACCCAATAATACTTAATATATTATACCCAATAATACCCAATATATTATACCCATTAATTTCCAATATACCCAAATATATTATAACCAATAATTCCCAATATACGCAACTATATTATACCCCGTAACATAATATATACCACATGCGATCGTCAAAATGGAAGTTATTTAAATTCCAAAATGAAAGCCAACAGAAATTTTATACGGAGAAAGTGGGAAACCGTACTTTTTTACATTTCAAAGCGAAATATGGAAAAACTACGCGATTATACGAAAAAAAAGGCTAAAGCCACGAGATCGAATGTGAGGACAAAACCTTCAAATTTATCAATTCCAACATAACAAACTTATCCAAACATTGCCACAAAAAAAACTTTCCTCATAGAAAACCTTACCTCCTTTTTCCAAAGAAAGAAAGGACGAAATTTGACTCACATGAATTAGAGTTGATCTTGTTAAATGAATAATCTTACCAACACTGCAACCCGATGAAATTACCGCTTGTCGTATTATACCCACTTGCTCCATCGAGATTAGTTACAATATTGGGTATTTGAGCCGAAAGATGATAAATAACATTGTCCACATTAATTCCGTTCGGAGATAAAGATTCCGAAAAACTGTGCCCACATTTGTTCGAACAAATGTCGACTCCGTCGAATACGACGACGAGTTGTCGCGACTTTACGGGCGAAAAATACTTATAACTACAAAGTGGGCGACTACCTGCCACTTGGATATTCGTTGTAAGAGGAAAAATAAAACACAAAATAAGAACCACAAAATATTACACCATAAGGAAGAGGGTACAAAGGCAAATGGATTGTAAGACGAAAAATAAATAGCAAGTTTTGTACCATCTTCAATGTGAATTTTGTCAAGAACTTTGGGTTATCAACATTATTTCACACTATTTGTTAGCAAATTCTACTAAATCAAATTCATTTATTTTCACTCGTAAGTCATATTTTTGGACTCGGCAAGCGACCCAAATCCTTGAGTCTTGCAAAAATTATCAAATGCAAACTAATGTAATTGTGGTAGCTAAATCATCCCAAAAAATTGACTTCCAAACAAAAATAAAAAAATGCAAAAAAAATTGATTTCGTACCGTTACTCCGGTGAGAAGAACGACATAAATCCCATTTTCGTCGAAGGTCCAAGACGCGTTTATCATTAAACTGTCCGCCAAATTTGTGGCAACACTGTAGTCAAAAGAGAAAGAGTATCCCGAAGAAAAGTTGGAGTCTACATAACAATCTTTCAAAAAATCGTTTTTTGAAACATAAACTCCCGATATATCGTTATAAAGCGTCAATATGCTCCACCAGTCTTCGAGGGAAGGTTGGGAAGAAGTCCCACTTGAAGAATTGAGAGATGACATAAATGTTTTGATACTATTTTGTCGTTTTGTGGTCCAATTTCCATAAAATAAGAGGTAGATATTGACTCCTTCTACCATTAAGCCGCCGCCTCCGTAGCTTACGGACGATTCGTTTAATTTTCTTCTATTGTTCTTTTCTTTTTTTGGGTTATTTACGGAAATATCAAAAGTTTTTGAAGCTCCTCGGAGAAATTTAGTTTCCCAATTCGAGTTTCTTGAGGAAAAAAGGTTTCGATTTTTTTCAGTTTTTTTCGTTTTCTCAGTTCTATGTGAGAAATCTTGCTCCGTTTTCAGTTTTTCCACAGCGGAAGATTCTTCGGTTGGTTTTATAAAAACATCCCAATTTTTTTTTTTTGCTCTAAGCTTGAAATAATAATTTTATCTGTTTTCTCTTCTGAATCCTTTTTAGAAAAATCGTCGCGGTGAAGCTGCGAAAATGCTGAGGTGAAACTAACAAAAGAGAGAAAAAAGAAGAAAAAGTACGGACAAGCAGCCATGGATTCTTTCCTAGGAGCTTTTTCTCTTTTGTCGTACTTTTCACCTTCAAAAATATTTAAAAAGAAATAATAACAAAAATAATCCTTAACACTGTAGTACTATACTAGCTTTTCTCCTTAGTCCCAAAAACAGTGAGAAACAATAGCGTTCTCCGTACCATTAGAGGGGATCCGTCTTCCGGAATTCCGTACAAAAACTGGCAGAAAAGTACATTTTACCCGGTCTCGTAAAGGTGAAAATTTTGGCGTGACAATATTTTTGGGCGACGTTTTTCTGGGAACGTGGCGTCTTTTAGAAAACGCCAAAAATAATGTTTAAAAAAAAACTGAACCTGAAATGTCGTGTCTTACGCGTTTTGGTCCCGAACGCGTCAAAATTTCGCTCATGTGCGACATTGGCCACGATGTCGCAAGTGGAATTTTGGTTTGGCGCAAGTGCTGACGTCGAAAAAGTTCATAACTGTACGAACCTCATACGACAAATAGTACAAAGCTGGCCGCAAACGGCGCTGACTTGATCCGTTGACTTCCGGTTTCACGAGTTTCTAGGAAAAAATAGGAAAACATTGCGTACACCTACAATATTTCTTTGACTTTGCATGGAAATTTGTGACGGTCAGCGGCCGCCGAGAACCGCGCCGGTGCCGAATGTTTCGACTTTTTTTGCCGGCTCGCCTTTAGAATGCTTAGAGTTTTCTCCTTTGTTTTTGATAAAAAATTTAGTGATTGGTTAGTTAAAGTCGTTTGACAGCGTGGCATGACGCTAATGGGTTTATTTCATAGATGTCTCATTCGTACGGAATTGACATTTTTACGAAATTTCGTTATTTTTTATAGATTTTGAACCTTTCGTAAAATGCGTATATTTTTCGTACGGATAAGGTGTACGGATAAAATGTACGTAAATATTCAAATAAAGGGTTGAACGTACACCGTGAATCGCTATTAGGGATAAACACTATTTTGGGTTCAAGACCTAACGCCAACAAAAAGTCAAAAACTAACGCTAATTTATAGACCTAACAGTAATTTGGATGAACCGCTATAGTCTTTGTTCACATGTTCGATGCTTGAATATGTGAGAACAGATTCTCGCGATTCTCCCTCGTCTTTATGATTGAGAATCAAATCTGAGTGCGCTTTTTCGTGGCGACGCACTTAATTTCCCGTGTCGACGCCCTTATCTGACACTAATTCTGTACGTCCATACAAAATAATGAGCAGTTTGCGTACGAACCGATTCTTTCTTTATACTACACTTTAAATTTTAAATAACGTCGAAAAAAAAGCAATTAACGCTAATTAAACATTACCATTAGTCTGTGTTCACATGTTCGACAATTAAACATGTGAGAACAGGTTTCCGTGATTTTTTTTCGTCGTTATTGCGTGGAATCAAATCTGAATACGCTTTTCCGTGGCGACGCACTCAATTTCCCCTGTCGACGCTATTACCTGACACTTATTTTGTACGCCAGTACAGAATAACGAATAGTTTAGTACGAACAGAGGCAATTCGTACATTGCACTTTTTATAAGCAATCGAAACTAGAGTTGCTAACGATAATTAAGAAGTACGCATATTAACGTAAAACGAAAATAAGTTTGATTAAGTTGTAGTAGTATTTTTTATTAGATGTCTTTATATTTTTTCTTTTATCATAAAGTCAAAGTCGGTCAACGCATTTTATAAATTTTTGAAATTTGTTTCATGCGCATATTCGTTATTTTTTGGGCATTTCATGCGTGCGTTTTATGCGCATGAGACATCTATGGTTTATTACTTTATTTTGTTGGTTGGAGGATTTTAGTGTTTCTCCGGGCATGCTTCAACTTTTTTCTTGTTTCACCAGCCAATCATCTCCGAAGCCTAACTTTTATTCAGCATTGTTAAAATTGCGAGAAGTACACCGCCAATCTCTATTATAATAAAGGAATAAATAGCGTAAACAATTAGTGTTATTAACGCTAATTGGGAAAAAACAAATAAAAAAAAACATATAGACTAATTCATCACTAAGGGTCAAGTTCCATCAGTAGTTTGTGTAATCGTACGGCCAACTCTACGGGCCGGGTTAATTGAGTCGATGTTCCATCACGAAGAGTCTGTAATCCGAGTGTTATACATTGAGTGGCACCACGTAGGTTTTGACCGGATATTTAAAATCTTTTAAAAATCTTCACACCGACAAATTTCACTTCAAATCTTCAATTGCGTACCAAATCATGATACGACAAAACTTTTGTACTTTCTGCAAACGCCAGTCTTTTACGCCAGCTCATTGCTTAGTGTTCGTGTTTTCGAACATGACGAAAATCCTTTGCCGAAAATAGTATGACGAAAGAAATTGCGCGACGAAGGACCGTTTCAAGATTACTTTTTTAATTTTCAGTTGCATTTTGAAACGTACTAACCATGTGCAAATTTCGTCAATTTTCGTTAGTTTTCCATCGTGACACGTAGCTTATTTGTCCAGCGTGTCACGATTAATTTTTTTTTGTATTTGCCAACCCACCTCTTACAGGTACGTTGGCAGCTACAGAGAAAAATGAAGCGAACGCCTCGCGGATGAACATCTGACGGTCAGTATTACCTCCAAGACCTTTAGAGAGTATTGGCAAGATTCTTTGTAATGTTGTTTCGCTTATAAAAACAAAATAAGCGGTACAAATTGGTACAGATAGTCGCGAATTTTTGTAAACTACCCCACTTTTCGACTGGTGGAACTTGACCCTAACTCTAATTTGGGTTTTTTCGAATAATAAATGCACGCCGTATTGATGTCTACATCAATATATGTATCCGTACAAAATCTGATAATTCGTACGCCAAAATCTGAATATTCGAGTTTGCGTCTCTTTTCCCAGTGCACATTCACATGCGTGCGCAATTACATTAAATGACTTTTTGTACATTTGTATTTCAAAAAGTAAATTTTGGTACGAAAAAAACTGTCCGTACACCACACTATAAACATTGCGGTATACTTCCGTTATTAACGCTAATTAAAAAAAAGCCCTAAAAGGCGTAAAGAAAAAATTAGAATTATGGATTGTATTTCAGGTTTTTTTTTTTTTTAAAGAGCACCGAATTAGCGTTATTTACTCTAATAGCGATTGGCATTGTACTGTACCTTTTGCAACCTTTTGTCGCCAGTTGTCAGTTGCGCAAGACCTAGCTGGACTGGTGCGTCAATCAAAACTTTGTGGTGTGCGCAACCATTATCTCTCCGCGTCGAACCTGTACCTTCCATCGCACGTACGGCGCCACTTCACGCCCATTGGTTAAAAATCTGTGACATTGTAGCAGAGAAAAGACAAAAACCTTCTGCTGATGAAATAAATTATTATTCAATCTTTACGATAACGTCGTACACGTCTACTGTACCACTCCACAAGGTACACCGCAAATCGTTATTAGTGTCAAAGTCACTAATTTGGGTTCTTAAAATTTTTATTTTATTCCTCAAATATGATACATGATTTTAATTTTTCCTTGATGTTAATTAAGGTACCGTACAAAATAGCGTAAAGAACGAAAATACAATAATATATAAATAGTGTGGTGTACGGTTGATGTTAGGCCGTCCATAATAAATGTACCTTTTCAAGTGAAAAATTTACAAAAAATGAATTAAGGGTGAAGTTCCATTAGGCGCTCCCAGTAAATGTACGGACAAGTCTACTGGCAGCGTTTACTATAAGTCCGCTCCATTGTGTCGGGCCAGTAACAAATCTTCCTCAATTATGATTGGCGGCCACCTAGGTTAGAGTCTAGAATCTAAAAAACTTGAAAAAAATGTACAAACGGAATATCAGTACGAAATTTATGTACCACCGGAGGTAATTAATGATTTGTACATAAAGTTTTTGGCTAGATTTTGATTTTGAAAATGGAAATCAAAAGTTTGAAACAGAATGGCAAAAAGACGCGACAAACTTTGAAGGTTGCGGCAAAATTTGAATGTCGGTGGATGTTAGACGGAGCGTGCGAGGATTTTTTCACCTGACCTGCATTCAACGTGGCAGGAGGTACACGACATGTACGACGTGCACGCCTGTGATCGCTTGTACAACGTATATTTTTTTTTCCTTTTCACGTGTACCAATGGTAATGAATGGAAATCATCTAGTGGGCCCCAACTCTCCTCGGCGTGGAGAGTTGGGGCCCACTAGATGATGTGCTCGATTACTTCGCGGATCTCAAAAAGTGAAACATCCAAAGGTCAGGAATTACGCCTACATCATTGGAGCTTCTAGACAGCTTTCCAGTAACGATGTTTTGTCCGACAAAAAAAAAATATGGTACGGCTCTGTACGGCTCTGTACGAAAACGTACGGCGTCCAGTAAGGAACCCCACTTTTCGTCTAATGGAACTTCACCCTGAATCAAACGCGCACGCATAGGAACGTGCGCTCCAAAAACCGGATTATTCTGACACGTAAATTAGTCTGACTTGTACGAATATTTAAATTTCACGACGGCGTATGATTTCTAAAATTTTGTACGAATACATATATTAATGCATATAATCGTACGGCGAAAATTCCATTTTTGCTGTTCCCAAATTAGCATAATGCCGAAATTATAATAGACCTTTTAAAAAAAAATCAAATTCTTAATTAGCATCAATTACGGTAAATTTCTTCAACACTATTTAAACTTTGACACTAATAACGATTCGCGGTGTACATTCCACGGTTCCACCTGTACGAATTCAACGCCTTGTTTTTGAACCGGGCTCTCAATATTTTGTCTTTTCTCAGACGTCGGTAAATATGAAATATGACTTCGACGGATATATGAGTCCACTTGACTGGACAGGTGTCTGTTTTCCGTGAAATGGTATTGGAGGAACGTACAGCTCAAGAAACCTTACCTCAGGAAAAGAAAAGAAAAAGAAAAAGAAGAAACCGTACAATGCTGTGACGTTTTGACTTGAAAACATAAAATCATAGTACCACTGTTTGCGCGACATCTGTTTGTCGCCTTGTCATTTACAATTTTGTCTTCAAGCGACAATGTTACTGCTATACATGGAACTACAAAGCGTTGGGACCAATTGGATAAAAAATATACTACTGTCGTTTTGTGCGATGATTCGATTGATGGGCCTATCACATCCCTCGGCTGATAATTTTGGCCTTTCCTAATTGACCGCGTACACATCGGACCGTTAACAAACACCCTTGTCATCATTGTGTCATAAGGACACGCGTCCTTCGCTTCGCGTGGTCTCGATATGTCATTTCGTTTATAAAATCAGATCGTCCGTAGTACACGTGTACCGCTATTAATGGTCGGTGTAAATAGTCGACAAATTCCTTATCGGCGATAAGTAGAAAAATTTATAGTACGCTATATTATAGTACACCGTCAATCGCTATTAGAGTAAAGGAATAAATAGCGTAAAAAAAGAATAGTGTTATTAACACTAATCGGGAATTTTTTAATACTAATTAATCCCTAACTGTAATTTGGGTTGTCCTGAATAATAAATACCCGCCCTTTCGATGTCTACAGTAGTATTTGTACCCGTACAAAATCTGACAATTCGTACGCCCTCGCGCTGTTCACACGGTCGACGGACGAACATATGAGAACGTGATTTATTTCAACGAGTTTGCATCTCTTTCTTCCAGTGCACATTCACATGTGTGCGCTATAATGTTAAGTGTCTTTTTATGCCTTTGTAATTCAAAAAGTATAATAGCGATTGGCGGTGTACATTAGTATTGTATAATAGAATGTATTATATTTTTGACTGTATATAGCGTAGCATGCCACGTATGACAATCTGTTCCGTACTTTGTATAACGGGAGTTTAGTACGGACACTTATCCGAATAGCTGTACGAAAAACCGTACAGTTATCATCAATAGTTAACGGTACTGGTGTTATCGCGATGAAAAACCGATAATATCGGCTTTTCATGTCACCGGTGCCGATATATCATTACAATATATCGATTATCGGTAAGCCAAAACAGGGACATATCGGTTATCGGCAAAATCCTACCGATACACAACACTAACATTTTGATCGTTAATAAGTCCTGCCGCAGTTTCACCGCCGCGGTTCGAACCGTGGTGGCAGCCTTGCAAATTGAGCAACCGCGCAGATACAATTTATGAATTTAACAATGTAGAGACATACAGGTATGATACCGGTAGAAAAAAAGTGAAGTTGAGGGAGGGAGAGGGGAGAGAGGAAGTGCGCGGAGGGTGGGGGAGAAGGAGGAAAGGGGGGGGAGTGGGGGAAGGGGGGAGTGGGAAGGGAAGAGGAAGGGAGGAGAGGGGAAAGGAAGGAGGAAAAGGGAGGGAAAAGAGCGATGTGGCAACAGAGTTAACTCAGATGTCGAGTCAGGATACAGTGGAAAAACGGGCAAAAATCTATAAGCGGGAAATCCCCTTTCATACAACTTACAGGTGGGTTCCAATTAGTTTATTGTCGTGAAATTTATTGCAGAAAATTGGATGTCCGATGAACCGATATGTTTGATCTCACAAGCTATACTATATTGTTGCTGATTTTCCAAAACCGAGCCATTTCAAAACTGTTCGTACAAACAAACAAAACAAGGACTTTTTTTTTTTATATTTCCAACCCAAAGAATGACACCATGTCGCCTCCATAACTAAATATTTTCTTTAATATTTTTTCTTACTTTGAAATTGTTCTACACATCCTAGTTCGACTTGCTCTAAGAGACTTTTTTCCATTGTCAAAAAACCTACGAAGTCCAAAACTACCCACGACTGGAGTGCCTTGAATCTTATGTACTCACAAACAAACAACAGGCTGTATTGGGCGCAACCCTCCTTCACCTGTTTTGTACTTATGTGCGAATAAAGGAAGGCAAGCCGGTAACTGTTGCGTTAACTTTTTTTTTCTACATAAATAAATTGTGCAACTTACAGCGAAGGGAAAAGAAAAAAAAAATATGAGGACTAGCGTAACGCTCTCCTTATCTGCCTTGTGTCAACTGATTACACGCCTATCTATCATTCTCAACCCTTTTAAACCTACCAATAAAGATCGTGTACCACTAACTACTTGCGAATCCTATACCTTGAATTAATGCTGCGTCGGCTATAGCAATAACCATACCCATCATGCTAAGCTCAGCCTATATCCCCGCTGATGTCATCATCGGTATAAACTTCTGATTCAGAGTTATGGGAAGGACTTTTTTCATCATCTGAAGGATAGAACATCCGGTTCATTTGCTGGACGAGGGCGGCCCAGCTGCAAAAAAAAAAGTTGGAAAATCCCAAAAGGTGAAAAAACAAAAAAAAAAAAAACTACAGGGGCAAGAAAAGGAAAAACACCAACCGAGAAAGTTCCGGTCACCTATATTTGCAGTATTATTTCTTCATCCAGATTTTGGTTTTTCTATCTTTCTGAAAAACTCTCCTTGAAAAAACAAAAGCTGCCAGGAAACCCGACCTCTTCCCATTTCTGCACTTTCGACCTACCTCCAAAGAGACGACCCTATAGATTCACAGGAAATGAAACGAAATAAGTAAATAAATAAGCAAAAAAAGACAAAAGAGAGAGAGGAGTTCTCACTGGTTAATCAGCTGCACAATGAATGCAAGCAGCATCAATGCCAGCATGACATATGCCACAATCTCGCAGGTGCCACGTGTCCAATTCCCATAGGAGATCAGAAGCAAGGCACCGACAAAGACCAATAATTCGCACAGAAGGGAAATGGCTTCGGCTACTTGGATGCCCCGTTCCGTAAAGGGCTACAACAGGGAACAACACAAAAAAACACATAAATTGATTGCAAGAACATTTGTTTCAAATCGCCTGTCATATTTTTAGTTTTAGGTCATTTTGATTGTTTGTCCTCATTTGTGTGCTTTCAATGTAACAACAAGGATTACCTTATTTCCTTTCGTGACTTACAAAGTAAACATACCTGTTAGGTTTAGATACCATGAGAGTCATACAAGAGATAGTGTGGATCAGCAAGGCCCACAAAAACTTTGCACTCAAAGCAAAAAATCACGGTGGTACAGTGCATCCTACCTGAAACACAATCAAGTACAAAAAATTGGCTCCTATTATTCCGAGTAAAGCAATGACTTGTGCAGAAGAATTGTCGTTTTCTGTCCACACGGCAAAGACCACTCCAATAGCTATCTGCACAGAATTAACATTCACACAAAAACTTTAAAAGTTGGTCAGATAAAAATTTAACCAACCAAAGCATCATAGTTGTCACCAATAACGTTAATATGAAAGAAACCCTGAACAGAAATACTGAACTACACTTAGCGTGTGGATCTGGATGCCTGGCGATCAAATCAATATCACGACTATCACCATCATTACTATTGCCGAGATGGAGAGCTCACCATCCTTGAATACTCAACAGCCGCATAAAGGACTCGCAGTCGATCCTTCAAAACTCCAAAGAACCCACTCAAACCCCATACTGCAAAACATGCAAGAAAAAGAGGAGACATCAAGTTCGGCCTTGGCATTCACAATAAGCTCATTTGCCTACCAGAAGACAGAGATTCGCACATATGATGTTTTTCTTGTGATACACAAACGCTCCTCATCCTTTCCTCCCTATTCTCTTCTCTCTCATAAATCAACAACGACCGACTCTTACCACAATCAAGCTCAGGTATACTAATCCTCTAACTCTCCCTCTTCAATTAGTTTAAAACGGTCTTGCTTTCTCCTTTGCCTCTTCATGCCCCTCACCTTTTATCTCACGAATTACTTCAATCCCTCTACCCCTTTCTCTTTCTAAAATCTCACCTGTATAGTCCTCAAAAAATATTCCCAGTCTAGGCAAAATATGACGTTGTGCTGGAGTGATTGTGACCCAATGTCCCTTCAATCTCTTTTGCCATAATATGGTCCAAAAAAATCGAGCGACTCCCGAAAAAAAAGAATCCTCTCGGGGTTCGGTCATTTCCCGAACAAAAAACCGTGCAAATTGTTCTTGGACCACCACAACCCAAACGATAGTAATCGAAGCAAGTACAAATAAAATAGGCCAGATATTTATGGTGATTACACCCAAAATAAGACCCACCAACTTTCCTCCACTTTCTGTCGAACCTGCAAACAAATATCGAAGCAGTTAAAAAAAGGCTTCAGTTTGTGACAAACATAACTATCCAGTGGAGTTACAAGGAACATAATCAAACCCTTCAAAAGGTCTAAGGGACTGGAAGTCGATTCGTAACTCCCTTTTTATATAATTTGGTGTTCAATGATTCCCACATCCCGGATCTACTGTACTTAAATCTTGTGCTCCATACTTCTATGTCCATCATCCAATTGTATATATTTCAAATTTGTGTTCATATTTATGTGTTCCATGTTCTACGCTTGCTTTCTATGCACATGTCCCAAACATTATGCATATTGTCTGCACTATGTTCGGCAGTCGCCATTGGAGTTTCCTAGTAGAATAAACTAAAATTGAAGATTATTTACATTACTGCGAGTAATTGTAGTGATCATTCAAAAATTTCCAACAGCGACACATTTTTCTGAACGATTACTACAAATACTAACAGAAGTGCTGTACACGATACAGAATTCTGACAAAAAAATCGTGATACGATACAGTTTGCTGTATTTGTTGCAATGTAAACAGGATTTTGTACTCCTAAAACATAGTTTTATCGAGCGTGATATTTATTCGATACAGCAGTTCAATAAGTAAATAATACAGAGAGTTCAGGATACAGTAGAGTAGGTACTGTACCTTAACTCTGATCACATGTAAACATCTTGCAGCAAGTTTGCCTCTAACCTAAAACGTGATGACATCACAGGATCGGAACCAATCATAAAAAACTGAATGGTTAAAAGTCTGTGAGAATTCGTTTTCTTTTATTTGTTTAGGGGACATGCAATGAATGCCTGTGTCAATGAGGAAATAAACTAAACTCCTGTATCGGTTATCAAGAAAATGTCCTCGATATATATCATTAACTAACAGTATTGCTACCAGCTCCTGTATGCGTCAGTCCAGTATATGATCCACAATCGACATTAATTCGCAGCATAAGAAGTTGCTTCAGCCTATGAAAAAGACATGTATATCAAATGGAGTATCAAATGGAGTAACTTTAAAAGGAGCCGATCTGTCGAAAGAGGGAATGAGCAGTCTCATGTCCTCTTGCTGTCTTTTCTCACCTCGAATAATGTGAGTGCTTCCCCAACTGACAGCCAGAAGAGTGAGAGCTATGCAGAAAAACTGAAGGCGAGGGGGATCCATGAGGCCGTAAAGCCATTGCCCTCGGTAGGAAACACAGAGAAGCTGGAGAACCACTTGGAGAAGAGTGAGGCCAATAATCAAAATCGCGGCATAGAACACCACTGTTATGTACTCCTTCCACCTATACATCCAAAGAAACAAGCAAACCAAAAAAACCGAGCCAACTTTGCGTCACGTCAGACCAGAAAAATGTCAGTATCGATTGTACGCATTTCGAATGCAAACTAGTTTATATGACAGGTGTTCATTTAGTCCCACCAATAGCATGATGATGACAAGAAAGTTTTAAGCAGAGATAAGCTTGAAGTGAATAACAAGAATAGTGGCAGTAGCTCGACACGTTCGGGACAAAAAAAAAAAAAAAAACCAAGGGATGTTGAAATGTTAAGCTTACCCATGGTAGTTGCTGTTAAGATGAGGAAAGTTGGTTTGAAAAGCGTTGCCCCATGCCATTTTGTAGTTGTATTCCTCCACTGTGAGGGGAGGTAACACGTCTGGACCGTACTGACTGGTGAGACTGCTATTAGTCAAACTGTCAGCCAACCGCCTTCTCGGAGACCATTCCCTTAAATAAAAAGTAGTATTTCCTGACCCGGTGGCATCCTGACCTTGAATGTTCATATGCATTGTGTTGTGAAGAGCCCCAGTGGACATTCTGTCGAGAGTAGAATTGAGATCCACTGTTGCATTTTCCGAATATGTCCTGATCAAAAACCATTGGCACCAATGCAAACCAAAAAAAATCAAGAAAAGTTCTTCCTCTGCCGTGTGAGCACATGGAAATATTACCTACAAAACAGAAGCTCTACTGGAAAGACAGATTTCATAAACGCAGACAAGGATGACAAGGAGAGGGAGAGACAGAATGTGCGGGTGAATGAGAGCCAGAGCAAGAGAGTGAGGGAGAGAAGGAAACGAGGAAAAAAGGGAGAAAAGGAGGAGAGGGAAGGTGAGAGGATAGTGCGGCACCCACCACAGGCAGGAGGGCTGCTGTGTGATGTCGATCCCTCCTGGTATCTGGGCAGGTGAGGTGGTAAGAGAGTGTTGTTGGGGGCGATAGACGGCACTGAAGGGGAGTGGAAGCCGCAAAATGGACCATTTGAGGCTGCCCGCCAGCTGGCGATAGAAGCCAGGAAGCCGCGATACTGCCAGCTGTTCCGTAATTGCAAAAATCTGCAAGTGTAGGGCCAGTCGCTGGAGGGGAGAGGGAGAGGGAGAGAGAGAGGAAGTGAGCAGGAGACAGTGAGCAGGGGAAGGGGAGAGAGGGAGGGAGGAAGGGGGACAGAGAGGAGGGAGATGGACCGAGGGAGATTGAAAGAGCAAGAAAAGCAGGAGCATAGGGACAGTTAGAATGGAGAGATGAAGAGAAGGAGCATGGAAAAACTTAATGGCACACACACAGAGAAAGAGAGAAAGACAGACAGAGAGAGAGAAAACATAAAAAGACATCAATACCCACAAAGCACACAAGTCCTCAAACCGACCAAACCAAACCAATCAAAAACCAACCCAACCCAGCCCAACCCAACCCAAAGCAGTATAACCTAACTTAGGGAGCCTACCGCCTCATTCTCACCAGAAGATTCCGAGCCGGATCTGCTCCAACAACTGGCGTTGATACAGCTCGAAATGGACGATTGGATACAATCCGGATCCCGGGCGAGGCTCCCGGATCGGCCTCTCGCAAAGCCACTGCCAGGCTGGCACTTCCCGTCACAAGCGCAGTCCATCCAAAAACGCCAGCTACCACATAGGACGAAATGCGAGCTGGACGGCTGTCTTCGTCTGCATTGAGGAAAGGTATTTCCTTAGGGCTTCATTAGGACCGTTTTCATAGAGGAGACAGTTTTCCGACAATTTTAAAAGTTTTATACACAAGGACTTAACAATTGGCATGTGTGGAACGGAAGGCAAAATGAATTAAAAAGCAAAAGCGAACTATCCGAGGATTTCTTTGCAGGGGTAATTTGATAGTACTAACTAAGATGGTATTCTACTTGGATTAAATGAGACTTATTAGCTTATTCTCAACTTTTTCTCCGACAGTTTGCCTGAAATTTTTGGATCACAAATTCATTTTGTCAAAAAAAAAAATTAACAAATTGAAGCGGCTCAAAATCACTGTCACCCCCTCCCTGACTAGAGAAGATGGCACATGATGACATTGTGCCAACCATTGTCATCTGTGGTCAGGCGATGCACACTAGTTATCTTTTGGGCCGATCATATCCGCTTAAATTTCACCCTGAATTAATATAACCTGTAAACAATTTTCATTTAGGCACCTAACCAACATTTGAGAGCCAGTTTATTCCCAGGATACCTTTGGACCTATGCTCGGGGTTTGAGTAAAAGGATGACCCAAAGTGAGTCAAAGCTCAATAATGACGAGCTCTTTGACCAAAAGCCATAAAAGAGACCTAAGCCCTTATGGAGGCCAGCGCTCTTCATAATTATACCTGTGGTGCACAGAGATAATCGTGAACTGTTAAATGTAAGACAGTCTTTAAGTCCAGAACATTATAAATATCACCGGACGAAAAGTTATTGAAGCGACAGATTGTCCCACACAAGAGAACAATTTAATGTCATTTCAATTGTTTCAGTTTGTTTCAAATGTTACTGTTCTCTATCCAGGCAAACAGCAGCCTGTGAACTCTCAGGAACACAGCCTGAGAGTGAAATTTTCTAGTGGGCTTGTATTGAAATCACTCTCAGGAAACCAGATATTTGGGACCAAAAATGGCAACAGCCACATGGACGAAATCTAGTGTTGTGTGTGGATGGCGTAACCGATACTAAAAAAAAGAATCACCCATGTAAAAGAACGATGGCAACAAAATAACAAACCTTCCGTCATATATTCACAAGCATATCTACATATGTTTGCAGCTCTATAGGAAAAACGGAGAAAACCCATTTGGGTGCATAACGGTACGTGTCCCCGAGAAAGAAAAAAAGCACGGAAAAGGAAACCCTTGGGTTGTAGAGGATAAAAGGTACATTTTTTATTCTTCTCTTTGGTGGGTTGGTTGGTAATGAGGTACATACTTTTGTTTACGTAGATATCTGCGATTCATCCAATGCAGAAATTATGGTTTTATTGTTTTGTTTTTATAATTTATGTGCTGTCTGACTGTCTCTAAAGTCTAAACCAGTTTATTGTGGCTCTACAGTGTAGTGTACTGTACTGCAATTGTGGCACTAGGGAATATTGGAATGTCACCCTGAACCAAACCTGCGTAGTTCGTCCTTGGTGGGTTCAAGGCAACTTGACAGTAGTACAAAATGTAGTTTAGAAATACATGTAATTTTCTGACAGGTCACATAATGATTTTGGCTTGAAGATACAAGGATACCAATCCATGAACAAATGGTCAAAAGTTCGCGTGAAATGTCGCAAAGCGGCAAACGTTTTGATTCTTTGCCTTTGGGCAATCAATTATATATATAATCGATAAACTAAACTCACAAAAGTTGAAACCTGCCGATAGTCGATTATTGTATGGATATAGAACAGCGTAACATCGACGGCAAATCGCTTCAATTTGCAACTGTATTAACTACCATTGTTAAACGCCTAAACATTCGATGTCGGCAATTTTCTAATTTGCACAAAAGACAAAAAAACAGTGTCGGGTTTAAACACCTAACACAAAAAATTCCAGAGACAAAACCTCGTTTCAACTTATTAAGCCTCGTTTGTGATGTTTAAACCAGTTGCCACGCATGATTTTTTCTTTCAAATGAAAATGATCCCTCCCTGAAGATAAAACACCTAAAAATTAAAACAAAGATAAAAACAACAAAAACTTGGGTCCGTACCATACTCAAGGTCAATAACCCTTTTCTAACGAACATTAGTACGGAATAAGCTAAGGGTGGCCTTCCATTTGCGAAAAAGTGGGGTTTTTTACTGACGGCCGTACTTTCTCGTACAGGTCAGTAAAGATTTATTTATTTTTCAAGGAAAACATCATTACAGAAAAATGTCCAAGGTTGTAGGCGTAAACTCGAACCGTCGAATGCTATTACACTTTTTATCCGAGACGCCACGTCAATAACCCTACAGTTTGTTAAGACCGTGCACAGGGAGGACAATTCTCGAAGACTGAACGTGTAAAAATAGGCCGCGTGGAAAAGGTAAAAAAAATCACGATGAGCGCGCGCGTATGAGCGTACACGTTGCAAGGGCCATGTGCCTTCCGCCAAGGTGGCTGCGAATCTGCCGAAGTTATCCCGTCACGCTCCCACCATTAAAGTTTGCTGCCGCCTTTTTGTCGTTGCGTTTTAAAATTTTGGGTAGTACATTTAATGCCATATGTACGAGTCATTAATTACCTCCGACGGTACAGATATTTCCTTCGCGGGTACAGATATTACCTCCGTTCGTACAGATATTGCGTTCAGACTTTGCATTCTAAGATTCTTTCAAGATTTTAAGCATCTAATATTAACCTACGTGTTACCAACCAGAATGAGCCACGCAAATAAAAAGTGGTTTACTGTCGCGACCTAATGGAAGGCACGCCATTCAGTAAAATTTTCCGTACAATTACTGAGACGCCTAATGGAAGTCCACCCTAATGCAACAGAAGTTCACGATGACACACGATGCTGGTACAGTACACCGTGAATCGTAATTAGCGTTATTAATGCTAATTCCGTCACCCCGAATTTTGACCCTAAAACCTTAAATAAAGTTAATAACTCTAAATTTTCTTTACATTATTTAAGGTACTTTTGAATTTCGCGTTAACAACTCTAATATAGTGCCATTTTAAATAGTGTGGCGTACGGTCGGTGTCTGACCGTGCAAAACTGTACTTTATTAAGTAAAAACGTACAAAAAAATATTTAATACAGGGTGTCATCATGTAACTGCGTTTTCACAAACCGTTTAGGGCAAACGTCATAATGACGTGTTACTGTAAAGATATTCAGCGCGGATAGCTATTACGGAAAGAAACCCATATTGATAAATTAGAGTAATTTTTTTTTTGAGAAAACAAAAAATCCCAAATTAGAGTGTATAACACTAATTATTTTTTTACACTAATTATTTATTTACGCTAATTACGATTCACGGTGTAGTATACGAGATTTTACGCACTTTAAACGAATAGTGCGAACACGCTATTCGGACAAGCGCACAGCGTCGTCATCAAAGCCGGTCGGAAACCGGAGCGACGTCGTCCACTCGGTCAAGGACAGTCAGCAATAAAGGACTCTATGCTCATTCATATCGGGACACAGTCCTAACGACAAAGCCGTACATCCTGTCGTGACCTATTCCAGAAGCTATGCCTAGTGAGCACGTCCACTAATAAAGTTCAGGTGTACGGAGATCCACAAAACAGGACCAGACAATTCAAAGTATTTCAAACTCCTGCCGCGCAAATGATACAAGGAAGTCAAGAAAATCTACATATCGGCCGACGTGCCCACCACCGAGTGGACGTCAATTATTCATCGACACGTCGTACAGGGTACGGAAACCACAAATGATTAAAGTTCAACCAGAAAATAACCTACGAAAGTCTACTTAGGTCGGTGGCACGATTTACAAATTGCATACAGATCTCACCTAGAACAGCCTCCGCTCTTAACCGTCCATCCAAACACCATCGACGGCAAATATACAATGGCCAAAATGGTCTCGTCCGTTTCTCTTCAGTGCAGAATAGATTGCTGTCAAAGCCGTACCAATCAGCGACAATCCTTTGACCAGACCGGCAAAAGAATCGCGGTCGACTTTCCGGCTCGACCTACTAAACCTGTCCTTTCCTTCAAAGGGGACTTCGGTCGAGTCGTGTCGCTTCTGCACGTAAGGGCAGAGCCGACACATCCTCCGTACAGGGAAAGGCGGCAGTGGAGCCGCCATCAGCCCACCAAGGGGCCCACCAGTAAGTTGACGGCCGGCAGGATGACGCATCAAATTCATCGTACGGAACAAGAAATGAAATATGAACGAAAGATCGTCGCGTTTAGTTGTAATCGTACATTGTACCGTACCAGCCAGAACCTCAATAGGGGCTGGCATGCCAACAGTGAACTGGTAAACTCGCATAGTAAGGAACCGTACGGAACGCAGTGTTCCCTGCACGCCCTGCTACGGCCCTACCCAGGGTTTATCCGTCAGTGTGTCCTCACAATAGTGGAGGGTCCTCGTATCAGAGCCCACGTTGGCATTCCCCGTGACGTCCGTCACGGCGTTCTCCCTCACCGCCACCTCCACTGTACCGGGCGCAAGGGGCGCCACACTCATCTGATAAAACCGGCCAAGGCCTCCGTCGGCCGAGACTAAGCTGCACACACACACACAAAATAGAGTGGATTTGAATGAGACATTGAGCTATGTATAAGAGGCACAAATTATGCGTGGGATACTCGCTGCATCTGTTGAATTCCTACATGTTGAGACCTGGATGGAAAATAGACAAAATAGAACCCGGGTTGGGGTGGATTCTTTGATTCTTATCAGTCCATGTAGAACATTCGTTTCAACTGCATTGTTGATTTTATCGCTAATCAGATCCGACCAAACTAAATTCATGTATACACTACAAACAAGCTAATGCTGTCTCATAGTCCGTCATGGCGGCAGTCGCATCAACGATTTTGATGGGAATAGTTTAAGCAGATGGAAAACATTGAACCATGCCTGCCTGAATAGGATTAGCCCACAATCACTTAGCACATTTTGCGGAATTAAAAAGACAACATTTGACATCTATCAATTTTGCAAATCTTTTCAAGGAAACCAGGACTCAATCAATTTCAATAATTTGCTCAATTTCAATGTTCAAGCAAGGACTTAATCAATTTCAAAACTTCGCTGAACATCAATGCTCATGTATTGAAGCTAACGAATGCTTACATTTTACTTCCAAGATGAGCAAGAACATAAACGGAACCATAAGGAAACTGTTAACCAGTCCAACTCACCAAATCACTTCGCCATTGCTGACATCCACATGACTTGCATTAAAATTTACAATTGGTTCAGAAAATGCCACAAGGAAGCCATAAGCGCTCACACTTGCCGTAGGTTCAGAAGATGAAGTTAACTTCACCTCCGGTCTCAAATTGTCTATTTCACCCAGAAACAAAATTTGCTATTGTTAGATACATAATTTGGTTTTGGTAAAACAGTTAGTTTGCTTTCAATTTTACCTCGTCAGATACATGCTCTCATGAAACTTGAAAACTAGCGACAAATTGTTTAGGATCTTGAAGATTTCAAATAATGAACGTTGCATTGAGTTTGAACCATGGTTGAACGACTGGCTTCAAGTCCACTCTGATAAAACCTTCCAGCATGGAAACTGTTCAGCTTCAACAGTTTTCATGGGAAGTATGACACAACATCATTGGTTTTTTACCAGGCTGTAAACTTCCTCTCAAAGGTCATCAAAAGCTATATTTTTACAAGGTTACATTGTGTCAAAACTCCATGCTTGCAATTACTCATGAATGAGTTTAGACAAAACGCAAAAGAAAAGTTATAATAGCCATAGCACTTTAGAACAAGCCACTTTGTTTGTTTTTGGAATTGCGAATAAGAAAATCAGTTTTACAAAACCTAACCTAAAAAATGCTCCCAAGACAACAAGAGATGTTGTTCTCTTCTGTTGAGGAATCAGCCTGCTTTTGACAGCCTAGCAGTATTTGAATACGTTCAACATGAGAGTTCTAATAAATTTTCTCCTTAGAGACACCTTTGCGAGTTCCACATTAGACCCTGAAAATGACGCCCAAATTCTTAACACTACGCAGTTCACTCCCTTTAGTGTGGCCAACACTCATTGTAAGCCGGGTCGACCAATGGGTTAGTAGATAAATATTTTTAATTGCAAACATGAATTAGTGTGGCACAAACCTGATACGCAAGAGATAATTCATATATGTCTATGAGTCTGCTGGCAATCCCATTAATTATTGGAAAAGAATTGGTAAAGTAAAACAATTGGAAACGACTGAGAAGCCTTTGAAGACCCAGAAAAACAAAAAAACTGATTTTTGCGTGTTTATATTCAACCTCGCAGAAAATAATCCCACCTATACATCTAGTTTCATCCTCCAAAAACTTGGAAACTAGAAATTGCAGAAATGTACACCATAAACACCAGGGTGTGTTTTTCAAGGATATGTGATGTTCTTGCAACCTCAAAAGGTGTTACATCATCAACTTAAGTGTTTGCAAAGAAGGCGGCCCAAAAACAAGGGCAAGTATTCTGGTCCCAGCAGCACAAAAAATACCAGGGACCGGGAATCCATTTAGCAGTCTGAAACACGTACCAAAAAAAAAGACGACCTCATTGGATGCAACAGTCGGGTTGCCGACCGTATCTGTAGTTGTGCCACTTGGCAGACTCACAGTCACAGGTCCATTCACAGTAGGAACAATCTGAAAGCCAACTCCCAGTACTAAAAGCTTTAAGAAATGAATAGCATTGCCTTTATTTTAGTGTTGTTAATTCTCATTAAGGTTCTGATTAAGTGACGTAGACAACTTAATTGGGCCGCTTACCAACTTAGCATTCAGGATAAAACAATTACCAATACTAATACTATTTTCTGTTGAAGGGCCAAAAAAAACCGGCTGCGAACAGTGGTATTAACGCTAATAACAATTCACGGTATAGCGTCCTGCTTTAAATGAGTCTTTGTTGAGATGCATTCAACAACTTGAGAAAAGGAAGAAACGCCGAGGGGAAAGACAGAAACTCACATCAAACACATATGTCCCATTTTCGCTCGTGCTCACATTTGAAGCAGTCCCGTTTGTCACCATGATTTGGCCTTGTCCAAAGGCCACCACAGGCTCTGAAAAGAGCACCCTACATACGACGGAATTGGAGTTGGTTGTCTGAAAGCTCCGTCCTTCCTGGAAAAATGTGGTCTCTTCCACTGGCAGCTGACAGCTGAGCTGTGCAGTGGGAGGATTTAAGTCTGAAAAAAATAAAAGGTGACTAGAACCAAATTTCAGGTGTGCATACAAGTGTGTACAGACAGACAGAAAGAGAGAGAGAGAGAGAGAGAGAGAGAGAGAGAGAGAGAGAGAGAGAGAGAGAGAGAGAGAGAGAGAGAGAGAGAGAGAGATGTTCAGTCTGTGTGACAGTCATGGCCGCTGAAGTCTGCACAGAGCGGTGTGAGGGAAAGGGGGAGAAGAGAGGGACAGAGATTGGACAGAGATTGGACAGAGATGGACAGAGAAGGACAGAGATAAACGTCGATAGCAAAAATCCAAGTTGCTTAATAAAAGTTCCCTGATAGCCCACCTATTGCAACAAATGTGGTGGAGTTGGGTCCAACCACCCATGGATTTCCCACAGAGTCTGAGCAAGCTCCTTGTAGCAGCGTAACATTGGCCTCTGTGGTTTCATTGGCCACCGCATCCAGCAGAACGCTATAAAATAGTCCCAGGGAAACTGTTGTGAAGGAGGATACGTTTACTTTCAGGCCCCCAGAAACCACAATCTGCATGCCATTATTCCCAGTTCCGATGAAACACCAAGGTATTCCTCAGCAAAGATGACATCTGACTCTTCTTCTCTCATTTATAGGTTGGTGACCTTCACAATCGATTCTGTTAATCCAAAACCCGTAGAGACACCACATGTCCTCCTTCCAAAAAGGCGAAAACTGGCTGCAAGAATTAAACTTTGTCTCTTATCCTATCTCACCTCACAGAGATCGTTGGAGCACTCAATCCCACCGTTGCCGGAACATGGCTTGTCAAAAGTGATGTTGAGCTGAACAGGCCCACTTCGCGTGGATGCTTCGCTGACGACAAGTTCTGGAACCGGACCTTGAGTGGCTGTGGGCAATCATTCCCTCCGGGCAAAGTGTCAACTCAAAAATAGTAATTTGTCAAAAAAGCCAATGCTCCGAACAACCAATACTAGCAATATACAGACTACAAGATCCCATTCGTGCAAGCAAGGCAAGGTGTGACTACAGACAGCAGGTGTGAGACACCAAACAAGAACAGCAAATGAAAAATGAAGCATTTGGTGTGAGGGTTCCTTTTCTCTTCACTGTTTGTAAGATAACCACCCTTGCCATATTGATGTGCACGCAAAAAAAACGATTCTTACCGACAGACCAGTTGAAGGTTGAGCTGCTTTGGGCTCCTGATGGAACGGTTACTATGACCGTGAAGTAGTGACGTTTGTCACTCAAACCGTTGGCAGTAAAAGTGCCATCAAGGCAAACCTCAGGTGTTCCAAAATCCAGCTGCATAGGCAGACAACAGAAGACAGGATAATATTTGGGTCATGCAAGTGTGGCAAGCTGACAAATGGAACTAACAAGATTGAATGACAGACATCTGTCATTGAATACGCAGTAAGAGATCAAAACAAGAATCAACAGTCATCGTAACAAGGCAGCATAGAGAAAAGACTCGATTCCAGCTCTCAAATCCATTTCAATCTGTCTTTTCACACTATCCGTTCAATTTTAATCAACCTCTTCTGTTCTAACTTTCTGTCTTTCTATTCCATCTATTATATTCGCCATGGTGTAGCAAATAGTGCAACACAGCAATGAACTCCTGCGTACTTCATCAACCACGGCCATTACGTGAATTCAAAAACCTCCTCTACCCTTCAGAAAACTCCAAAAATGAACTCACCTGACATGTGACAACGCAGCCATAGCAACTGTCTGTAGTGGCAGTCAAAGTAGCGATCCACTCAAAAGTAGCCACAGACGTATTTGAAAAAGGAAGTGGGGTTTGAATGAAAGTGATGAGAGGAGGAGAAGCAGCGGGAGGTGGCATTGCAGGCAACATAGTCGGAGGAGGAGGGGCACTTGAAGGGGAAGAGACCACTGTGAACAAGGTGTATTGCAGCACAAGAACATTGCAGGGGACCTGTGACACTGTGCCACATGGACGGCATGAAGACTGGACAGCAGGAGAGGCCGTCGCAACGAGGACAATGTCTTGATTGCTTTGAAGGTTCTCACTGATGTCACCCTGAAAGCAGCTGAAATATGATCCCAGAGTACACTGTCCTACAGGCGAACAGCCCTCTGTCGAGAGGAGCTCCACGCCATTCAGGGTTACTGATGTTATCAGTTGATTTAGCTGCGAGAAGTCGGATGGGACGGCTCCTATGGAAAGAACCATGCTCTGGTTGGAAGACAGACTGACATTTGAGAAGGAGGTGGAGCAGGAGATGGAGCTGGAGCCATTTACAGCAGAGCTTGACTGGCAAACCTGGGAGGCGACTGACTCTATTTGCACACCGCTGCCAAGGGTTACGCTGTGCACTGGTCTTATAATAGAGTGAGAGAGAAAGGTGAAGAGGCAAAGTAAGATAGAAAATAAGCTGAGAGGTGAAGAAGCGCCCACGTTCAGCTGTCGTTCTTTCCGTAGCCTTCTTTGTCTTGCAGTGGAAAGTATAGAGTAGAACTGCCTGAAATCCATTAATTCCGCATATTCCATAAAAAAAAGGGGGATTTTGGAAGCTTTTGAAAGATATTTTGACAAATTTTGTTCTACTGACATTCCCGAGGAAGGAGGCAGCTTCAATGGGGGGGGCATTGCAGATGTTTCGGGAGGAGGAGGAGATGCGGAAGGTGAGAAAGAAGGCGAAGGGTTTGTACACTGCTCTGCAGTTTCCACGTGGCAGCCACAAGGCTTGCCAGAACACCGGTGACGGAAAGTGTTGAAAGAGGCGTGATCACGCCATGGCCAGTGAGGATCTCTGAGTAGATGAGCCGCTGGTGACTCCATAGATTCTGGATAAAAAGTCAAAGGAAAAGCTAAATGACTAGCTTTGGTTACCAGAAATTTAAAAAATTATAAATTTCTGCATTTATTCTGACCTATTTTACTGTGTCTATCTATTTACCTACCAATTTGACACCATGTTCCCCTGTAAGTGAGTCTATCCTCGCTAAATCTTGCCTTTCCGTGCAGATTTGTCGTTTCCATTCACTCCTTCCTGCAGTTCCCCTTATAGGAAACTGCTGTTCAATGGATGATAAGTTTGAGATGGAAGAGCAATGAGAGAGGAGGGAAAAGAGGGACGAGAAAAAAGGAGGGACGAGAAAGAGGAGAGAGAGAAGAGGAGAGAAGAGGAGAGAAGATAGAGAAATCGGACGCTCTTCGGTGAAGTGGTACAAGGATTAGCCGGAAATTCAGCAGAGAGAGGAAAGCAAAAAATGAGCAGGGAGAGAGCGAGAGAGCTAAGAAGAGAGCTTTCTAGAATAACCAACCATACAAGAGGCTGGAGATAGGGAGGGAGAAATGTTTCGACCAAGGCGAATTTTGAGAGGTGTTGGAGACTATCCGTTGGTGCGCGGCGCGACGGCGTACGCCAGAATGTGCGAACGGCTGAGAGGGGCGGCTTCCACCAAAGGGTTCCGTACGTCCAACCGACAACATTCGGGTCGGTCATTTAGAGGCGGTATTTAAACAAAATTAAGGAATTTCAGTTCAAAAGAGCGAAAACGCGTGGAAACGGTTATCCCATATTGTACACGTTATATTACCGATTTTATGGGGGAATAATATGACAACAGTATGGGGATTATCACATCTAGCATTTCCGTGCATTTTTGCCCTTCACAATTATGGTTTCGGCAGCGCCGTCGACGAATTTAAATTTTACATCACCGTATGCGCGGTGCGATGCGCTACACCGCCAATCGCTATTAGCGTAGAAGTTTCTTTAGCGTATATGAATAATTACCGTGGTTTACGCTAATTAAGAATTTGAAAATTTTGAAAAAAAACATACATTCTAATTGTTTAATAATTCTAATTTGGGTCTTTGAAAAAAGTAAATGTCGGTCACAAACATGCTAATTCTCTGGTAGCGCAACTGGCATGCTGCGATTCTCTGGCAGCATAGCGGCGGTGCTGAGAGGCGATGTCTACACAATTGCTTCCCCGCGTGGAGTTTTCAAGATAACTACGACGAGTGCGGCACTACAATTTTTTCCTCTATCACGTGTGTTCCGTCTGGCCCCCCGGTGAGGTGGAGTGTCCACACTCCGCTGGAACCGGTGCAGCAATTCCGGGGCACAAAGGTCCTTCGCATCCACCCAAGAACCGTCCTCGACGCCATAACCTTTCCGCCAAACGAGATACTGAGTGGTTTGAAAACTTCCACTGGTTAACAGGCGGGATTGCAGAATATCCTTAACCTCGTACTCATCTTGGGTACCGTAAATTGGTGGAAGAAGTGTGTGCCCAAGTCGATTAGGGAACACTGAATCAGGATCTCGAAACGGTTTGAGTAGTGAAACATGGAATACATCATGTTTTTGCCAAGCCTTAGGGATGCCGAGTTTGTAGGCTGTTGATATTTGAGTATTTTCTAGGTCTTTATTGGGATAGAAAAGTAGCAGAGGCAGTCTGCCTCTAACCTCCGAAGAATCGTCCTCGACGCCATAACCTTTCCGCCAAACCAGATACTGAGTGGTTTGAGAACTTCCACAGGTTAAGAGGCGGGATTGCAGAATATCCTCAACCTCGTACTCATCTTGGGTACCGTAAATTGGTGGAAGAGGTGTGTGCCCGAGTGGATTAGGGAACACTGAATCTGGATCTGGAAATGGTTTGAGTAGTGAAACATGGAATACAACATGTATTTGCCAAGCCTTAGGGATGCAGTCTGTGGCATTGACATTTGAGTATTTTCGGCCCTTATAGGATAGAAAAGCAGCGAGGTACCGCTTCTAACCTCCTTCTCCGCCTCCCCACACTCATTGTGAGTCATCAGTTATCGAGAGGAGCTGGCCATGGTCACTAAGCCTCCCGTGAGACGTATGATAATAGGTATGTTTACTAAAAGGCATTCACTCTGGAATTGATCCTGAACTATCATTCAAACGCCATAGCTTTAGTCGAACACTCAATCACGACCAAACGGTTCGAGAGGAAACATGGAATACATCATGTATCAACAAGCCCTAGGATGCCGAGTTTGTAGGCTGTTGACATTTGAGTAGTTTCTAGGTCTTTATTGTGAAAGAAAAGTAGCAGAGGCAGTCTGCCTCTAACCTCCTTCTCCAAGCCCCCACACTTGTTGTAGTCACTGAAGGCTGGAGAGGGGGGTAGAGCCATGGCTGCCTAAGCTCTCCAGAGAGACAGAAGTAGATAATAGGTATGTTTACTAAAAAGGTATTTGACGGACCCAGGAATTGATCCTGGTACCTACCGTCCGTCAAAACTGTCCGTCAAATGCCCCGCAGTCGTTAGCTTTGTCCATCTAGGACTAGCACTAGGAAATACAAGGTTTGATAGATATTTATATCATTACAAATAGGGTTTTCCATTTAACTAGATTACGGTATATAGGGCATAGAAACAGTTGTACTTCTAGTACCGGACGAAATAAATAGTACGGACATTTATTTCGACGGTCAGTTTAAATGACCATGGAAATCGGACAGCCGTGGTTAACGCCGACATCGCGGAAAGGACAATTTGGCAGTTTGCAGATGCCACCACTCCGGATGACACGTGGCAACATCGTACGGGATTACGGAATTTCCGAAACGGCAAAAAACAAATCCGAAAGTGACAAATGTCGCACTATGGCGACATCGTACAATGTACGTACAGAAAGTCCTTTGGCACTTGTACTTTATTGTACAGTACCATATTTCTGACGCGGGATGACGTGGCGCCACGTGGAGAGATAAGATTTGGAGGCAGGAATTCCGGAAATTATAAGAGCGAATTCGGATTGGACATGTGTTGACTTTTTAGTCATGTCGTACGATGACCGTACAAAAGGTACACCGACATCTGTACCTTTATGTACTATACAGTAATGTGATTGGTACGTACCTCAGTACTAGAGGGTTTAGAGAGGGGTTTAGGACTTAGAATATTCCGGGTAGGTAACCACCTCTTTTTCAGAGAGCACCTTGTATAAATGGCAAACTTTGGCCAGCCATAACTATCAATTCAGTTGACCATTTTCAGTGATTCTTTTTGCTGCCCACTAAGGGGAGTCCAGGCTACGTAGGGAAGTAGTTGGTCAGAGTTTTTGCTTGCCTGGGTGGTTGCATTTCTAAAGGAAAGTCAAAGTGGGTGAATGTGTCCAAATCCCATATTATAACTTTGCATTCTTTGGTGGAACTGAAAACACAGAAAGTCGTATTTCACGAGGTGAAGCTGTAATGAGGTTCTGATTTTCAAGGGGTCAATCATTTGGGTTTTTATCAAGTTGGAGTTGGCACTATCTAAATTAGCTTCTTTTTTATATGCGAATTCTGTGTGGCAATAGAGCCCATAGAATTTCAACACCCGGTTTACCTTTGAAATGGTAGTGAAACGGCGTGTAAATTTTGGCGCCAATTTTGTTAAAAGAGCACCCGGTAGAGACAGGTTTTTCAAATTCAAGTGGACCTTGTCTCGAACCTTAAACATAGCGTCCCTCTTTTTAGTGTCGAATTGCACTTTTTGACGATCCTTCGCCCATTGAAGCGCCCTCGCCGCGATTTCCAAATTTGTATGAGGTTGTGTGACAAATTCGATTGCGGCGGGTGTTGGGCACTCGGACGCAAGCAAATTCTGGGGAAGGATGGGGTTTCTCTCATTAAGTGAGAAAGGCGTAGCCTTTGTAGACGAGTGTACAACACTATTGTGCGCCACTGCGATTGTCGTCAGATGGGTAACCTACTCTGTCCGGTGTACCAACACATAAGCGCGTAAGGCCTCCTCCAATGTTTTATTCACTCTTTCGGTCTGACCGTCCGTCTGAAGATGGTATGCACTGGATATAGCTAATTGCCTCCCATATAGGGAGAATAGATTTTTCCAAAAGTGGCTGACGAACTTCTTGTCTATATCACTAACGATGTACTTTGGAAGTCCATGGTGGCGGAATACTTCCCGAACGAATAGTTATGCGATATCTCGTGTTGTAGCTGTGGTCTTCGTAGGCAGGAAGTGGGCCATCTTTGTAAGGTAGTCGACGACAACGAATATCGAATCATAGTTCATGGAGTCAACGGAAGGGCGACGATAAAATCCATTGAGATGGCCTTTAAAGAAGTGGATGGTGTCGGAAGCAGTTGAAAGAGTCCTTAATGACTCACGTCTGATTTGTTTTTGTTACAAAAGTCACAAGTTCTAACGTACTCGGCAATGTCCTTGGTCATATTAGGCCAGTAGTATGCCTCAGCCAATCGTGCATTTGTTTTTTCTCTTCCAAAATGTCGGTTGAGGGGTTTGTCGTGACACATTTGGAGGAACGTATGCCGTAACTCTTGATTTGTCAAGACGTACAATCAGGTTGCTTGACTCGGTTTGTACCGCCACATACTGTTGGCAATATTAACTAGGATTTTCTTCTTGACCTGCTCCTTGATCGTGTCGTCTTCCTAGTACGCAGCTTTGATCATGTTTAACCACTCCTTGTCAACTTGCAGTGTACTTGTCACTGCGTTGCCTTTCGGGTCGTGATTCTTATCTTCCACTTTAGTACTTGCCTCTCTGCCATAATCGCTGCGATCTTGCGGTGGCTGCGATTTTGACTCCTCCGGGCCACCACTGCTGCGATCGTGCGGTGGCTGCGGTTTGGACCCCTTCGCGGATTCAACAATACCTGGCCTTTTTGACAGAGCATCAGCAGGGTCCGTCTTGCCCATCTTGTACTTAATTGTTAGCTCTGGTTCGAAGGTCTATAGGAAGGTCATCCACCTGGCTTGCTTTTTGGAGAGTTTTGGTTGCGTTTGCAAATACTCTAGCGCATGATGGTCAGTGATCACAGTGACTCTCTTCCCTTGGATATAACACTTCTAGACCTCTAACGCATTAATGATGGCTATGGTTTTCTTATGTGTTGCCCAGTTGAATTTTGTCGCCTTCAGTTTCCGGCGGTCATAGGCGGCAGGTTGAAGACCTTTTCCATGGTCCTGCAAAAGGATCGCTCCAATAGTCGTATCATAAGCGTCGGTGACCGCTGTCCAAGGTAAAGCTGGGTTGGGGACAGCTAACACAGGGGCGATAACCAACCGCTCCTTTAGTGTGTTAAAGGCTGCAACCTGCGCTTCCTTCCACTCGTAAGGCAAATCATTCTTGAGCAGCTCCGAGAGGGGTGATGCAACCTTCGCAAAACCCTCCACCAATCCTTGGCAGTAGGAGCATAATCCAAGAAAGCTCCTAAACTTCGTGACGTTTGTTGGCTGCGGCCACTCTTTGACTACCTTAGTTTTGATGGGGTTCACTGCGATTCCATCTCGACTAACCACATGACCGAAAAACTCAATTTTATCTTTTAAAATATCACATTTATTCATCTTAGCGTATAACTTGTTTTACCGCGGGACTTGCAAGACAGTTTTAAGGTGCATGACATGGTTTTTGAATGTCGTACTATATATCAAAATGTCGTATAAGAAGAATATTACTAATGCGTCCAGATATTGCTAGAAGATAGAATCCATCAAGTGCATAAAGGTAGCGGGGGCATTGGTGAATTCAAATGGCATGACAAAAAATTGGAAATAACCGTACCGCGTCCTGAATGCAGTCTTCTCTACATCCTCCTTCGCAACTCTAATCTGGTGATTTCCACTAAGCAAGTCTATCTTAGAAAAATACTTAGCACCCCTAAGTCTGTCTAACAGTTTGTCGATCTTGGGAAGGGGATACGCATTTCTGACCGTTAATTTGTTTAGCGCTCGGTAGTCCACACACATACGCAAACCTCCATCTTTCTTGGACACAAAAAGGATGGGGGTTCCATAAGGTGAATTGCTCGGTTCAACTGCTCCAACCTCGACCAACTCTGAAAGTTGCTTTTTGAGTTCATCTAACTCGGTATAACTCATTGTATACATCATGTTGGCCTGGGGCACTGCTCCGAGAAAAAGCTCGATTCGGTGGTTTACGTCGTGTTTCGGAGGTAATCTTTCCGAGAGTTTTGGGGGAAAAACATCAACATACTCCTCAAGAAGCTTTGTCACGACTTCCGAGGCCTCAACGGAAGCCTTTCCTACGTCGTCCCCTCTTTTGGAGTCGAAGTCTGAATCCTTAATTATCCACCCCTCCGAAATCTCCTCCTTAACTTCCTCCACGGGTTAGACGACCGTTATTCAAACTGTTTCCCCTTTCTTGAGTGCCCTCTTAAGCTGTAAAGCCGAAAGCACGCGTCCCTCTTCCAAATCTTTACTAGACACTTTGGTGTTTGTGTCATGCTCTCTTTCGCCTTTCTTGACCCTCATACTGTTGTTCTTCCAATCAATCGTCGGATTCCACTTTTGGTGCCACGGCTTCCCTAAGATTACCTCATGATCTCCGAGAGGTAATACGTGGAGCGTCTCATACCAATGAAAGTTTCCCATACTAACCCGTAGTCTAGGTGTACGATGGGTGATCCCAATAGAGGTTCCATCGGCCAGTTGGTTTGATTGTTGATCCGGAACAATTATGAGAGGCAACTTCAACTTCATTAGCGTCTTCTCGTTGACGAAATTCTCGATGAAATTCTATGGGCTCCATTCTCCCATAGAATTAGTGGATCCAAAAGAAGATAGTCTAGATAGTGCTGACTCCAAGTTGATATAAACCCAAATGACTAATACCCTGATAATCAGAACCCCTATACAACTCAACCCTGTGAAATAAGAATTTATGTGTGCTCAGTTCCACCACAGAATGCAAACTTAGAATATGAGTTTTGGACAACATTCCCCACTTTGACTTTCCCTTAGAAATGCCGCCACCTTGGCAGGCAAAAAGTCAAACCGACTACACCCTTGTGTAGACTGGACTCTTCGAGACCGCGGCAAAAAGAATCACTGAAAATGGTCAACTGAGTTGATAGAATGGCTGTTCAAAGTGAGCTTTTTATACAAGGGTGCTCTCAAAGAGAGGCGGCTACCTACCAAAAAAGTTCTAAGTCCTAAAACCTCTCATAGCCCCTCTAGACTAATAGATTATCGCACACTACATAATGTAAATTCAAAGTACGGTAGCCGCCGTACTTTATGTACGGAATTATACGGCACCACTCTTTGTCTGCCACGTGGCGAATAAGTCGTCGCCGTTATGTCCCTTTCTTCTCCAGCATCATATAGGATGATGCCACGTGTCATTTTGGCGCGCCGAATTTAACTTTTGTTCGTTGTTGAATTTGAACGGTTGTTGTTTTGTGTTGAGCGTTGAAATTCTCGTCGACACCAAACCAACTAAGGTACAAACCAATCTATTGACTGTAGCGTACAAGAAAGTACAAGTGCCGGAGTAATTTCTGTACGGTCCATGTACGACATCGCCATAATGTGACACTCGTCACATTTAGACTTGTCATCTCGCGTTTCGGAGATCCCGCAATCCTGTAGGATCTTGCCACGTGTCATCCGGAGTGGTGGCGCTCGAAAACACCAAGTCGCTCACTCTGAAATCCAGGATCGCACCACGACCGTCGATTCAAATCGGATATATTATCCGGACCGTCGAAATAAAATGTCATCACGTTACTTCCGTGCGGTATGGAAGTGTGTGGCCTGGTTCATTTCCGTGTATACTTCATCCCGTAATCTGTTAAATGGAATGTGTCGAGTAGTTCACATTTATATACTTATCATTCTCTATATACTTTAGCAATTGTCCTACGCTACAGGATAAAGCTAACAGCAACGGGTGATTTGATGGACGGTAGGTACAAGGATCAAATCCTGTGTCTGTCAAACACAATTTTGGAAAATCTACCAAACCTACTCTTTGTTTCTCTAGAGAGCTTTGGCAGCCATGACTCTAGCTTCCTCACTAGCCTTCATTGACTACGTTAAGTGTGGGGGCTTAGAGAAGGGAGTTAGAGGCAGACTGCCGTGCCTTTTTCTATCCTAATACAGACCTAGAAAATACACAAATATCAACACCCGACGCTCATGAGTCAACCATGAGGCTAATTACACTACCCCTAATTTTTCCTTGAAAATCCAAAGGGTCTCCACCTTTTCCAGCTTACCTCATGACACTGATTTTGCCTTTCTTGGGACCTTTTCTCCTTGGTCATTCTTTGGCCATATGGTCCGGGGAACCACACTGGAAACATAATCCATTTTGCCTTCTCCTTTGGAGATCCTCGAGGACAGGTCATTGGTCTTCTCTTAGTGATCTTCTTATTCATTTTAATTGCGTTGACCGCGTCCTCCTTGATTGTTCTTAGCTCCATAGGAGTCTGACCATCATCCCTTCGGCCTCCTCTACTACTACTCGATCCAAAATGATAGGATCTATGGAGAGTGAAATCGACTGGATCGATCCGTTCCACAAATTGGACAATCGCGGAGAGGCTAGAAGACGTTGTTTCCTGTGCGAGCCACTGTTCCACTTCCCGTCGGATTGAAGCCTTGAGCCCCTTAACATATTGGTCAACAGCTTCATCCTCCGACATCGTTGGGATTTGGACCTTGCACTCCAAGAATCAATGCGTGTACTCTAAAACAGAAGAACGTTGTTTGAACACATAAATCCTATCCCTTGCGGCCTTGATGGTGTTCACGGGTTGCTAGCAGTCACGAAGAGAATGAACAAAAAGGGTCCAATCGGCGAGTACCTCGCTGTTATCCACCATTGCTCTCCACCATGCTCCTGCTTCCCCCTTTAATAAACCCTCCGCATAATAAATCTTATCGCGCTCGGACATGCTGGGAAAATTCTCCATATAGTTTGTTATCGAAAACAACCACGCATCGAGATTCTTGTGCTTAACAGGGTCAAACTCATCAGGCACTCTTCCGTGTCTTAACCACACTAGGTTCTAGAGGCACTACTTTTATCACATTCTACTGCATTGCTATGTTGCCTTGCTGCGCTAGTCTCACATCGCAGCTGCGTTGCTCTGACATAGCAGTTGCGTTGTGAAACACCGCAGTTATAAGAGCTGCTCTATATTACCCCCGACCCACTAAGTCCTTGTAACCCTGTTACACAAAATTTTGAGTGAACTACACCACATACTTGGGCATGGGATTTTTTATAGGCTAAATGGATCAATTAGCCTCACAATTTTCATGGCAATTTCAGCTTACTTTTGCAGTTAGGATTGCTTAGGGGCATATTTGGGTAATAAGACTTTGTTGATGCCATCCACTCTCGTTTCATTGTTGACGGCGTCTTTGTTATAGCCCTAGTTGTCGATAGTGTGGAAAACCGATTTACATTTTATAGGGCCTTTCTCTCAACTCGTGCATAACTCTCCCCATACGCCCAAATTTCGGTTTTACCTTTTCCATCTCTCATTGTGGACAACAATTTGATATGTAGTAGAGCATATCAAAGAAGCTTGCATCCATTGAATCTTGTGGTATTTTGGACGCGCTATCTTATGCTCAATCTCGTGCTTATTTTTAATACGTATTTTGGATCGGGGGTCATTAAGTGGTTGCAAGCCACACCCTTTTTTTGTAACTTTGTTTGACGTTTGACTAGTTTACGTATATTTTATGTCTTATTTTGGGTTTCCCACCCTCCACTTTTGGGGATGTCACATTGTGTTATCAACGAACTTATAAACTTCGAAAAGATTCAGCTATGTTATTGTTTACGTAGTGGATAACGCAATGCTACACTTGATTAGGTTCGCGATAGAACTGTTATAACTGGCGTCGAAACGAGCTACACTGTGAAGCAAGAGGATTTTTATGCACCCCCTCCTTGCTCATAGTTTAGTGGTATTCAAAGTCCTTTGATGGACTTCCTCCACAAGTATGGGAGAGCCTTGGGTGATGTAGTATTCACGGATCCGATTGAGACCCATGTTTTTTTTCATACTACACTACACACGAGCGTGGCAGTACGAGTGCGCCTTTCAACAAACGAGATGACGTTCAACGAGACTAGGCCGATCAATTTGTCTCATTTATGGCGAATAATTTTGGCACTTTGGACAAGTCCTTTGAGGATTTCCTACAAAATCATTGGTGAAAATCTTTTTAATTGAGGGGTCTGAGGACTCCTCCGCCGAGCCTTTGAGGAGTACTCCACTGAGCCTTCGTGTTGCTTTACACCATCAATGTATTAATTGCCCTTCAACGAGCGTAAGTCGCGCGAAGCACGGTAGCAGATGACTAAGGAGGCCATTGAGATCTTCGTCCAAAAGATCTAGTTCACATCCTTTATCTTTGAGAGTGTGGACTTTAGTTTGTTAGGGTTGTGGGTACTCATGTAGTGTTGGTTTCTTCTCTATGACTTATTCTGTCTCGCTCTTTGAATCTTTAAATACTTTTTTTCCATTTTTTTCACCTTTATGGATTTTCCATCGCAAATTTTGAAATAAAGTTAATTTCACACCGAACAAGCCCCTTAGCAATCCTTGGTGTTCTTAAAGTGCCATATTTTGTGTGAATATCGTCATGAGTCAAAATTATGTTCGGATGACCAGATAGCAAGTTAGAGGTCGCAAAAGTCAAAATTTATGATACTCGAATCCGACTTTTTTTAGTTTTTTTCAAAATTTGAACACCCGAAATCCGGCCGGGTTATTGCTCCATCCTAAATTGTTACCCGTTACGCAATGTGCGTTTTCTAAAAAAAAAGTTTACCGAAACTCGATCTCTCGCGACTAACAGCACTCGACCGTACCTGAATAAGTACAAAATTAGTTTCCACGATAAAAAAGTACAATAATATAATGTTGAATAGTACGGACACGACAAAACAATACTTTAGTGGAACGTACCTACGAAACCTTGAATATATTTCGTTTTTTGCTTAACCCGGCCACACCCGAGTTTGTTTTGTTTTTTTTTTTGAATCACCCGGCCGAATCCGGCCGGCCCTCAAAATTTGGCACCCGAATCCGTTCCGGATCGGATGTGGCCGACCGGGTACGGATCGGGTACGGATTCGGGTACCCGATTGTCACCTCTGCAGCAGGTCGTATTTCTGAAGCCCAAAATCGTGAAAGGGGTGGCGACTGACGCCTACGGCAAGTGTTGTACGGCCGTACTAACTGTACGGTACACTATGACTCCGTTCAGTTAGAGAGCAATGTAATGTCCTCAGATTTCCCTTGCTCCTTGTCTCATGTGCATCCATGGCTTTCCACTTCGCTCCTCAGACTCTCCTTGTCTCTTTTCCTGGAAACCTTTTCCACGAAAAGGTCACAGCTCGATGGCCAATAGGAAATAGCAAAGGATTGTCAGGAGGAGACACGCGTTGTCAAAATATCACGGCTTTGTCCGTACACTGTTGCAAGCCGTACGCGAAGCGCGTCAACAGAAGGTAGTGATTCAACTTTCTGTTGTCAGCGATACATCAATCGCAGTTTTTCTTCTTCAGAAAGTATAATTCAAGTAGGATTTTTTTTTTTTTGCATGTTTACCTGTGTTTATCTTGGCTGCCAAGCTGGACTTTACACTCCTGCAGCGACTAAGTTGCAGTATTTTAGGCTAGGGTAAAATATTCCAGACTTATTAAGAGGATATTGTGTGGTTAAAACCTTCTGAATACATTTTGGAACGGAATGGAATGTCTTTCGAGGATCCACTTAAGAGTCGTGACACCTGTCACTGTTCAGCAATTGAAACTGCTGTGTTCTGGATTGCTAGTTTTAAATACTGCTGTGCAATGGTATATATATATTTTTTTATTTATTTTTTGAAGAGAGCTTAACGTAATAGCTAGTTAGATGATGACACGGATGGGTGATGGACGACATAAATTTCCTTCTTAAGCCAGATGTCTACCAGAGAAAGATTCTACCGCGAAATATTTTCAAATCAGATATTCTACCACCAAATCTTTACCTAAAAAGTATTTTACCACTAAATCTTTACCAAAGCGTTCGTCGTTGCACTCGAATGTCTGAAGGGATTCGGAGCCCCACTGTGATGCTGGCGGAATGGCAAAGCAATGGGGCTGGGATGGACTCATGGGGGGATGGAATGAAGCAATAACTCAAAGGTTGAGGGGGGGGGGGGGGAGGGGGAGGGGGAAAGGGTGGGTGAGGGGGAGAGAGTGGAATGGTTTCGGTTTCTAAACAAAACAAGACGAGGATTCCTCACGTTCTTGCAGTGACGTCAAAAAGAGCAAATCTGAATTAAAGTTGGATTGCAGCCCAGAAGTGGGTCGCTGAATTTCTTATGAATCAGTGATGGGTTATTGTGTAGCAAAAATAAAACTGTTAGTTAAGAAAGTGCATCATTTTGTTATTTTGCAGAATCGTTCACCTGCCAGGTTAATTAAAAGTGGTTATTTTTATTTTTTGGGTTCTTTGAATTTGTAAGAGATGAAGTCTTATAGTTAGTGAACTTGCCGAGCTCTTTTACTATGAGAAGAAAATCACAGAGGAAGTTTACCAAAGTAAAGTGGCATATTGAAATTCGTGCAAGGTATCGGAAGTTTGCAAGGTTTATTTCTGCCTTCTGAGATCCTTTTGCATTCCTTTTTTTTGTCTGTTTGGTTTGAGATTATTGTTTGGATTTGCATTGTTATTGCTGCCTGTATTAGTTGTTATCGACAATTAAAAAATCATTTCATTTCCTTTTTTTTGTTATGCATTGGATCTTTTTGGTTTAGATGGAGGCCGATATGTTGCAACTCTGAGGATGTAAGCAGAAACACCGACGCTGATGTCGACATGACGTCAGCGATGCCGTCGTCCTTGATGTTGCCGAGACAGCGGGCACTTCCACCTCTGGATGGTGTGCAACGAGTGGGGGACAATGTGGCTGGGAAATATCTCATCACAAAAGTTTTGGGGCAAGGAGGGCTGGGGACCACATTCGAGGCTGTCACAGCTGGTGGGGAATCTGTAGCTCTCAAGGTCATGTCGCTGCGGGGCATGAAGGGTTGGAAGGTGAGGAGTTCTTGACCGTAACGCTGAACCTTTGTTCTTCAAAGAGTATGTGAGTTTTTGAATCCTTCCAATTCGTCGTCATTTGGGTGAGCCTTGGATAAGGTTGTAGGCCACGTTTCAGAGTCCACGAGGATTTTGTTGGAGATGGTTGCCGCCTTCCAATCATTGGTTGACAATGCTGAATGGAGAATTGGAATATTTTCTTACTTCATTAACATCCTTTAGCTTATCCCTATGAATGTTAGTAGTCTGATTATGTCAAACTGTTTTCTCACCCTGTCCTGACAATGGCAGTCTATCAGTCTCAACTTACCAGGGAAAATGAGAAGGATTTCAGTGCAGTAATTATCGTGGGAGTCGTATGTTTTTGTCATCGTCGGTGTCAGGAGTATTGTTATTCTTATAAAGGTTTTACTGGAACTGCAGGAGTTGGACCTCTTTGAGAGAGAGGCCAGAGTGCTTCGCTCCCTCAACCACCCCAGCATCGCAGAATACATCGACCACTTTGAGGTTTGTCACTGTCACGGTTATCACTGAGGGGAGGGGAGGGGAGGGGAGGGGAGGGAATGTTGAATCGAGAATGTGCAATGCTTTCTTTATTTATAAACATCCTTGAGATTATCTTTATGGATATTAATAGTGTAACCGCAGAATACATTGATCACTTTAAGGTTTGTCACTGTAACCACCTTTTCAAGTGGTAGGATATCGAAGTCAGTTTTCTGGAATGGTCCTGGCTTAGGACTGCTGAAGCGATGTCTGTCCGGTGAACTTTCCACGGTTCTTTTGTCGAGACAAGACTAGACAAGGCAAATTTGGAGGTTATTGATGAGTCTCAATCAGAAAATGTGTCTTTTGTATGACAGGTGGACACAGGAACAGACAGATGGTTCTATTTAGTGCAGAAGGTCGCCCAGGGTCGGTCATTGGCAGATCTTGTCTCTTCTGGATGGCGAGTTACTGAGGCAGAAGTTGTCAAAATAGCGCTCCAGGTGAGGTTAAATTACAATGTACACCACCTACATCATGTTATGGTTATGTTTTGTTAAGCCCTTCATTAAAACATGAAATGGAGGATATAATCCGCAATTTGTACCATGAATGCAGTAAGGGCGTATCCTAATGCTACACCATGTTTTGTGACACTATGTCGGTGCCCCTAATGTTTACCCCTCAAACCTAAAATAGTGTCAATGGCATAAATTGTTTATTTTTCTTACGACTAAATCTTCAAATGGTTGAAAACCAGCTACGTCATTCGGAACTAAATTTGAATCTATAACACTAATGTAAACTCCACGTTAATAATTCCTTGGCGCTATTAACGATACACGGTGTACCTTACATTAGTGCATTATGTGTCGTGATTCCCTGTCTTCCCAGGCGGTGATATGCAGGTACTTGAAGTTTTACGTTACCTTGAAAGCCTACGACCACCCGTTGTTCACCGTGACATAAAGGTGAGGTCATGTTAAGAGCTCTCTCGGGTCTTTCGGGTTCTTTCTCAGAAGCAGATTTGCGATGTGATTGTCTTCTAAAACGTGGGTGTAGGCATTCACCATAAGAGGTTGACCGTGAGCTGGTGTGTTAGTGAAATGTATTGATGAAAGTGCTATGTGAAGAAATTTTGCTTAGCACATTTTGAGATAACCTTCCTTTTTAATCGGAAAAGTGAAGTGATGATGGATTACAATGTTTGAAGCACAGAAAGCCAAAAAAGTTGCCAGATTAGTTTGGGATAGACCGCTCTTGGAGACAATTTTATTGGCATAAGGGCTCTTATGCATAGGATGCTCTATCATTATATTCTGATACACATCGATGATGCAATAAGCATTTTTATTAATGAAGTTGATGGTGTACTTGGGGGCAATCGAAAAGTGCAGCCTGAGAACATAATCTTGGACGAGGAAACCGGCAAAGTGAAGGTAGTCGATTTTGGGGCAGTACAAGAGGCGGCTGCAACAACTTTCCTTGGAAGTACCGTTGTTGGAACTGTAGGTTATTTCCTCACTCACATTCTCGCTATGGGGTTCATTCTGTTCAACCAATTACATTAGATTAACATATGAGGTGGTTTTTGCTAGAAATTGGCTTAAATTGACTCTGCTATGCATTCTTATGAGTCACAGGAGTTCTTGGTTTTGATCTTCTTCTTTGACTAACGCATCCTCCTTTTGGAACTTCCCTCCCTATGTAGTGTTTGATGTCTATTGCCCCAAGGGATTTCATGCTTTTTGATATGTTTCAACATGTCTACATTGTTGAGTACTTCCTGAGTTAGTATCTTGGTGAACCTTGACTTACACCTATCAGGTCTATCCATGTATTTTCCAGCTCGAACTCAAAGCATAAACCTTTTATGTCGTATGTACAAGAATTTCGTACGTACACCTTCAAGATCATGCCCCATTGGCATTCATCAAAGGAGAGGTGCCTATTGAAGAATTTTATGCATCCACTTGTCCGCCTATACTTATTCAATTTCAGCAATTTTATACCGTCGATATGTTAAGCTCATCGTCCATGATATCAACATGGCGAGCACATCTGCAGACGGACAAATCCCATTAAATCTCTGAATAAATGTAGGGTAAACACATACAGACTATGAGAGATATGTAGCTTTTTTGAGCTGGAGGTTGTGTGGATAGACTAAGTGGGTGTGAGTCTGAGCCTACCCTTGCACAGTACAAGAGAATACATTGTCCAATGGACTAGCATTTCCAGCATCACAGCTCAGTTTTGGCTGTTATGTTGGGTGTCATTACTTGTCTCGAGTTGAATGCACACATCTGTAATGATTTCGAGCCCAAAGAGGCATGCTTTTCTTTATTATGAAGCAGACGTGTTACATTCACGTGAAACCATTCTGCTCCTAGCGTCCCATGTGCAAGCCTGAAAATGCCAGATGTTTGTTTTTTATGCATTTCCCGATGCATACAGAAGCATCAAGTGCATACATATGTCCAACCTGTGCAGTAACTTTTGAGTTTGGATAAATATTTGGTAGCAACCTGATGACGGCTACTTTGATGCCATCGCCAACTGGAATATGTAATAAGGAACAACATAGGCAGTAACATAACTGTTAACAAGTTTATTGAGGCGATCCATGCAAATTGTTCAGTGTTTTTGTGTACCGTATTACATGTACCCAACCAGTTGTTTGAACCATATTTTAGATACAAAGCTGTCTATCTTACGCCTAATTACACGGCTATACCTTCATATCTCAATTATGTCTTCCCACTAAAATTTTACACAATCTGCGCTGTGATCCTTCAATCACGGTTCATTTTTAAAGTTCGATGAACATCATGGTCTTTGTCACTGACTACGCCTTTCAAGTTGGCAATAACATCTAGTGTCTGTCATCGCGTGCCATAAAACTGAACTTACTGATCCATGATTGAAGGGTCACAACAAAAAATGTGTAAATTTACGTCACATATTCTGGAAAATCTACGAGGATCTTTGGAATAAATTTTGCCGATTGTTGCATTATTGCATATAATCCCTACAGCATGTTCCAGTTGACGATGGTCCAAGTGGCTGTCATCGCTCGCAACCAAATCCTCTCCAGTCTTAAATTTACACAGTACAGTTTGGATCTGCAGGCATGGATCATACATTAATAGTGCATTAGGAATCACGTGGCAATTTTAAGCTTGCACACATTGAATGGAAATGTTTCGTGGTGAGTCGTTTATATTCCCAGGGAAAATCAAGTCATGATGTCTGCATTTGTTTTAGCATTTTCATGCACCGATGTTTTTATGGAGATGCCGGGTTATGATTGAGGTCTGCAGTACGGCTACATGGCTCCGGAGCAATTTCAGAATCGTGCGGGACCACAGTCAGATTTATATGCCCTTGGTTGCACAATTCTGTTTCTTCTTTCGGGACGCCCTCCTTCGTCTTTTCCTCAGGTTGGTAATTTGACATTCTCAGCCACTCTTTTTCCTGGTTTGTTGAGTAAAATGGTCGCTCAAGTATGAAGTTATGGTGCTCACTCTATGCCAATAGACTATAAATGTTCAACTCTCTTTTGTTTAGCTTCTTTGTTGGCTTTTACATTGTGGTCAGGCAGCAGTGGACCAAATTATATACTTTTTGGTGCTGGAAGTTATATCATGTTTTACACTCTGGAATTTACGTGCGAAATGACCAACATAGAAATGTTTAGCATGACAAGTGTCCAGTGACACCTCATGCCCCATCCCATGGCCCAACCCATGATTTCTTCCGTGAATAGACATGGTTCCTATCCAGATGTCCAGATATCTTCGCCCTTGAGTACATTAAACTTGTGTTTCGAGTTTTAGCTTTGAGGTACTTAGCGTTATGTCCCCCCTCTCTCTCTCTGCTGATCCGATCCGATCTGATGGAACCGGCCGTGGAGGATCGGTTTCAGGTCAGTATACTCTTTGCCGATATCCTTGAAAGTTTGTGTTTGCGCTTTTTTCAGCATTGTCTGTTTCCATTTGGACTTGTGGAAGTTTCTTCAGAAAAGGGATCGGTGGAAAATTCCCGGAAACTCACAAATTTACCACGCCATAACTTTTTATCGTCATGGTTTCTCAGTTTGACTTGTACAAACTTAGATTATGTTAATATGAGTAAAAACCCTATAAACCCTATAAAATCCCTTTTACCTTTTTCTTGAGACTTATCTTTGATGCTCATCCCTTTTTTCATTTGGTTGCCTCTATGCTTGTGGGCAGTCAGCCGGGCAAGTAATTGAGGCTCTTCAGGGAGCGCCACTTGTCAGAACTAATGGAGGACAAATGTCCTTTCAAAAGTCATTTGGGCAAAATCGCAGGATGGGGCGTCCGTCAGGCACCAAAGTGGTGAGATAATAATTGGTAGAGCTGGAGGATGCTGAGATCACTGCTTTCCTATTATAAGAGTGACAGGTGATGATTCTGATGTATGTAGGTTCTCCCAATGTTGCACGAGGTATTGCCAATGTAATAGTTAATGAAGTACTTTCAAAACTGTTGAGGAGAATACACGGTTAGACGAATTCCTATCCGAGTTGAGAAACTGATTAATCCCTACTTGAAACACAGCTATTAAACTTGAAAACCCGTAGTGAGGGATGTCTACTGTCAAACCGTATTTGTGAGTCCCCTGTTCATGTCATATGTGCCTTGTTTTACAGTTGTTTTCTTCTGCTGTGGTTCTATTTACATTTTCTGAAGGCAGTGGAGAAAAGTTACGACGAACTTCTCATCAGAATTCCTCCAAGGGGCCTGACAGCGGAGACTATTGGAAGTGGAACTTTTGCAGTGGTAAGCAATCCATTCAAGTGTATCTTGATGGGAGTTGGGAAAGGCGAACAATTTATCATGCTGTGTATTATCATCGTGTTCTCGAATGGAGAACGTTCCTAATGAATACTGTGACAATGTTTAAATTCACGATGCTAAATTGCAGCTGCTGATGTCATCACTATTTTCAAGAAATTTCCTGCCGATGTATTGTAGGATTGCCCTTGGGACAATTTCGATGTTTAAAGTAACTCTTTTTTGAGGGACATGTGAGAAGTTAGATGTTGTTGCGCACATAACCATGTCTTAACAAGTTAAAACGTTTTTTCCCCTCTCTTTTCCTTTCTTTTTTTTTCTCCTTTTTTTTCCGCAGGCATGGACGTCATTCGTCGGATTCTGGACAGCCAGTGCAATAACTGCCGGGGCTCCACTTCTCTTTTCGGCATTTTCTATTCCGTTTTGGGTTGTCGGTGCTGGGTATGGCCTTGAATCTATAACTTTTTCTTAGTTATTTAAACGTGGTTTTATTTTTGGTTGTGGCTTTCCTTTAACATTTTTGGTCTGGTCCAGAAGTTGTCGCAGCCGTATGTACTTATATAGTGCCCATTGTTTTTCAAATATAGGTCTCATAGGTCTTGTTATTCATCGTATTGGAGTGGGTTAAATGGATATGTCCCTACTTTAGAGTCACAATGTGTCCTTTTTAAAATGTGAAAGGAAGAAGGGTTAAAAAAAATAGCAAATCACATTTGAAACATCATGAAAACTTTCAGTGGAATCCACACAAACAGGTTTAACCATTAGAAAGGTTCATGGTTCAGTCTATGGACCTCTTCCCTTCACCTAAATTGAAACGGTCAAGTCGCTTGAATCTATCGTCGAGTGAATGCCACGAAATCACATGTAGAGATCTCTAAGAAATAATTAAGAAAACCCTAAAATTTCTGAAAACTGAAGAAAACCTAAACATAAGAAAACCTAAGACGATCATGCGGGTTTTCCAGGTTGCTTCGTCAGGTGGGCGGCAATATGGCTGTCTCGGTTGACATGAAAATTCAACGGAACGGACGGTTCAACATGGAATGGAAACTGGGGAGTTTGTGGAGTCACGTGGAGGAAGGGAGGACGGAAAATATCAGCAGTGCTCGAGTGATAGCGACTGGGGTACTTCTTTCTCCTTCCCCTTTTCAGGAATTTTGTTTCATTCCACGGTTTGTTTTGTTGTGCAGTTTGTATTCAAGTCACAGACTGTGGTGTGAGTAAAGGACAGACGTCATCCTCATCGATATTAATGTCGACCCCACTCTACTCTCCACTATATTTGGACCAACATTAATGGTGTGAATTTTATTGCCTTTGCGGTTCTTCCTTCTGCAGATTGCTTACTATCTTCTCTCTCTTTCTCCTCTCCTCTCTTTTGTTTCTTTGCTGTGGGTATGGCCATATAGTCTGAAAATGATCGACAGGTCACGGCTTGCGAGTTATTGGAGGGTGTCAAGAGTCACTTATTCGGAGGAGGTCTCCACCTTGTTGAGAAAGAGTGGCTCGTTAGTGAAATAACTGATTTCCTTCAACTTCCTCACCAACCTTTCCAGCCAATTGAACGACCCCGGCGCATGGATAGTGGTGAAAGTGGATGGTGGGATTGACAGTGTAGGAGCGGGGAGGAGAGAAGAGAAGGAGAGGTCTTTATTTGTGGAAGAGTTTGTGCTGTACAGGAGCGGAACCGATTATATTAGGTCAAGAATTATATATGTGAATAGTAGTAACACGTGGTTGTTACAATGGTTTCTGTACTAGTTTTTTATGTGAATCAAGTCAAGTCAAATTAAGTCAAGTCAAGATAAGTAGTCATGTTGTTCTTTTACAAGTGGAGTCTGTAGAGAGAAGAAGTCAGCAATTGATTTGGTTATTTTTCGGGGCTTGGAGTGTAGCTTTTAGGAAGTTGACCAGTGGTCTCCGCATTGGTGTATATTATATTATATGTTCCATGTTTTTTTAATTGCAAATAAGTTTTATATCATGAGCATCTGTATTATTTTTGCTTTCTTTGTGAATGTTTTCCAGGTGGATAGTGTTTTTTGCTAGATGAATGGTTTCCACTGATGAATGGATTCAAGTACGTATATACACTCCATTTTTAGATTAGTGGTTAATTTGTCCGATATTCTTGAAGAATGTTACACAAAATAAATATGTACTGTAGATCGTTATGCGCGTTAAGAAATATACAGTTTTTGTTTTATAAATTCTGAATTCTGGCCAAGTGACATGGATGATTTCATACCGCTTAACATATGAGCTTGAACCAAACACAAATACTATTAGCTCTATTTTATGCTCAAGGGACAAAATAAAATCTGCACTGGTGTTGTTAACACCAATAACAATTCACGGTGTACATTTGTAGACCTATTTGCATGAGTTAAGATCCTTCGGTTTCCTTTTGTCTTTGTTGTTCATTTTTTCTTCCCAAAGTTTTCCATCGAGTTTTGTCAATAAAGTCCTCAAGTTTCCATTCTTCCTTTCACTCCACAATAGTTCACTAACTATCCTTCTCTTCGGTTTCACCTCCCTCATGTGCCTTCACTTGGCTCCTCCTCGTGATCGTGATGACGTCACACTTGCTTCATGGTTCCCTTGAAGGATGGAAATGAACGGGCATATGATATGGTTCGTGATATCACACTCAATCATTATTGGGGGCAAAATTGATGTTCAACGAAAATTCCCACATGATATGTTTGGGCCCAATTGAGAATGGTCCATTTGATGGTTCCATATAAACCGAGTTTCTCGAGGCGCTTCCCTCTGATTCTTCGCGTGCCCGCTTTCTCTCTTGTGGTGGTCATGGTTTTGGGGCGTAGCTATTCGCTACACCTTTTTTATCCACTCTACGGTTCAGGCATGCTCAATTCACCACTGCCCTCAAGTTCCGACTTGGCCCCTCTCATCCACCTTCACTTGGCTCTCTGGTTTGCTCGTGTGGCCATGTCCTTGAGCTCGATGGCATCCATTTGCTTCGTTGCTCCAGCGTAGGAGAATTGATTTAGGGACGACACTATTTGCGACACCATTGCGACTATTACTTCTAAGGGGGATTTTTTATGGGTTGGGAGAATTCCCATATTATTCCTTCGCATCGGATCGACATTGTTTTGATCGTTGGTGCACGTTGCAAATTTCGTGATATTGTTTTGGTTAACCCTACTACGGATACTCGTTGGTCAAGTAGCTCGACATGTTGGAGTGACCGCTCGTGATGCCGCTAAGACGAAGGAGCGTGTTTATGCACACCGAGATCTTATGGATAACTTTATTCCAATGGCAGTCAAGATATTTGATTGTTTGAGTGTTGCTTTGGATGAGTTTCTTCGTACTTGTGGCCAACGCTCATTCGAGACACGGAGACTTGGGAGCCCTCTTGCCTCGGTCCTTACTTCTTTTTATGGTCAACGTTTGTCTGTGACTTTACAGCGAGTGCAAGCTTCTATCCTCTTTCGATCGACTATTGTGATTATGGATCGTCGTCTTGTTCCATAACTCCCTCAACTTGCTCCCCCAGGTTAGGTGGTGCTGGTTAAGTGCGTTGCCGTGTTTTCATTTTTGGGGTTGTTTTCTCTTTGAGTGTCTTTGTTTTACGTGCCATTTTTATGTGTTCATCTTGCTTTCCTTTTTTGCCCTACTTATAGTTTTTCAATCTTGGCCATGCCACCCTTTTTATATCCCTGGACTCAAATGGTTAACCATCACGTTTTTAATTCAATATATTTTTTTATTTGATGGTGCTCATGATATGTTTGAACCCATTGTTAGTGAATCCCACCTCTGATGCATCAATGGCATGTGGCTCAACAAATAGGAGAAGCGAAACAAGAGGTATTTAGGGACAAGGAGTGTTATTATGTAGCTATAATGTTGTGTCATTCGATGATAGGAAAGTCATTTGCTTGTTTGGGTCGCCATGGACAAGTTCGGAGACTAGGGAGCCGTCCATCTACATTTCCCATCATTATTACTGTTGATAACATATTCTTTCTCAACTTTTTTTTGGTTGGGAATCATAGAATAATCTTAATGAAACGGAATTTATTCCGCCTCGTCTCCCTTCCCCAAACTGATAGTGTGCAAACCAATGTTGCATTTACACTAATAGTTCCTATGACAGTGATGTGTCACTTTGTAGCCTTCGCATGCTTCCATACAATTGTGGAGGATTGTTGATGTGCACCTGACTGGTTAAGGCGGCTCCACATTTCGGAGTGCACGCAGGCTCCGAGCAAGGAGATTGGTGATGCACACCAAGAGTATTTTGGACAAGTTTATCCTACTGGCAGTCAAGATGTTAGGTTGTTTTGGACGAATGGGTCCACAATTGTAGTTAGCACTCATTCGCGAGGAAGGTACCTGGGAGCATGCCACCTATACTCGCAAACATTTATCGAGATCGATCTTCTTATCAACAACATACGGTAAAGCTTGTACCTTTAGGTTGCCGACCTTATCTTTTCTCAATCTGCTATTTCAGTTTTGGAGCCATCCCCTCCGGACCTTCCTCCAATGGCGCATTTTGAGGAGTGGGACCTTCATATGAAGCTCATAAGGTTTCTGCAAACTTACTACTTTTAGAGCTGCATGGTATCTGCAATGGCAGGCGATATTTTTGAGACAGGCATCTGCATTGCCAGCATGGCCGACGAAGCCAAGAACCTCCTGTATTTACAGAAATCAAGAAAATGTACGGCGTCGCAGACTTCATATACTACAAGGCTTGGCACATGCTGTCAACTTTCGTTCTTCAATAAGTTTAGGGTCGCACGTTTACACCTAATGGGTGCCAATAGTATTGCCAGACGATGTGTGGAGATGCACATCCTTGACTATACATGGTGTTAACGTATTAAGTTGTCATTTAATATATCTGTTCTTTTGTGAATCACATGGACCAGATGCTCATTTAAAGTGTACTAACGGCACCATAGAGAGCATACAGTTCAATCTAACAGTCACAATCACCAATATGTCATCACCCATTAAACTGCCACAATCATACCACATGGTTAACTCCTATGTAGCAAGACATACAATGTAGATAAAAACCCTCAGTTCCGATCATTTGCAGTTGGACCAAACATTTATCTTTACAAACCATTTTGAAGGGCAAAATGGTTTGGTTTGATAGTTTAGGATATTGACATTAAGTTATTTTTAATATTCTTTCTTCTCTGCCACAATTATGGTCTTCAGCTGCTTCTAAATAATGACTTAAACAGGTGTTCCTTCAATAAAGGTGTAAAGGATAATGATGTTGTTCTCAATCGGGAAAGCAGAACAAAAAAGTAAAATTATGTAAAAAAAAGTAAAAACTAAAACAAATTATGGCCTTCACAAGATGTCTTTAACTCACGATCATACAAAGGCCATACCCATAAAGGAAGACCACAACACTCAAAATGCAAAATACATGATAACTCACCAGAAGCACAACCAGCAGGTTTCCAGTCTCATTTTTGCAAACATCTTTCTAATAAACTTTATTTCTCATTATTCTAGAAACTGGCAGAGGTGAAACACCCAAGCACACTTCGCTGGAAGCATTTAGAAAAAGCTGTGAGTGAAAAAACTGTAAACTCTAAACTAAGTAGCACAACTGGAAGCGAAACGGGCAAAGTTCAACAAGGAACTCCACGTCGAAGAAGATTTAACTATGAAAGACGGCTAATAAGTAATACAACTACATAATTCTGACAACTTAACTCCAGGCATGCAGCTTCTGACTACGAGCAAAATCGGTTATAATAAAACTGTTGGTGCAGTCTTATGCATACATTGTCGTATTCAAAATTGACGATAACAACCCGAGGACCAAAAAGGCCAGCATAGGGCTCAAATCTAAAGCACCAAAAAAGGGAGGCTGCAAGCACAGAAAAGGCATACAAATGTTAGGAATGGGGTTCTCAAGAATTATTTGTTATCCTTCAATGTCTTGACAGTCACATGAAGTACAAAACTCAAAACATACAGCCATGACTATTCGCCCCCTCACTGCCGAGCGTCGTAGGATATACTACCCTTCATTCGCTGATTAAGTTAAATTACACAGATGAACTATTCACCTTGTCACAGCTTTCCTTTTTAACTTGACGTTGCAACAAGCACAATCATATATAGGGTACACAGTGACATGGTCCTTCTCTGCCTTATAATTATTGCAGTGACCACAAAAGAAGTCATGCAAACCACAGAATTTTGACTGAAAGCATAACAAAACACGTAAAGGATGAGGCTGAGAGGCAAAAAAGTTATATTCCGCATATGAAAAAAAGCAGCTTAGAACTGAGCTCACTGCAAGAATGACTAATTTTCATCTCAACAACAAATTTTCACAATTTGACAGGTTTTGAATCCATTTGGAAAGAATTCCAAAAAGAAACAATAAACCCTTTTCGGAACTACCTCTCAACCTAATCAAGGACGATAAAATGAGCCCTAATTCACGTAGGAGAGAAAAAAAAAAAAAACCTACCAAGATGTTCCGAAACAAGTTGAGATAAGGATCACACATATCCCTCATTGCTTGCAATGGCTGGCGCTCCCAATCGATATTAGGGAACCAACTGAGCAACACTCTCACAAGCAGCACTCCACTGTAGAGCTCCAACCACTTCGCCATTCCACTCGCCACCACTGTCAGAGGAGTGCTCACGGGGTTTGGCTGTCTTACGGCCGCAAGACAAAGGCTTCCGAGAGCCATGGACATGTGAGAGCTCCCAAGCGCTGCAAGTGACGTGGCACGAGCTGCTAAAAGCGGCGTCAAGAGAGGACCGCCATGGACTTTCAAGAAACTTCCTACGAAGCTTCCTATGAGACGTCCTGCTACGTTTCCAGCAGCTGTGATTGCCAGAGCTAATCCGACCACGTCAGGCAATACTAAAGAGTTTACAATAGGTGGCGTGGATAGCGACTCTTCCTGCAGCTCAGTGGATGAAGAAGAGGAGACTGCCAAGCATACAGCTGTCGACGGGCGCCTTCGTCCCTGCAAGTGAATAGGAAGGGCATGTGATTGAGAAAATCGTCTGAGCACAATAGCCTTTCCAAGAGAAACGCCATGACTTCGACTGGAAAGAGTTGCGGAGGAGTTAGACGACAAGCATGGTGCATGCGAAAGAAGACGGGAGGGAAGTGCGACGGAAGCCATAGTCGACATCCTCTACCAAGCGGATCAACAAGATATTGATAAGGCAGAAAAGCTGACAGGGTTCATACAGGAATGTTCCAAGCTTCCAACAGCCCGGTACACGGTGTATCACTATTAGCTTCCAGGGATTTTTTGCTACAACAAATCGCCTTTACTGGGTGCACACATTATCCCATTACCATTTTGAGATCGCCAACGGGAAACTACACCTTGAATCGTTATTAGCGTATAGAAATTATTAGTGTAAAGAAAAAATTAGCATCATTCATTCTAATTTAGTTCTAGGAGACGTGGCAGATTATGGTCCACGTCCTTAAATAGTGTAATTTATTATATTTAAGGTATCAATGTCAAAATTTTGGGGTGCCGATATAGCGTACATAAGGCTAATAACGATTCCCGGTGTACTTTACTGTAGCTGCCCATCGTCGCCCTTGGATATTACGAACCTACGTGTCAATTTTGAAGTTACTCCCTAGTTCAGAAAGCGTAATTGCAACATAAGTCGCTCTCTAAGTTTGGCTATCCCATGGATGGGGAAAATACTCGATTTGCGCACCAGCAACCTGCACTCATACACCTCCTTATTTTGCAGACACGATCCTCACCGTCCGATCGTTTCAATTAGTTTTGTTTTGCAATATTGTAGCCTGAGAGCGTTGTTCCATTAGGCGCTCTCTGTAAACGTCAAAAATTCGTTTACTGGGGCGATCGTTCCATTGTGTCGGGTCAGTAACCGACATTTGTTTTGCGTGGCACATTTTGATTGGTTCACGTAATAGATGAATACGATTCTGTTAATCTTCAAAGAATCTCTGAGAGCAAATTGTGACCACATATTTGTACCAGCGAAAGGTGAAAAGTGACTTGTACGACGTATTGAATTAAATATGTACGGGCGGACGAAACGTAAGATATGTAAAAGCGTACGAAAATGTCAGAATGGTTAGTGGATACCAACAGAAGCGTGAAACAATATCTTCCGTCAAAGATTTTCTTGCGGCTTCCGGTGGCCTCGTATCCTCCCTGGCGGAAGGCACATGTCATATGCGACGTGTACCCATCTGGTCGCGCGGTCGTCGTGGATATTTGTTCACTTTTCCACGAGGCACGACGGTATTCGTTCAGGCGCTGAGAATTGTCCTACTCCGGGTCACTTGTTGCGAACTGAAATTGTCAGACGACGGCGTATCCGATAATGCATCCGACGGTCCACGTTTACGCCCATAAACGTGGAGAATCAAATCCCTCATTCAGTAGCCTTGTTTTTCAGACATTTTTTTTTCTTTGGTACGGCACTGTACGAAACAGTACGGCTTTCAGTAAACAACGTCATTTTTCCCCTAATGGAACCTTGCCCTCAGGTATCATCTGTCACCTCACGTCTTTTTTCACTTCTTCCCTTGTTTCGATTTGCTACAGTAAAGCGTGAATCGTTATTAGCCTTATGTACGCTATATCGGCACCCCAAAATTTTGACATTGATACCTTAAATGTAATAAATTACACTATTTAAGGAAGTATACCATAATCTGCCACGTCTCTTGGCACTAAACTAGAATGAATGACGCTAATTTTTTCTTTACACTAATAATTTCTATACGCTAATAACGATTCAAGGTGTGCTGAAGCTTTCATTTTGATTTCGGAATTTTATTTTTCAGTTGTAAACGCTTCTGACATGAATGGTTGGACATGGCCTCCGGCTCTTATCACATTCCTTACCGTTTTGGCGGCGGATTTGTTCTCTTTACTGCTCAAACATTTTCTTCCAGTGCGCACTCTTACACAAGTATTTATATGACGTGAAATTTAAGAGCAAGAATGAATGGAGCAATTACATGAGTAAACGCAGCAACGATTTTCATAAGATGAATCAGATGAAGGGGAAATGACAAACATGCAAAACAATAACATTAGTGCTCTGTCTAATTTAAAATGAAAATTGTCTGAAACAAGGTTAAAAACGAGCACAAAAACTGTAGGAAAACGCTGGACTTAAGCATTTGTTGAACCACGTAAACTAATGAAATATGTTTAATATGTTTTAATAAAAGGAGACAGGGAATTTCTTTCCCTAATTCTTATCCCTCATCCCTCGTCAATTTTATTCATAAGGTTACGTGTCTATAGTCAATTGAACAAATGGAAATTCTTCATTGGTTCAAAATTTTGTCGTACTTATTTCCTTTCATCAAACTATTCTTTTTTTTTACATTTTCCGTTCCTTACATCCTTTCATTGAGAGTAAGACGAGTAAGAGCTGCGCTAAACCTCCACAGGATGCCTTTTACTCTTTTTTTTTGGATTTCCAATTTTTCAGTTTTTCAGCGTTTTGGTTTTTCAGTTTCAAAGTTTCTTTAGGGTTGGGTTTGGCGTTGGTCAGGCGGTCATTGTAAGTGCAAAGGAGAAAAAAATAGGGTTGGAGCTTCTTCAGTTACGACGAAAAGCAGAAGCACTTAACACGTAAGCCGTTCAAGAAAACAAAAGAAAGAATGCACTCATCATTTTTATTAAACAAAAAAAGAATGCAATTGTTATTTTTGTTATAATCATCTGACCTCTATAGCTTTTCAAGGAATAAAGAAAACGAAATAAGGAAAAAGAAGAATACGTAATTATTTGTAGCTTCTTAAGGAACAAACAAAACGGAAAAAAACAAAATGCAAACGTTATTACTATTAATTGCAACCAATTATTGTTTATAATTATTTATAGCTACTTAAGGAATTCAACAATATCTAAGATTCCAAAGTAGCTGGTCTGATGCCAGGTATAGTATCTTACCGCGTGGTAATACTAGAATTTTCATGTTTAATCTCTTGATGAACTACACCGTGGATCTCAGTTAGTGTTAATTACACTAATTGTTATTTCCTTGACGCTAATTCTTTAAACAGTTGGAAACCAACCACGTCATTTGGAACTGAGTTATAATTAATAGCTCTGATATAAACGCCACGTTAATAACTTCTTTACTCTAATAGCGGCTCATGGTGTAGTTCACAAACATGTGAAATTATAATGACGGTAAAAAGAAACTAACAGAACTTTGTTTCAACGATGAAGATATTGCAAGAAGAGGAAATAGGCAATAATGTGGGCTACCTCGTGTAACACCGTTATTGTAAACTGATGTTAGTGTTAATACAATATCTTTCTTTTCTGCATGAGAGAGAGAGAGAGGAAAGAGAGAGAGAGAGGTGCTGAGGAAATGCTCTATTAATTGGTACATAATGTTTGTGCACTCTGAAGTATCCTCTCTAAACGATGATAAGTTTGTTGTTTTGATGTACTATAGTTTATAACAGTAGTGCAAAGACGTAAAATTTATTGCAATGTGGCATTTCTTGATTCATATGTGGAAACATCAGAAATAATTCCATTAAAATTCAGTCAAGCTGGTAATTGTCATTGTCCTAATCGGCCCAAATTTTGCACAATAGAATGCAGTCTCTTTTAATTTCGAATTCTGACTAGTTACCTCAAATGTTAGTAGTGATTATTAAATGTTATAAATAGTAATTACTAAATGTTGAAACAGAGTAATTATTTTGAACTTGTTATGGAGCTTGCAGGCCTGACACTTTTGCAAGTGCGGCAAAACTACAAAGAGCCGCCAAAGTGAAGGAGCGAGAACTTCAGGAATGTAAGTGCAATATAGATCTCAAGTTTTTATATTTGATTTCACATTTTGTAAGCCAATGTGAGGGGGGCTCCATTAACTGTAGGTAGATAGACCACTCTAATTCTTGGCAAAGTCTATTGAACAGTTTTCGGTCGAAATGAACTGAGTTACAGTAGTCCAGTAAATCCATGATTTATGTTGATCACTGCTAAATTGAGGATTCTATACCCCCTTATAATTAGCTTGAGTAATAGTTGTTTGAGTCCAAAAACCAGATTAAACTACAGTAACTAATGTGGTTGTACCCAGTTGAAGTAATGCAAAATTGGTTTTGTCTTTCATAAGGGGGATTGTTAGCCTTGCCACTCAGAAAATGTTTTTACAAGTTTGTCAATCTTTCTATATGTATCACTGTTTTTGTCTATTATTACCCCGAAAAAGTGTGGAAAATCTGTGAAAGTCAAACATGGTCCTTTCTGTTATGTGACTTTGTTAGTCCGTCCATCACTATTATAGTTAGTGAATTATTAGAGTTAACAGTTTATTAGAGTTAACTACGCTAAATTATGTATTGTAACGTGGCGCATTATGGTCCACTCATAATCAGTGTGACACTCATGACACTCACTAATCACTGGGACACTCATGTCTTCAATTAAGGAAAAGGAGACATGGATATGCTTTCAGAATCAGAAACTTTGAAAAACCTGATATGGGGGATGCGTCCCAGTCTGCCGGTTGAAGAACATTAGATACATGTCTATATATTTTCTCTGTCTTTTTTCTTCAGTTTTTAGTCTTCAGCATTTCATTGTTAATATTTCTTCTCAATCTTTGTTCTTCCATTTTTTGTCTTTTCTACTATTTATTCTCAGTAATTGTTCTTCAGTTTTTAGCCTTTAGTATTTTGCTGTCAATGTTTCTTCGCAGTCCTTGTCCTTCATTTTCTCGTCTTTAGTATTGTATTGTCAATATTTCTTCTCAATCTTTCTTCTTCAGTTTTTAGTCTTTAATGTTTTATTGCATTGAAGCATGGCCCTCCTGACTGACCTTGTATTGTATCATATGCGTGTTTACTTATGACAACAGTGAGAAAGAAACGAGGAGTACAATTATGGCCATCCATACGGTCACTGATTCCCTTTCTTCTGCGTGTAAGATGATTCTTTGGCTGCCTTTCTGATTTCGCTGTTACCTGGTTTCTTTCCTTTGTTCCCGTTCTCTGTTCTCTATTCTCCGGTTATTTGTTCCCTGTTTCTTTTCTTTCCGTTTTTTTATGTTTTCCATTTTCCGTTTCCTGTTTTCTATTTTTCCTTTTCCATTCTGCGTTTTCCGTTTCCGTTTTCCGTTTCCGTTTTCTCTTTTCTGTTTTCCCGTTCCCGTTTTTTTATCTTTGTTCTCTGTTCGCTTCTCCTTCCTCTTCTCCATTCTTTTCTCTGTTCTCCTCTCTTCGTCCTCGGTTCTCCGTCCTTCATTCATATCATTTTTTCTTTTGTATCTTGCATGTAGCTTATGTTTCTATTAATGAAACTTCCATTTGCGATGCTCAATCTTTCAATCCTAAAAATGAAAAAGAAACCAAAAAGGAAAGAAAAGTGAAGTAGCAGAAAAAAAGAAGGAAACTAGTAAGCAGTAGTAGTTTTCTAATTTGCAAAGCAAAAAAAGGAACAAGGGACTGAACATTCTGGTGTTCAGTGAACAGATGGGAGTGTACTGGTTTCTAGTATGGAGGCTCTGGGACATACCTGTGGTGGAACTGCCTCCCCATTTTCTTTCTCCAATGGGTAATTTATTTGAATTTTGTACCTTTTTGTGGCCGGAAATCGTGTGCTCTGTCGATTTCAAAGTACTCTCTGTCCTGTTCTTAATTTTTCATAACGGTTTTTTTTGTACTGGAATTCTTCGTAATAATAAATTGTACAAAACAGCGTTGTGGGCAGATGTAAGATTCACAAACTTTTTTTGCTCGAGTGAAATAACTTTTTTTAAAAAATTTGGCTGTTATTGAGCAAAAAAGAAAAAGTACTTTGGCCTCTGTTCTAAGGTCACAAATGAAATGTTTACCACCCTATTTATGTTCAAATCATTCGACCGATAAACCTAATATAATAGCCTATTGAATATTCGTGGGCTTCAGAATTGTAATTCGACAAAAGGCTTACCAAAAGGTTTACAAAAAGTTTTATCAAGAGGTTTATTGAAAGGTTTATCAAAAGTTTTAAAGGTTTATTGAAAGGTTTTCTTAAAAGATTTATCGAAGGTTTTCTCAAAAGGTGTATGAAAAGGTTTACTATCCTGTCGAGTCGCTGTGTTGCTTGATTTTTTTTTGTTTCTTTTTTTTTTTTTGGTTCCTTATGGCTTCATATTTGTTCACAGGAGGAGTATTAAGCTTTCCACGTGGACACAGTTGGAGAGGAGGTGGTGCGGTAAGTCACGTACTTTCTTTGTATACTTTTTAAAATACTCTCTTATGTACTTTCTTATATATTATCTAAAATACTTTCTTATGTACTTTCTTACCTACTTTCTTAGATGCTTTCTTAAGGTTTTCGTGTATACCTTCTTATATCCTTTTTTCCTATACCTTCTTGTATACTTTCTTGTATACTTTCTTATGTACTTTCTTATAAACCTTCTTAAATACTTGATTATATACCTTCTTAGTACTTTTCTTCAATACTTTCTTACAAACATTCTTATGTACTTTCTTATATACTTGCTTGTATCTTTCTTGTATACTTTTCTTAAATACATTCTTACATACATTCTTATAAACTTTTTTTTATACTTGTCTACTTTTTTATATACTTTTTTGTATGCTTGTATACTTTCTTGTGCACCTTCTTCTTATACACATTCTTGTACTTTCTTATAAACTTTATTATGTACTTTCTTAAATGCTTCTTGTATAAATTCATGTATACCATCATTTACACTTTCTTAAATACCTCCTTATTTACTTCCTGTATACTTTCCTATATACTTTCTTTTAGACTCTCTTGTATACTTCTCTTATATTATTAAAAAACAGATGCGTTGGAAGCATGTTTTTCAATTTTCGAAGTTAACTACTTTCTAACGGAACGGTTGTATTTTTTGGTGTGGATTTATTCTGGTTTTTCCGATGGTGGTATTTTTAATTTTCCATCGAAGCCAGTATTCTTATTGAATCTCACGATTCTCTCGTGACTCGCAGATAGGACCAGTGACTATGTGGTTATTTGGTGAACTTGACTTCGTTTGCAGTTTGAATAGTGTGGGGAGGGAGGGAGGGAGGGAGAAAGGGAGGGAGGGAGGGTGGGAGTGAACTGCATTTTGATCGGTTTCTTGTGTCTATCTTATTTTATTCATCTTGATTGTTATGAACTACTGTATACTTTCATCAGAATCTGGCCCGTGATGATACATGGGATGTATCTACCGTAGATTACGAAAAAACGAAGTCTTTACTAATGGAGAAGTTTGGGTATTTGTTTCTACAGGTTACAGTAATTCCGTGGTTGGCGGCTTGTAACAGAGTTAATGCGTATATTTTAGGGAATTTCAATTGAGTTGAAGACTGGTTTTTGCATTATTAAGTGTTTTTTTCTTGTACTTTGAAAGAAAGATCGGAGGCTTTGTGCCCTTTGTAAAGTCTTTGTCCGCTTTAGTTTCTATAAATTCTGGTCGATTGGCCCATTACCAAGAATAGAGAAATATTAGGAAAGGGGATCCAGATGAAACGAAATCCTGGAATAAAATTGTTGAACCAGTTTTTGGAGATCATGATTCTGGTAAATCAATCCAGGTCAGTCTTATTATTCAGTAGTAACCAAGCTATGGAAATTGCAAAGATATTGATCATGAGGTTGTCTTGGATATAAAGAAACCAGAATGTCAAAATCTCATTAGGATAAGAGAAAAACAAAATAAAAAGAAATGTATTCAAGATTCTCATATTAAGGAGCATACTTTCCCAAGGACTTAAGAAACAAGCTCATATCTTGATCAGCCCTTTGTGAAGCTCAGAGATTAGTCTACATGATGAAACATCAAAGGGAATGTGACTGTAATTTGTTAACGATCTATACCGTAACAAAAGATACAAACCGCATGAACCTTCAGTTTTCGGATTGACATCAAGTTTCTCCACCAGAAAGGCTCTCAATTAAAGAAGTTAAAACGCATGAAAGCGTTAATAAACTAGCTGTTAGCATGCACTAGTTATAAATGATGATGCAATCCTGGTGATGCTTCTTTTACATTGCCAATTTGAAGCATGAAAACCCCACGACTTTGTAGTATAATATAGCGGATGTTTTTGAAAACTGTGAAATGTTTTTCAGCATTTTTAGCAACAAACACTGCACGGGTTTCAAAGCAAATACTGAGAAGAAAAAGAAAACACTATCTATCCAGGATAATTGATCCATAATTTTCTCCGGTATTTAGATTGTGACATGCAATTTTAGGTGGTTGAGTTTATTCGAATGTGCCTTTTAATTCATCTGTGCCAGCTTTATTGGTTCAGGTATTACTCCAACTTGGAGAGATCCATCCCCTTTGTGCTAGGGTAGGATCGTTCAGAATTGTAGACATCAACACTAACCATTGAAAACATTCGTATGGAATTATGATCAGAAGTGCCCTCATGTTTTAGGAGGTCTTTGGATTTTACTAATATGCAATTTAGCATGTTCAAATCTGTTTAAAAAGAGTAGAACAAGCTTTCCAGGCTTTCCAACCTGGACAACGATTTGCCTGACAAACAAATCATCATATCCCATTAGGACAATTCATTTATGAATTATACATGTGCTAACGTCATACCTTCTACTCAAGCTCCATTTGATAAAACAGTCATTTCAATATTCAGAAATGCCCACCTCATTTCTGGCAATATTTCCAGCATGCTAAGAAATCTTAGTAGATTTCAGACAAAGTGAAAACGACTAGACAAAAGCAGAATGACTTTACCACCAATTTCTTTTCGATTTCAGACTACGCAAGGAATATTGCAAGAAATTCAGATTCACCGAATGTACAAGGGTCACAACAAAATAAACTGAAATTAAACCAAATGTCGAATCCACACTGTCCAAAAAGATACCAAAGTTCTAACGATCAATCATATATCTACCTGCCTGCATTGCATGCCTGCACCGGTTCAATTATTCCTATCTACGGCAAAAAACAAAAATGACCAGTTGTAACCTCGTGAGTGCTCTAATTCTACCTTTAATGACAAACAGGACTTTGCCAAAGGACTGTACATAATTGTACCATTATTGCTGCACATGTAACTCTACTGTCCAAAACTCAGATAACAAAAACGTTGACAATAACTAAAAATGCAATCAAAAGACCTCCTGCCACAGTGGCCAGAGGCTGAATGGTGGTGGTGAAACTTGTTGGTGGAGGTGGCGAGGTTAACAACAGAATCAGGTGCTGACGTCAACACAGAAGATGGTGGTGGCGTTCCAAGTGGAGGAGACTGTGGTGGTGGCGAAAGTGGAGGAGACACTGGTGGTGGAGATTTAGGTGGTGGTGATGCCATCACTGGAAGTGGTGGCTTCACTGGAGGTGGTGGCCCAATGGGAGGAGATGGGGGCGATGGAGGCGATGGGGGAGTAATTTTGACTGGTGGAGGAGGAACAGGAGGTGGTTTTGGAGACGGTGGTGGACTAGGAGGTGGATTAGGAGGAGGAGGAGGAGAGGGAGGCGGAGATGGTGGCGGGGGAGGAGATGGAGGCGGAGGAGACAAAAGGACAACATCCTCTGTACAACCACTTGAACGTACAACTTGAACAAGTGCAGCAGATGTTGTCGCACCCTGCAGAAAAGCTCACAACAAAAATCTGTGAAAGAAAGACTTGGCACACAGCCAGAAACTTCTATTTGCCACAGAACAGGGGGCCTTGCAGTGAAAAAATAAATGCCTTCCAAGCTACTGAGGTGTTTCAATACCTGTTGTTGGAAGAGGTACACGATAAGTGCTTTCTTACAATCGTCTATGACTGTTTGTTCACCACTTCCATCTGCAAGGGTAGCTGCCGCTGTTGTCACAGCAGTTAAACAGTTACTGCAGGCTGCTTCGCCAGTAGAACAGTTTTCTGCCAGCATAGTGAGGTTGACTCTGTTTCACCCGATATCCATCATTTTCAGCAGTCAAAAATAAAGAGTAAGGCTGAGAAATTCTGTTCGAAAAACCCTAAGAATAAATTGCTGAAATTTAATACGAAACTCTCAGTCAAAACAAGGTAACGAATTTCAACAAAAAAAAACCTAGGCAAAAATTCTTACGATGTGATCAAATCTTGCAGTAAATAGTTGGGGCATGTACTGGACGAGTTAATTTCAAGAAGGGATAGCAAGTCTGCATCAGGGCAATACTTGAAGACGTCCACTACCACACCGCTTTCGTTAAGCGTGGATTTGTATGCCTAAAAAATTGAACAGGCTCATTAGAAAAGCAATAGATTGAAAAGCAGAAGCGAAAGCAAACAGAAACGATTTTGGACATTAAGTCATACCGCTTTGCAATCAGCATTTTGATATGTATTTGTGATAACGGCCAAGTAGGCGCCAGGATTATCGACTGCAATTGCATTTTCGACAGCCCGGAGATCACTACAACAAGAATCCGCCGGTGTTTTTCCCGTACAGCTAGACAGACCTGCGGCAGAACATAACACGAACTGGAAATGAGAAAATGCAAAATGCGTGAAATATATTGAATGCAAACATGACACCAAAATTTACCAAACAGAAAATTTGAAGCTACATTTCAATTCCAAACAGAAGGCCAAACAACACATTTTATCCTGCAAACAATCTGATGAAGAGTTCAAGTGTCTTTGTTCGAACAAACCTTCAAGAAGGCTAGTTTTGAGGCCGCACGCTGCAGCAGCTGGGTGCCATAGCGAAAAGAAATGAAGAACAAAAACACTGCACAGCCAGCACCAGTAGAAGTTCAAAAGCAGTTAAGCTGTAAATATTCGCAGATATATTAAAGGCAAATTTTAATAAGATTGCACCTCTCGAGCCAATAAGTCTAAGAAAGCACGAAAGTAATGTGACCAAAGGGGGGAAAGAGGCGTCAGTTTACCATAAAAGGATGGATCTGCGGCAGCACATTCCAAATGATGTCAATATTGCCATTCTATCAACCAACAACACTACACTACAGTACCTGTATGATCACAAATGAAATTGAGATGTCACCGTGTGGATCAACATCTGGTTAGACCGTAAAATCAGCGCTAAAATCCAAAATAACGTTTCAAAATATCGGTTACATGGGAACACGCCCTTAAAGGTAGACGCCGCAAAATGCAACCGACAAAAAAGTGCTAATTCTGTAATTCATATAATTACTTATTTGGGGTATGGTTGCATCAGAGGTCTCTGTAATAGTACTGTATTAAGGTCAAGTTCCATCAGTCAAAGGGTGGAATTCCGTTAGAAGAAAAGTGTGGTTCGTTACTGGACACCGTACAAGCTCGTACATATACGTACCACGCCGTACCTTAAAAAAATATTTGTCAGACGAAAAATCGTTACTGGAAAGCTGTCGGGAAGCTCCAATGATGTAGGCGCAATTCCTGGCCGTTGGATATTCCACTTTTTCAGATCCGCGAAGCAATCGCGCACATCATCCAGTGTCACGAAACTCTCCTCGCGAGGAGAGTTGTAATTACTAGACGTGTACCATTGGTACACGTGAAAAAGAAAAAAAAAATATGCTTTGAACAAGCGTTCACAGGTCTACACGTCGTATAGGCCATGTGCCTACGTCGTACGGTCCATGTGCCGCCTGCCACGCTGGATGCAAGTGAGCCGAATTTTTTTTCGCACGCTCCGTCTGACATCCACCGACATTCAAAGTTTGCCGCGACCTTCAAAGTTTGCCGCGTCTTTTTGCCATTCCGTTTCGAAATTTTGATTTCAGTTTTCAAAATCAAAAATCTGGCTTCAAAATTTACGTACGAATCATTAATTACCTCCTGCCGTACAGATATTTCGTTTTGACATTCCGTTTGAAGATTTTATTTAAGATTTTATTTAAGATTTTCAAATCTGGACTCTAATCTTCGTGGCGCTAATCATAATTGAGGAAGGTTTGTTACTGGCCCGACAAAATGGAATAGTCTTCTAGTAAACGCTGCCAGTAGAATTTTCCGTACATTTACTGGGACGGCCTAATGGAATTCCACCCTAAGGGTAACCTTCCATCAGGCGTTCCCAGTAATTGTACGAACACGTTTACTGGCAGTAATAATTGTAACACCCTTCCATCAGGTCGTGCTAGTGAATGAGGTGTTCGATTGCGATTGGTACCACGTAGGGTCCTGCTGAGCCGCCCGAGAATAATCATCATTTCGAAATGGACAAAATCGCAGCTGCGTATGTGTACGGGCACCCTTCCATCAGGTCGTGCCGGTAAATGAGGTGCTCGATTGCGATTGGTACCACGCAGGGTCCTGCTGAGCCGCCCGGGAATAATCATCATTTCGAAATGGACAAAATCGCAGCTGCGTATGTGTACGGTCATACGCCGATGAAAATATGTACACCGCGAATCGCTATTAGCGTACATGACGCTAATTGGGGTACCCCTTTTTTTGGGGCAAATTCTCAAATAGAATAAAGTACGCTAAATATTTTGCACGTTATTTGAGGTACCCCCTAATACGGTTCATAACTGTAATTTAGTGTAATTTTAAATAGTGTGGAGTACGGACTGCCAGATCTGTACTATTCCGTATCTCATTTAGTTTAAAAGTACAGAAAATATAATAATATATAATTGCGTAGATGTTTTCCGGCATACGCAGATGTCAAAAAAACGCGACGGCGTACGATTTGAACAATTTCGTACATCTACATGTTTTAGTGTGGACATATTATGTGCCGAAAATTTTTACAAAGCAGTTTGCAAATTAGAGTACATGATAAATTAGTATCATGGTGTACCCGAAAAAACACAATTTACCGTAAAGTACGCTAATTGTTTCATTACGCTATATTTTTTATTACGCTAATAGCGATTCACGGTGTAGTAGCATCACGCTAATGTACAATCTGAACGTTCTTAGGGTTGTTGTCGTACCAAGGGCCACGAAAACCATTGCAAATTTAAATTTGTACAAATGGCCAATAATGTACCATTTGTACGTGAATGTATTATCGCTGTACCCACAGTTATGAACCACAAAATCAAGTTTTTTTTGTCGTCGAGCAGGCTGACTATACAACCAAGATTTTTTTGTCGTCGAGCAAGCTGGCTTTGATGTCACACGGTACAATCCATTTGCCACATGTAAGTTTATTGATTCACGTCTGTCATGGATCGACTCTGACTTTACAAGTGGACCAAAACACGCGTCCAGTAATCACAAACACTCCTCCCGAGGACAGTCGGAGGAGACTAGCTACGTACTAGAAACAAGAAGCGTTTGCGTCGAAAATTGAAAATTGGACAACGGTATTTTTCTCCAAGAAGTTTGGAGAATCTTAACGAATTTTTAGGAATCATCTTTTGTAAAAAAAAAAAAAACAGTACGACCTAGTACGGAAATGTATTTTCTCCAATAAACAATCCCACTTTTCGCCTGATGGAAGGTTACCCTAGAAGTGGGGTAGTTTACAGAAATCCGCGACTATCCGTACCATAGGGTTTTGAAGGCAATGCTGACCGTCAGATGTTCATCTGCGAGGCGCTCTCCGAAGGTCTGGGAGGCAATTCTGACCGTCAGATGTTCATCCGCGAGGCGTTCTCGTCATTTTTCTCTGTAGCTGCCAACGTACCTGTAGGAGGTGGATTGGCAGATACAAAAAAATTTAATAGTGACACGCTGGACTAATAAGCTACGTGTCACGATGGAAAACCAACGAAAACTGACGAAATTTACACATGGTATGTACTTTTCAAAATGCAACAAAAAATAAAAAAAATATCTCGAAACGGTCCTTCGTCGCGCAATTTCTTTCGTCACACTATTTCCGGCAAAGGATTTTTGTCATGTTCGAAAACAAGAACCCTAAAATATGAGCTGGCGTAAAAGAATGTCGTTTGCAGAAAGTACAAAATTTCAGTCGTACCTGGTACGCAGGTATATGGTACGCAAGTGAAGATTTGAAGCGAAATTTGTCGGTGTGAAGATTTTGAATAGATTTTAAACATCCGGTCAAAAATCATGTGGCTCCACTCAATGTTTAACACGTGGATTGCATACACCTCGTGATGGAACATCGACTCGATTAACGCGACCCGTAGAGTTGGTCGTACGTTTACAGAAACGGTTAGTGGAACTTGACCCTAGTTGTTTCTGTAAACGTGCGGCCAACTCTACGGGTCGGGTTAATCGAGTCGATGGTCCATCACGAAAAGTATGCAATCCACGTGTCAAACACTGAGTGGAGCCACGTGGATCTTAACCGGGATATTTAAAATCTTTTAAAAATCTTCACACCGACAAATTTCGCTTCAAATCTTCACTTGAGTACCATGTACCTGCGTACCAAGTCATAATACGACAAAACTTTTGTACCTTCTGCAAACGCCAGCCTTTTACGCCAGCTCATTTATGTTTTCCAACATGACGAAACTCCTTTTCGGGAAATAGTGTGATGAAAGAAATTGCGCGACGAATGACCGTTTCAAAATTACTTTTTTGATTTTCAATTGCATTTTGAAAAGTACATACCATGTGCAAATTTCGTCAATTTTCGTTGGCTTTACATCATGACACGTTGCTTATTAGTCCAGCGTGTCACTATTAATTTTTTTATGTAGCTGCCAACCCACCTCCTACAGGTACGTTGGCAGCTACAGAAAAGAATGAAGCGAACTCCTCGCAGATGAACATCCGACCGTCGGTATTACCTCCAAGACCTTCGGAGAGTATTGGCAAGATTTTCTGTAATGTTGTTTCGCGTATAAAAACAAAATAAGAGATACGGTTTAGTACGAATAGTCGCATATTTCTGTAAACTACCCCAATTTTTGACTGATGGAACTTGACCCTTAGAGGCTTCGGTTCATAGTTCAAAAGTAGGTGAAAGTACGCCCATACAATATGCTTATTGTACGCAAAACATACAATATGACCATAGTTGTTCACGGCGTTTAGTGCGAACGATTTAATCGCGACGAATTATACGTAACAAACGCATTGAACCTTTTGAAAAAATCGTAAAAATCGTTAATGAATTTTCGTTCGTACTATTCCGTACATGTAAACAAAAATAAATTTCACATATACCGCAGCTTGTACCATTTTCGTACATTTTCCGTATCTTATCGTAATAGTCGGTACATTTTTGGTACAATTCCGTATATTTCCTTAAAATTTCTGTTCAGTTTACCGGACAGAAAGTCCTACGAAGTGCAACGTATCTTTTCGTCAAATTTTGTACATTTACCGTACAAAACCGTACAGCTTTCGTAAAAAACCGTACAGTTTCCGTGAATTAGCCGTTCAGTTTACCGCACTGAAAGTACATCGCGTTTTTTTCCGATTTATTCAAAAGTCACGAATTATACGTTTTAATCGGAAAAAATGAAAAAATCGCGCGATTTGAACAACTATGAATATGACCTTAAGACCCATATTGTATTGGCCTCAAAATTGAAAAAAAGGTAACAGGGTTGAGTTGCACATCGATCGATAGAGAATTAAACGCATGTCTAAATTTTGAAAAATAATTGAACAATAAAAATATTTTTCTGTGAGTTTTGAGATGTTTTTTAGTTAAACCGTCAGATTTAGACGATTGGACGGTCGCTAATTAAAGTGGTGATCTAAGAAGATCACATGAAAAACCCACAACACAACTTACGATAAGACTATCTGTCATATAAGCGTATACAATTTTGAACATCTGCGTGTTATTGTTCACTAAACAAATTCGTCCGGCGGCGTGCGCTGCAATATAATCTTACGTAAGATTCGGACGTTCGTACAAGAGTGTGCACGACGCACACACATACAGCATGCCTCCTCTACGCGAGTTTTGTGCAAAGTTTTGTGCGCCTACCAAAGGCCTACCATAAAAAAGCTTACTTTTGAACTATGCTTCGGTTACATCGCGTATCGTCTGTAAACAAGTTTTACATACCTGTTTAAATTTGAGTGGTTTCTTGTAAGTTGACGATCAAATCTATTAAATCGTCAAAATTTTGAAAATCGACCATTTTTGTACGAAAATCCGTACTTGCATATTATGTATATGTACTTTGCAAGTGTACCACGTCAATGTACCTCAGAGATCTCCTTCACTCTACTGACTTTCAAGAAAAACCGTATTTCTTTTCGGCAAAGATTTTACGGTCACCTTGTCCAAAGGCACATGACTTTGGAGACCTGTGAAAATTTTCATTTTTTTTTATGCTTTGATATATTGGCAACACGATATTTTGGCGATGTGTCGATGGTAAATCGCGATAATTTTGATTTTTGGTTTATCGAAGCAATATTTTGATTATCTGGTAGCTGAAATTCAAAATATATTGAATATCGGCAAACGGTCCTCGATACCCAACATTACACCGCAAATCGTTATAAGCGTTGAGAAATTATTAGTGTAAAGAAAAAATTAGCATCATTCATTCTAATTTACTGCCATGTCCTGCATGAGCATACAACCGTGTGGAACATGCATCACCACCAACTAGCATTGACAGTAAACATAAGAAATTGTATGAATCTCATTCATATTTGGTGGTCAAGACCACGACCAGAGTACAAAGAATATATACCAACAGAAATATCAATGAATCAGCCCAAAAAAAACAAGCAAACAAATAAAAGTACAAAGACAAGTTCAGTTGGTAAAGATGAGAAAGGATGGAATCCCCCCCCCCCCCTAGCTGTTTAGCCTGCAGGGGAGCTGGTAAGGACAGCCGGTAGGTCGCGACATCCGTGGAAAAAACCACTATCTAACCGGAATAGCGTGCAGAGGTGGAACCTAGCACTCCATATGAAATCCTAGATTGCAATGGTCGTAGAGAAGCATCGTCGTTTCTCCATCAGAACGTTGACACAACTGACACTCACTGGCCTTGATAATCGGCATCCGCCACGGATACATACTGTGGGAAAGATCAGGTAGGTAGCAAGGGGCACAATTTTTTGAATGTTCTCGCAAAGTTCGCGTGTCGGCCCTTGTAGGCTTAATAATCCATTGGAGTCAATTTTTGTGATCCTCAATATGTGAGCCGAGACATCCGTGTCGAGTGTGTCAAATGTTTGCCGACGCAAATATACATAGTCCCCCACGCGATTCGGATTTTGTTGTGGTTGGTAACTGCCACTGCGAGTTATTGCAAACCGTAAGGAGTCACGATGTTGAGCAATCTGCAAGTTTTCAAAAGCCATTGGAATTTCCCTAGCAAAAAGCAAAGCTTGGTTGGTTAGTTCTTCCAAAAAAAGAGAATCAAACATAAGCGGCAAAGGAAAACTAGCGGCTTTCTGTATATTTCTACCTAGAAGTGGTTGTCGACCAAATAACACATAATATGGACTGAAGTTTGCTAAGTTGGCCTGTACAGACATGCACCAGCCCATGACAATATAACCCAATGATTCATCCCAGACATTGATCTGTTTCTCCAAGCAATGTTTGCGAAAAGCCCGCTTAAATGTTTGCACCGCCCTCTCTACCAAACCGTCTACCTGGGGATCATCTCGAATTGTTCGACGATGATCAATCAACGCCTCGTCCAACATCTCTTGAAATTCGCCACGAAACTGGGTCCCTTGGTCTGTAAGTACTTATGTCGGTGCTCTATATCGGAGGAGCACATGCTCCTTGAAAGCGGCGATGGTGAGTTTGGCAGTTTTGTGCGTGAGGGCCACAACTTCCACCCATTTGCTGAAATTCTCGATCATGATCATGATGTATTGCTTGCACCATCGCGAGATAGGAAAAGAACCTGCCAAATCACACGACCACCTGTAGAAGAGACCTTGGATAGGCAAAGGTTGAAGTGTAGTATGCCGGTTAGAGAATGAGGTTCGCAACCGGTCTTATGTGTTGCATCTTTGTATCAAGACAGCCTGCATACCTGACCACCAATAATGTGCCTGTACCAAACTCAAAGTTCGTTTAGTACCATAATGTACCAGATCAATATGAATCTAATCAATAAGTAATAGGCGTTCTGTCGGTTGAGGAACATGCCGAAGACTTCCATCTGCGAGGAGACGAATAAGGGAACCTCCCATCCATAAGTAATTTTGAACTCTTTTACGAACACTCTCCTCCTCTCCTGGTAAGGTGCCTGCTCTAAAGGACTGAGTGGATAAAAAGAAAAGCAAAACGCTGTCTCGCCATGGATCATGTTCAGTTTTGTGAACTGTGGGGCCCGAAAAATTGTAAACCAGGTGTGCTCCAGCAAACAACGATGCAACTGGTTCGCCATCAAACTCTTGTCGCACTCCATTATCGGCAAAATTAGGTAAAGGGTTTCGAGAAAGACCATCGACATTCAAACTGAGGAGCCCGGGTCGATGGATGATCTCCATATCGTATTACTGCAAAATAAGGGCCCAACGTGCTAATTTGCCGGATAGTTTGTCATTGGTCATGAGTTATGCAAAGAATGATGGTCATTAAAAAATGTAAAAGGCTTGCTATAAAGATAATGGCGAAAATGCACAATTCCCCAAACTGTGGCAAGGCACTCCTCTTCATAACTACTGTAGTTCGACTCCGCTTGATTGTTGCTTCGACTGGCATAAGCTGAAATTCTATGGGCTCCATTACCCACAAAATTCGCAGATCCAAAAGAAGTTATTCTAGGTGATGCTGACTCCAAGTTGATATAAACCCAAATGAATGATCCCTTGTCAATGAGAACCCCAATACACCTTCAACCCTGTGAAGACAAGTCCTTCTGTATGTTCAGTTCCACCACAGAATGCAAAGCTTGAATATGTGTTTTGGACAATATCCCCCTCTTTGACTTTACCACTGAATAAGTGCCACCCTGGCACGCAAAAACTCTAACCAACTACATTCATGTTTAGCTTGGACTCCCGTGAGTCCGCAGGAAAAAGAATCACTGAATTTGCTCACCCGAGCATTAAGTTATGGCTGGTCAAACATGACCTTTATAGTTACAAGCTCTCCTAGAGAGAGGTACCTAAATATCACTAAGTCTTGGTCTGCTTACTCACGACTACCTACTACTAAACCGTAGTCCAATAGGAACACTAGATAGTACAAGAAGGTATGATGGGCGATGTACTTATTGTACGACCATTTTACGACATGGTCTACAAGGTGACATTTGCCAAATCGGGAGCCATGGTTCCTCCTCCCATCTTCTCCGATATCAAATAATGTGGCGCCACGTGGCACCGCGTGACGCTATCCTCAAAGGCCGCTGAAATCTTATTGTGGGTGGGGACTGTAATGGTGGCCGTCTGATTAGTTATATTTATACGGCTTCGATTCGCTTCCATGCATGAATTGATTTATGCGCGTTTTCGTTAGTCTGCTGCGAATTAGTCCTTTGAATCAATATATAAATATACGTGAAACATTTTTTGTATATCGTTTCGTTAGTGCCTTAATGGATAAGGCGTAGGTCTACATAGTAATTTGCAGACCCCGGTTTAAATTCGGCCAGAAGCACTATTTTACAAAAACAAGTAAAATACCTTCTAATTTATTATGCCGCCTTCTTAATGACGAAGCAGCCATGGCCTCCCTTTGGTCATCTATTTCTCTCTCTTTACATTCTAACTAAAATATAGAAGCGAACTATTAATTACCTTTTTCCAACACTCTATTTATATTTCCAATACTGACCTAGAAAATACATAAATTTTAACACTCCCCTTATTTTCTAGTCTACTTTCTTTTTAACTCCCACTAAACACTTTTTTTTTTCTTACTTCTTTTCTCCTCATAAAACTTTAAGTGAATACCCTCGTATTTAAAGAAGTGTATTAGATGAACCGAAATATTAATTACATCACACATTTTATTTTGCATGCCATTTTTCATAAATCCGAGAAAATATTTTATCCACCTCATCTCTTTTCCATTCACACTAAATCCAATTTCCCTCTTGCAATTCAAATAGCCAGCCCCATCTCCAATATGCGACACACACCCATATGCTAATATTTTTACAAGCACACCTTCATAAATGCCATCCCTCCCGTTAGTGATGTCAAATCCATTACCCCCCAAATTTTCCCAAAAAACAAGTGTCCCCAATAAGATCCTCATAAGTTCTACGTCTTCCGTACTCATATTTTTATCCATGATACTTACTCCATTTTCTGAACTTTCCTCACTCTCTCCTATGGAATTCTTTCCGCTATCACTTTCTATTTTTATTCCCAATAAATATTTCTCCTCCCCTAAACCTTTCATTAAATATTCCTCTTCTCCCCTATCTTTTAAAACCCCCTCTAGATTTACTTCTCCCCTTTCCTCGGAATCCGTTGAAGTCTCCCTTTGCGACCAGTTTTCTGTTTCCAAAATATCTATAAAATTATCCTCATTATTTTTACTTTTCCCTTTTTCAATTATAGATTCTAGATCTGACTTTCTCATTTCTAAGTCATACTTTTTACACTCCTTGACATCCTCATCATTTCTAACTCCCTCAAGTACCACCTTTCCCTTTACTTCCCTTATACCTCCAAAAGCACACTGTTGCTTTCGTGGAATTTCTGTGTACTTTTCTCTCTTCTCCATTCTACCGATGTGGAGAAGCTCTAAGATTTCTTTATCCTCTTTCTGCTCTTCCCTTTCTTCCTCCTCATCCACATTCCAACTTCTAAGTTCTTCCAAACAAGGGCATCCCTCCATATAATGACCCGGTTCCCTACAAAAGAAGCAAACCCCCTTTTTCAAAGCTCCCATTTCTTTTCCTCTCCCTCTCTTTCCACCAAAGTTCCGATAAGGTTTACCTTCGTCTTTCTTCCTCTCGTCACGCTTTCGCTCGTCACCGTCGTTCCTCTCATCACGCTTCCGCCAATCACCACCAGCTGTAAATGCATTCACTCTGCCATTTCCCCTACGAAGCTCCAAAGTGTTTTCCCTCACTATAATTATCCTCATGGTAAAGCTCCAAGTCCATGAGGAGCCACCCATTGCCTGCATACGATAAATAATGTTTTCGTACTCATCTGGGAGTTTCATGAGTAGTGTATTAATCTTTCTCTCCTCGGATTCTACATATCCCGCACTAACAAGCTCAACATATAACGCAGCAATATCATTACAAAACACTATCATGTTACTGCCTTTATAAACATATGCCTCTATTTCCCATTTTACTAACTGCTGCCTTTGAATAGTCTCACTCTTATAAATCTGACTTAGTGTTTCCCAGATTTTCGAAGACTTCGTTAGACTTAAAAGAGTGATAGCTATGGACCTAGACACATATCTAAGTATTAGATGTTTTGCTATAGTGTTTTTATACTCCCAAATTTTACTATCATTTTCTTAAGTTTTACTTATAACCCCTCTAAGTGGAGCTGTGGCGGAGAGCATAGCTCCCCTCACCATAAATGTCCCTTTATCCTTCTCCCTTTTTTTCCCTTCCATGGCAATGATTTTCCCTTCACCTTCCGTTACATGTGAACTCCAGTTAGTTTTCTGGGAAGCCCCAGATGATTCTCCATAATGAGTTCCACCAAAGCTGGGTAGCCGACACCTCACTTGCCCCGAAACAATTCCCCACAAATGCTTTTCGAAAAGGAATCCCTCCATCGTAAACTCCCAATAAGTGCAGTCTTTTCCATCGAACATAGGCACCCTAGATGGTGGGCCCATAACCTGAAATTCTATGGGCTCCATTGCCCACAGAATTCGCAGATCCAAAAGAAGCTAATCTAGGTGATGCCGACTCCAAGTTGATATAAACCCCAATGAATGATCCCTTGTCAATAGGAACCCCAATACACTTTCACCCCTGTGAAGACAAGACCTTGTGTATGCTCAGTTCCACCACAGAATGGAAAGCTTGAATATGTGTTTTGTACAATATTCCCCACTTTGACTTTACCACTGAATAAGTGCCACCCTGGCACGCAAAGAGTCTAACCAACTACACCGCTGTTTAGCATGGACTTCTGTGAGTCCGCAGGAAAAAGAATCACTGAATTTGCTCACCCGAGCATTAAGTTATGGCTGGTCAAACATGACCTTTATAGTAACAAGCTCTCTTAGAGAGAGGTACCTAAATATCACTAAGTCTTGGTCTGCTTACTCACGAATACCTACTACTAAACCCTAGTCCAATAGGAACACTAGAAAGTACAAGAAGGTACGATGGGTGATGTACTTATTGTACGACCATTTTACGACATGGTCTACAAGGTGACATTTGCCAAATCGGGAGCCATGGTTCCTCCTCCCATCTTCTCCGATATCAAATAATATGGCGCCACGTGGCACCGCGTGACGCTATCCTCAAAAGCCGAAAGCTTATTGTGGGTGGCGGCTGTAATGGTGGCTGTCCGATTAGTTATATTTATACGGCTTCGATTCGCTTCTATGCGTGAATTGAATAATGTGCGTTTTCGTTACTCTGCTGCGAATTAGTCCTTTGAATCAATATATAAATATACGTGAAACATTTTTTGTATATCGTTTTGTTAGTGCCTTAATGGATAAGGCGTAGGTCTACATAGTAATTTGCAGACCCCGTTTCAAATTCGGCCCGAAGCACTATTTTATAAAAACTAGTAAAATACCTTCTAATTTATTTTGCCGCCTTCTAAATGATGAACAGCCATGGCCTGCCTTTGGTCCTCTCTTTCTCTCTCTTTACATTCTAACTAAAATATAGAAGTGAACTATTAATTACCTTTTTCCAACACTCTATTTATTTTTCCAATACAGACCTAGAAAATACATAAATTTCAACATAAACTACCACATATTCCTCACCTGTGAGCTCACGCTGGGTTAGGATGGCTACGATACCGGGCTTACCAAAGTGTGTCTGCAGGCAAAATGATAACTTATGATTTGGTGGAGGAAGAATAGGAGCGGTGGGCAGTGCTTTCTTTAATCCTTCGAATGCCTCAATCTGCGAGGGTCCCCAAGTAAACGACATTGATTTTTTCAAGAGTTCATTTAGTGGGGATGCGAGCGTGCTAAAACTAGGAACAAACCTCCGATTTTAGTAGCCAAGCCCAGGAATGCACGCAGGCTAGTTAAATCTGTTGGGGCCGGTAGTTTACTGATCCCTTCTACCTTGGCTTCTAGCGGAGTAATTCCCTCAGAGGAGATAAAATGCCCAAGATATGATACCCTTTTAGTCCCGAAGATGCATTTGGCAAGATGGCATTTGAGACCCACCTTTTTTAACTCTTTTAATACCCGCTCTATATGTACTTCGTGTTATTATATAGAGGCCGAAGCATTGATTAAATCGTCACTACAGCAACAGGCAAACTTACATCCCCATAAGATTGAGTCCATAACCTTCTGGAAAACTGCCGGTGCATTTTTCAGGCCAAAGGGCATAACTAACAATTCCCAATGCCCGTCACTTCCCCAAAATGCAGTCTTATGTCGGTCTTTTTCCTCTATTTCAATTTGGTAAAACCCTTGTCGTAGATCCAGAATGCAAAAAATATTTAGCCCCTCCGACATGATCAAAAATGTCCCCCGCCAAAGGCATTGGATATCGGTCCTGGGTTGTACGTGAATTTAGTTCTCGATAGTCCCCGCACATGCGATGTTCTGTGAAATTCCCCTCTGCGTCTTTTTTACGAGGCATCACGGTGGGCGCCGCAAAGGAGGAATCGGACATATAATTTAGTCCTGCCTCTTTTAACTCTGCGCATCGTTTGTCCACTGCTTCCCATTCATTTTATGATAAACGATGTTTGGGCTTGAATATGGGTCTGTCATCTTCTAGATCAATGGACATTCGCTAAGTGGTGTGTCGACCTGAATCTTTCATGGAGTAAGCGAACGCGTCTTTGTGTTCGTTTATGACTCCATCTAACGGTTGGTGTTCCAGTTTCGTTAGTCCCGTCCCATTTTCCACGTTGGTTTTTCAGGTGCGTTGATGGTAATGGCTTCCATGGCCTGTGCAAACGCTAACTGTTCATCCGCTATTAAATACTGTCCCAATTCATACTCAGTCGAAAGCTGATGCAAACAATTTATTGCATGATGCCAACATCTAGATGGAAATGCAATTGTCGAGTGTGGTGCTGCGCGTACCGGCATCTGAGACCTAGCCGATGTGTAAGCTGGGATGGACCAACTCATATGACTAGGTTCCAAGAAATTGTAAATAGTGTGATTTCTCTCAGACTTAGAGGAAGGAAAGAGAGAAAGCTGAAAAGTTGTACCCCAAAGAGAAGGTGAGGATTTTGATGCAGTGTGTTTAAATGGTATATTCCCCCCCACAGCTGATTGAGACGGATGGTTTTGTGCGTATCGACCGGCTGCGAACCTTATGCCCAACACAAATGACAGTAATTGTGGATCTATGACCGGACCAAGTAATGTGCAGTGCTGCCGCTTAGTGAGTCCTGGGGCAGCAGTGGTGCCTGGGATGAAATGGAGAAGGTGATCTCGCTCTACAGCAGTAGGTTCTTCTAGACTGCCCGTATGTGTGTTCTGAAGCGTACCAGGTCCATTATGGGAATATGCGTGAGAGTTTGGATATGCGCCTAGTGTAGGAAGTGCACGTAATGGTTGGCCAAGGATGTTAAGACAAAATGCAGCAGGATAGTCTATCTAGACATATGTTTGGACCTTATGAAATGGAAGAAGTGCTTATTGAATGGAAAGTTTAGGTGGTCGGACAGCAAGGTTAGCTTCTCGAAGCCGGCCTATATCCACCAGGTTAGTCCACTTGGAACGAACTCGGTGGGCTAGCGAGCCGTGGCGTGCGGCATCTATGATCAGTGGCGGTCTAATTAATGATTCAATGCGTTTGTAATCTGCGAGAACCGTGCGATTGTAATCTGCGAGAACCGTGGGTCAGGGTCATTATAAGCTGCAACGTTTTCTAAGACGTATCCAAAAGGTGGTTCAGTGATTGAAAAAAATAGATAAGCCGCACAACCTCGAATAACAGTTTAGTACGCGGGTCTGCAATGTTGATATTTGTGTATTTTCTAGGTCTGTAAATAGGATAGAAAAAGGCAGAGGCAGTTTGCCTCTAACTCCCCTCTCCAAGCCCCCACACTTGTTGTAGTCACTGAAGGCTGGATAGGGAGCTAGAGCCATGGCTGCCTAAGCTCTTTAGAGAAGACAGGGGATAAATTAGGTAGACTTACCAAAAGTTAGTTGACGGAACCGGGAATTGATCCTGGTACTTGCCGTCTGTCAACCAATCCTAGCCGGTAGCTTTAACCATTAAATCTAGCGCTAGTATTAAGACATAAAAGGTTTGATAATTATTTAATTAGTTACATGTAGACTTTATCATTTAATTGGAAATATATACGTAGTGCATATATACAGTTATAGATAGTACGGAGTACGGTTTATATATATGAAACGGATACCGACATTTGTTTTGAACACGAAACAAATACCGCGCACGTATTTATGACGGCTACGATCGAAAACTTGTTTTGATCGGAAGGCCGAAAAAGATGCCGAGATCGCGGAAAAATATTTTGGTGGTTTGCGTTCATCGCCACATAGGATGACACGTGGCAAAATGACATTGGATTGCGACATCTCCGAGGATTACGTGAACGAATTTGGAGATGACATGTGTCAACATTTTGGCCATGTCGTACAATGGCCGTACAGAAAGTACATCGGCACCTATACTTTTCTGTACGACACACTAAGTTGATTGGTGCCGTACTTCATTAGATAGTGTTTTAGAGGGAGATAAGACTTAGAAAAATTTGGCAGATAGGACCCTCTCTCTGAGAGAGCACCTTATATAAATGGCAAACTTTAGCCAGCCATAACTATCAATTTACTTGACCATTTTCAGTGATTCTTTTTGCTGCTGACTCAGGGGAGTCCAGGCTACATAGAGGTGTATTCGATCAGAGTTTTTGTCTGCCAGGGTGGCGGTATTTCTAAGGGAAAGTCAAAGTGGGTGAATGGGTCTAAATCTCATATTTTAACTTTGCATTCTGTGGTGGAACTGAGCACACAGAAAGTCATATTTCACAGGGGTGAAGCTATAATGGGTTTGTGATTGTCAAGGGGTCAGTCATTTGGGTTTATATCAACTTGGAGTCGGCACTATCTAGATAAGCTTCTTTTGGATCTGTTTACTCTGAGGGCCAATGGAGGTCTCAGAGTTTGATGCAAGACCTAAGCCCTTACCGGCCCTAGACAAACCCTAAAATTCCCATCCGGCCAAAAGGAGATCGATCGGTTCTAATTCCGACAAATGATGATTTCCTATTAGGCGAATATCCTGTGGTATAGCGGAGTGCATGGTGTGAAAAGCGGTCTGTGGTAAGAGGTGAGGGTATTGTTCATGCAGGTTTTGATTGTGGTATAACTGAGCGCGTCTAGCCAAAGGGTCAATATCTACAGAATAATACTGCTTAATCAGAAGACCGTTCCGAAGGCAAGAGAGAAGTGTGGTACCTATACTTGCAAAAAAGTCTAAGATAAGGAGATCGTTCGGGTTAGGTTGTAAACTGACTGGTTTCGAGTTAATGGGCAAAAACCCGGAAGGATCCATTGTAATAGCGGGTGGATCCGGAATATTGAATAAGGGAATCGGTACCGTAAATTTATACAATCTGTCAAATTCTAAGAAGTCAATGATAAATCCGGATGTGCTAAATAATTCCGGCACTCCTTGCAGATCTGGTAATATTTTGTCCGCTTTTAAAGATTCAAGAATTTCGGCGCCTATGCTAAATGCGCCATAGGCTAGCAAGTCAAACTCAGAATGAGTCGTAGTCGACATGGGTTGTCGAGTCGAGATGAGAGGTAAGCAAACTTTGTGGTTTGGAAAATTGTTTGGTCTGTACGAAAATGTTTGATCATGGATATCCACCCCCCCCCCCCCACTCGAAAAGTGACGTGTTGGCCGACCAAGCATTCGTAATCACTACACTTGGTGAGCAAGGCTTGAGCGTATATTTCTGCGAAATCGGTTACGGATTGACACTGAAATTGAAAACAGAGAGGTTCTTTTATCATACCCAAGACAGGTTCTGTATTTCCTGCGGAAGTTAACAACCGATTAGTAGTGGGTTGTAGTGTATCTGCAATAATGTTGTTCTTTGGTCTAAAAGACCGCAGAAGCCACCCAAACTATCACCCAAGAAGCTAAGCAAAGCTAGGCTGATGAACAATCATATTGAAAGGTGCACCCTCCCAATGCGTACGCAGACGCAACAAATAACAATTAGGGATCCGTGAAAATCACAACTCACCCTAAAACAATGCGTACACAGACGCAACATAATGCATACACAGATGCATTAACAATCCGTACACTGACGGAACAAAATGCATACACAGATGCATTAAACAACAACTAGGGTTACATGAAAATCACAAGAAACCCTAGGACAAATGCATAAATAATGCATAACAAACAAGCATATAAATATTATATGTAAATAATAATAAGAGAATGCATCACATATAAACAAAAGTATAATCAGATAATAAATGTATCATTTAAATGCATGACATGATCGGCAACCCTAAATTACTACATCTTTGGTTCCTACTTTTCACGCTAAGCATTGATGATTAATTCCTAACAAAGCTCATTCCTATATATACACTTGTGAGCTGTCAACGAATCACTAAGTGTCAAAATAACCAATGTATATTTTGAACTGTCACTAAATCCTATTTACGCATAATAACCTTCTAGTAAGAGTAACTAATCGTAAGCGTCCACCTGAGAGTCAAGCAATCGTAAGCGTACACTTGTCTACAAGTACGATATTTTACACACACAAATTAACATGTCGAAATCCTAATTGACCACGTAAATATAAACGTCATATCAACACTAATTTATTATTGAAAATAAGACAAAGAAATGTTGTTCCAAATATTTCAAGTACACACAATCTCACAAAATCGTGTGCTGAGTCATCTCAGTCAATCAACGAAACTCCTCGAATTACGTAAAACAATCCGGGCCGTCCAAAATAAACATCGTGTGATTGACGCGATTTCGCGTCACCACTACTTGAATAAAAATATGACGGCCTATATCCACCGTCCGTCACTCTTATTCGGCACCCTCGATGTCGCGCCACGTGCCACTTCAATCCACTTGACGAAATGATATCGTACCATCCAAATCTGTTTCGTACCGCATCTACGTACTTTGTCATAAATGACGCCTGCCGAAATAAAGGTACACCTGTCCAAAATAGATTTTACGTACCAGCGACGTCCTTTTTCATAAATGCCACCTGTCGCATTATCTTCCGTACGATCGACGTACACTTTAAATGTTGCGTATAATAAACGTCGGATCGCTTCACGATCCGCCGTCCATTTCTATTGCGCATTTCGCGCCACTCAATTAGTCTTTTACGCCCCTTTAAATGCATCCGTACATTTACTCCCCCAATCAATGAAACCATGCGAACCTCCACGCTACACTTGGTGAACATGTACGCACCAAAAAAAAACCGCGTACACACGAAACATCGCAAACGCACGAAACGACGAATACGCACGAAACTTAATCTTCAAAAACAACACTCCCCCGAAAATTTAGTTTCGTGCATCCATGGCGCCACATCATCAGCTGTCATCAATTTCACCGGCTCTCACACATGCCTTCGCAACTGCCACCTCCAGATGAATCCGCCAACCGCCTCCAACAAATTACACCTCCCTTGCTGTACCACTGCTTCCGCTGCCTCCATAAAGCTTCCAAATTTTATAAAAATAAAATATACATATATATTTTTTTCATTTTCAAATTACAACAAAAAAAAATTCCTTTTTACCAACATCTAAATCCGAATCTACACTCCCAAAATTCTATCACAAATCGACTAAAAATTAAAACCAAAAGATCACACTAATAATATATCCCCACTCAAATAATTTCTACCTCACCATAACAAAACTAGATTTCATTTTTTTCATTTAATAATCAAATCCCAAAATTTCCCATTAAACAAAAACTATATTCCCAAAAATTCTATCGAAATACACAAACAAAATCCCACAAATTCTCTGACTACCACAACAATTTTCAAAAAACTAATCTTTTCAAAGTTCTAGATTTTTCAAACCATTTACTTAATTCCCAAATTTTCTACAAACAAGTATTAAAAGAAAAACAAAATAAAAATAAACTCCACAACCTTTATCCAATTTTTTTTTTTTTTTTTTTTTTTTCTTTCCCACTTTTTTCCAAATTTTTTAAATATTTTACATTTCCCCATATCCTTCATTTCAAATCTCCCCTTAAGATCGGTTTTCAATTTATTAATTTTTTCCATTGATTTACTCAAAACTAGCAAATCATCAACATAAATTGCAATAAATATAAAACCTTCCTCATCTTCGAAAACATAGATTGAGTGATCAGAGCTGATCCGGATATATCCCAGACCGGTAAGAAACTCATCAAGCTTCTTATTCCACTGTCGAGGCGCCTGTTTCAAACCATAAAGAGATTTAATCAGCCGGCAAACATTAATCTCCTCTCGTTCCTCCACAAACTCTTCGGGTTGTTGCATGAAGATCTCCTCTTCCAATTCTCCATGCAAAAAGGTTGTCTTGATGTCCATCTGGTGCACTTCCATGTCTTCCGCTGCTGCCAAGCTGAGAAGTATGCGGACGGAGGGAAATCTGACCACCGGAGCAAAGGTTTCCTCGTAGTAAATTCCCTCATTTTGTGTAAATCCCTTTGCCACTAATCGAGCCTTGTAGCGCTCGATTGTGTTATCTGGGTTCAGTTTTAATTTGAAAACCCACTTACAACCGATTGGTTTTCGGTTAGGTGGACAATCCACCAGCTGCGAAGTATCGGCTGCCATAATTGAGGCCATCTCCTCATTGATGGTTGTCTTTCGCCGGTTTTTTTCTGGACAAGTCATCGCCTCTCCATAAGTTTGAGGTTCATCCTGATGAGATAGTTTAGTTACCTTGTTATTAACCTGTTTTTCTTGTAGTCTTTTGCTACTTCTCCTTCCCCCCTCAAAATTTGAGGCCGGAATAGATGGTTTTCGTGGATTCTTTCGAACAAACTCGGCTTCTCCCCTATCCCTTGATTCCGAATCAATTTCCACCACGTCTTCTGCTTCGGGTAGAGTTGTCACTAGAGTTTCCACAGCCGAGTCCTTTTTGGTCTGATTTGTACTTGCAAGAATGTCATCTTCTCTAAAACCTGGATAGTTAGGAAGCTCAAAGTCAACGGAATTTTCTGACTCAAATCTGATTTTTACTGATTTTTACTGATTTTGTATACTTGAAGGGATCCACAGACTTTCCTTCATCCATAACTACTAGATGCTTTACTAAGATTATATCTTCCCTTTTTAGATCGTAAACTCTATATCCTTTAACATCCTCATCATATCCTAATAAGTATCCCGGTTTTCCTTTAGGGTATAGCTTCCAATTAGACGGATCTGTATCTAGACTGAATACTTGACTGCTGAAAACCTTTAAGTGAGATATGTCTGGTTTCCGGCCTGTCCATCTCTCATAAGGTGTTTGATCTTTTATAGTTGATGTAAGAACTCTATTTTTGAGGTAATTAGCACAGTTCATTGCTTCTGCCCAAAACCTTTTTCCTATCTTTTTATCTGACAACATACTTCTAGCACTATCACTTAATGTTCTATTTAACCTTTCAGCTACCCCATTATGTTCCGAGTTTTCTGGAACTGTCTTTTGGTGTTGGACTCTATCTTCCCTTAGAAAATCTTCAAACTGGTTAGAAGTATACTCCCCACCATTTTCACTCATTACTCTCTTGATTGGAGTTTCATGGAGTTTTTCACTACATGTTTTATATTGTCTAAAACAATCCTAAGCTTTTGACTTGTTTTTCAAAAAATACACCCGGGATTACCGAGACAAATCATCAGTGATAGTCATCATAAATCTCTTCCCCCCCGGTGAGGGCATTTTAGCCGGTCCCCAAATATCTGTGTGTACTAGATGTAGAATTTTTTCTTTATTATAAGTGGTTGTTTTAGGAAACGGTAATCTGTGTGCTTTACCTTGAGCACATCCACCACAATCACTTATATTATCACTCTCATTGAACTTAATCCCTTCCACCACTCCCATCTTTTTCATCTCTATTAACTTGTCTAGATTCACATGCTCAAGCCTCTTATGCCACATCATAATATCATGAACACCAGCATAATAAAGTTTCTTCGTTTCATTACTTAAAACCAGCCTAAACATCCCATGGCTACCTTTCTCAGCAATGAAATAGACATCCTCCTCAAAACTAGCAGTAAAGACTCCTTCCCTAGTGCTAGTAAAAAAACCCTTATCATCTAATACGGATGTAGAGATGAGGTTTTTGTTCAGCTCCGGAATAAACAATACATCGGAGAATGTTACTATGGATGTCTTTCCTTCTACTAACATTTTTAAATCTACCGATCCTACAAGAGTAGAGGTGACTATCCTCCCATCCCCGTACTCTATATCTACGGTGGGAATATTTCTTATCTTAGTGAACAGGTGCCTATCCTTACACATGTGCATGGAGGCACCTGAATCTTCAATCCAGCCTGCTTCACCTTTCAATCCACTGTAAACACATTTCTGCCTTCGTGGTATTTCGACCTCGTTTTTCGCCTCCAACTCCCCATCCAAAAAGTGCTCATCGTCCTCGTCCTCGGATTCCGCCTCATGTACCTGTGTCACAAGGGCCTTTTTCTTTCCTCTCGGGGTACCACCGGTCTGCCCCTCTTTTAACCGAAGCTCGGTTAGCTTAGTGCACTCTGCCATATAGTGCCCATGTTTCTTACAAAAATGACATAAACCTTTGGGAGCCCTTGGTCTGAACTCGTCGGTCTGATTTTTTTGCTCCCCCCCCCCATAGTTTCCGACTTATTTCCGAGAATCCTTTTTCCTCCAATCGGTCGCAGTTGCAAAGGCTTGGCCACTCTTTTCTCCTCTTCAGATCTCAATCGTATTCTCTCGAACGAGAATCATCCCTACCACTGAGTTCTATATCCACCTTGAGTCCGACAAGTCCTACTCACAGACGACTATGTTCTCGAACTCATCGAGTAACTTCATCAGTAAACAGTTAATCTTTTCTTTTTCACTAACATCTTTTCCCGCACTCTCTAGCTCCATTAAGAGTGTAGCAAACTCATTGCAAAAATCCAACATCTTCCCCCTTTGTATACATACTCCTTAACTTTCTGATCAGCCAACTGTTGTTGCTGAATCGTACCACTTGGGTACATCTCAATGAGAGCCATCCAAAGATCGGATGCCCTTTCTACCTGCAAATGAGGACATGCAAGTCCTTGAGTGAGATAGCGTAGGTTGAAGTGCTTTGCCGCCATATTGTTGAAGTCCCAGGTTTCAGTATCATTCTCCTCGTTCCTCGGAATAGGTTACATGAATGCCGAACCAGTTGCTATTGGTGTGGTCGCCTCCTTCTCGTTTCCTTTGTCCACCACCTCTCCTTTCTTTATCTCCTCCGTTGAAGGTGGATCCTCTTTCCTGGTGAATCTGCTTCCTCCAAACCCTGGATGGATTTTAAGACTTGATGGACGCCCCAACCGTCCACTCAATATCACCCAAAACCTTTTTTCGCATAGAGCTCCTATCATCATACTTTCCCAGTATAAGAAGCCAATTCCATTAAAGATTGGTACCCTAGAGGGTGGGCCCATAACCTGAAACTCTGAGACCTCCATAAGTCCTCAGAATGGACAGCTTCCTAAAAGCCTCTAGGATAACCGTGACCCCTTTGTGTTTCAGAAAAAACAACTGCCACCCTGGCAGACAATAACTCTCATCACCTTCACCCTTGTAAAGACAAGACTCCCCTGAGTCGATAGCAAAATGAATCTCTGTATTTGCTCCCCTGAGCAGTAAGTTATGGAGGGTCAAAGTTGACCTTTTGTACAGAAGCTCTCTAAGAGAGAGGGTCCTATCTCCTAATTTTTCTAAGTCACATCTCTCACACAGACTCTATCTACTGATGTACGGAGCCAATCAGATTACAGTTTCGTACACAAAAGTATAGCTGCCGGTGTACTTTCTGTACGGACACTGTACGACATGGCCTAAATGCCGACACGTGGTATGTTTGGATTCGCTCCCTTAATCCTCGGAGATGCCGCGATCCAATGTCATTCCGCCACGTGTCATCCGATGTGGCGATGACGAAAAACCGCCAAAATCCTCTTCCGCGATCTCGGCGTTAATTCCGGTCATCTGATTAAATTCACATTTAATCGTAACTGTAATAAATACATGCGCGGCATTCGTTTCAGTAAAGAAATAAATGTGCGGTATTGGTTTCTTATCCGTACCGTAATCCGTACTGTTACATTACTGGATCTATGTTTCCCGTAAAAAGTTACAGTTAAATGAATTATCCTACCTGATAATTTTTAATTGAATATCAAACCATATAGTACGTAACACTAGTTAAAGACTAAACGGCTAAGGCTATCGGCTACTGGCTGTCTACCTTCCGATAGGTACTAGGATCAAATCCTGTGGCCGGCATATACCTTTTAGTAAATTAACCCCTAACTAATATATATTTCTTGTAAACCTCTGGATAGCCTAGGTAGCCATGGCTCTAGCTCCCTCTCCGATTTCTCAGTGACTGCTACAAGTTTGAGAGTTGGAGAGAGAAGTTAGAGGTAACTGCCTCGGCTTCTTTCTATATTTCTATTTAGACCTAGAAAATACGTTAAATGGACCATAAATTTCTACACCATAAGCGCGGCAAACTGCTCCTTCTTCATGGCCGCCACGCCAGCCTGCATCTCTGCTCTATCTCGGTCCCTCTGGTTGATTTTGGGGGGAGTGTCTTTCTCTTCCCCTTTAGGTGGAGTGGCCAATTTTGCCGAGCGAGCATGTATACCGCCGTTTTTTATTTGATTTTGATAAATGAAATCAAGGTTCTTAATGTGACATCACATGCGTCGGACAACTGCATGCGCCCTGACCACTGTGACCGCACCGAAAATATATACGCACCCAGGAGTCGTCGGTTAGGATCCCATGGCGGGGGCCCTTGGAGGTCTTGGGTTAGGCCATAGGTTGCGCGGGTTAGGATTCAGGTTAGGATTCGGATTTGGGTAATCTTTAGGTGAAGGTTTTGGCCGCTCATAAGCGTCCCACCAGCTAGTCTGCATTTCATACTTTACAGCATACTCTACAGCCTGCTCGAAAGTGAATTTAAGGCCATATGCTTTGGTCAGACGATTCTGAAGGAACCGTCGAGATTGTGTGGGAAATTGACACACAAATTTTTGTACCGCCTCAGCCTCTGACATTAGATCCAGTAGGGCTTCACGCAAAGTTTCCATACGTGACCGCAATGCCGAGGCTCTTTCATCCGGTTTGCGTTCGAAATTCATTAATTCTTTGACTTGGTTAAGATTCTGCATTCGATACTCGTCCTGTAATAAATTGAAAATTAATGAGACTGGATCTCTAAGAGGGACTAAGATTTCAGGTCTAGCCGGAATTGCAGCCCTAGCTGCGACAACAAATTGATGGGGAACCTCAGGTATTGTAGATGAAATTTCATTGTCTGCGGAGTCATAAACTGCAGGGACAGCGGGTTGGAAAGGAATTTTGTGGCTGCCAATTATGACTAGAGCTCCAGAATAGGCAGGTGCTATTTCAGTCATAACACAAATTTCTTCATATTTCCGTGTATAAAGGGATAGGGCACATCCTCTGAGGTATCTTCCTAGTAAAAAAAAAGCAACCCGTAGGTCTTTACGGTCTTGGTATCGAAATGCGAGGTCATGCATTTCAGTATCAAAAAGCATGCGAAAGTGTGACAAGGACATGGTGTCCTTGAGACCTGAAAAACAAAAATGATGTTTGCCTCCTCCGTTGTCCATGGATATAGCCATGTCCACGCTAGAAGGACTAGAATTAGTGTGTAAGGTACTGTTCACTGAGAAAATTAACGACGGTAACCCTAGACCCTGTATGTCAAGTGAGTCCGTGTCCGAATCTTCCCCCGAACTGTGGGTGACAGACGAAGAAACAGATGACGTAGACCTCTGGAGAGAAGAAAGACCAGATGTAGACGGACTGGGTGATCCTAAAAATTGCGACTGAACTGTTGAGTTTGGAAAAGATATCGGAGGGGAGCCGGCTGTAATCGACTCTCTGGGCGGCCCCCGGTAAGAGCCTGAGCTTCTAGTGGTACCAGCGGGGAGCTGTAAATTATTCCAGTCCGTTGGCATGTAACCAGAAGATCGTCCTATCCGAAGAAGATCGTCCTATCCGAATGCAGCTAAATGCCGAACACACACAAAAGTACACTAATAACCGCAATCTAGAAACACGAAGAAGTTCGGTCTATCTTGTATCACCGGAGTTAGTCGACTCGTAAATTGTCTTTCACAATTCCACTCACATCAAGGCACACCAAGCAAACTCATGTCACCTATACAAGGCCGCTTGCGGCCAGATGTAATAAAGGAGGAAACTATCCAGGGCCAACACGGCCAGATATAAGAAAAGAGGAAAGTGCTACTCACGACCAATCAAGGTCAGATCTAAGACCATGCAATAATGATGTTCTTTCGAAGAACAAGGGTGCAACCTTCGGTAAGATCTCTAACCCTCTAAGCGAGTACACTCGATAGCCTAGATCGGGCGTGCACCCACAAGGATCGGTTACTCACCTGAAGCGATAGCATCCAGTAGGATACTGTAAATGTCTCCCAGAGTTGCTTCGGTTCCACGTGATCGTAATCACACCGCAGCTCAATGCCAAAGTAGTTAGTAGCCTGTTAGGGTACGGGTATCAGCTTTAAGCCACGCTCTACCCAACTATTAAAGCAGTTATAATTTTATGTGATAATTCGTGCAACTTAATTTATATACTTAAATATATATATATATATATATATATATATATATATATATATATATATATTTTTTTTTGTTTTTTTATATATATATTTTTTATAAGTTTTTAGGTTTGCTAGGTTTTCTGAGTGATTTAATCCGGTACATAGACAGAAAGAGGAAACTATACCGAATTTACAGATAAAATCAGAAATATCAAACTCAAAGTCCACCAAACAAAAAAAAACCCTAAAAATTGAGATTCAAAACAAATTAAAGCAATCGAAAGAAAACAACTAGACTGGAAAAGAAAACAAAATAACCAATTAATGTTGAATGAAAAAGAAAGACAAATTACAGCACGGGAATATTTGCGTCAGTGGCCAATAGGCCGTGAAGTCTTCAATATTCCCTATAGGAGTACAACCAGCAGGTAGCAAACCCTCCGTAACCAAACGAAGAAGCCGAGAAAGCCGACACTTTCGACGTGACCCTCGGTAACCAAACAAAAAAGTTGAAAAAGCCAACACTTTCGACGTTATACTAGAAGGATGTTGGACTGCGAGGTCGACGCACAAGCAACCAGAAAACACTAGATCTGTACACCAAGATTCATAAGCCACGGTAAGTGGAACACAGTCTGGAAGGAAACCTTGCAGGCTGGCTTGCGCTGGTAGATTGGGTAAAGACTTAGGTACAAGAGAAGAGAAGATAGAAATCTCAAAGACAAGAGCTAGCAAAAACTAAGGATAAAAGAAACCCTAACTCAACAACAAGCTTGATCGTAAGTATACGGCTGAAACACTAACCGGACCAAGTTCGACAAATTCGGAGAACAAAGATTGCCAAAAAACGATATATTCCTAAAGTTAGATTCCCGTGTTGTAATTTTTAACTATTCCTACGTAGCCACATGGCTTTTATCCTATGTTGTTGCTTATCGTAAAGCTACACTAATTCTTGTATGTCTTTGAGCTAGAAGGTTTCTATGTGCTAACGCTGCCAGTTTCTAGAGACGGTCGTTGCGTGGCCGCCTCGGGGTGCCTTTCATCTACACCTCGATGATAAAAACCCTCCTTACACTACAAAAACAATGCATGAACCTCCGAGGGTTCACGACTTAGCCATCTGTCACATTCAGAGCCGTTTGAGTTCCTCACAACCGATGTGTTAAAATCAATAGATTTATAGAGTATTTTCTAGGTTTAAAATATTAGTATAAAAGAAAAAGAAAAATGACACACAGCCTTCATACACCTCCTCTCTCTTGCCCCCATACTTGTTATAGTCACTGAAGGATAAAGAGAGTGGTTTATCCATGGCTGCCTTAGTTCAACATGCAGATATTTTTAAGGCAACTAAAAATATACCTGACCGACCCAAGATATGATCCCGGTACCTGCGGTTCGTCAAGCTGGCCGATAGTGGTCAGCTTTATCCTACTAGACTAGGACCAATGCTAAATGCTATAGCATGTGATAGATATATATATATATTTAGAAAAGAGCAAATCCATTTAACTAAAACTGTGTACGGCGTGCATGGATACAATTTTATAAATGTACTTATTCAAAACGGATACCACGCATTTTGTTTCGACAACGAAACAAATATCGCGCAAGTATTTATTACGGCCAAGATTGCGTCTCTTTGCAAATCCAACGGCGCACATCATCGCCGAAATCACGCAGTAGTCACTTTGGGGTTTAGTGACGTGGCATGACCTGGAGCCACGTGGAGAGATGACAATCGGTCATAGGAATTCCGAGGAATGTACGGACGAGTAAAAAGGAGACACGCGTCCGCTTAATAATCCTGTCGTACATAGGCCGTACAAAAGGTACATTGGCAATAGTACTTTCTGGTACGATAGAGTAATCTGATTGGTCCGTACTTCAGTAGATAGAAGTTATTAGAAGGAATTAGGACTTAGAAAATTTTGGTAGGCAGTCACCTCTCCCTTTGAGAGTTTGTACAAATTGGCATTTTTACTGCCTTATAACTTATCGTCTGGTTGGGTGTTTTCAGAGATTCTTTTTGCTACGGACTCAAGGGAGTCCACGTTGCATAGGGGTGCATTCACATTGTCAGTTTGATTGCCTGGCCAGCAGTGGCTGTGGGTTAAAGTGGGCTAGTTAACAACTATCTAGAGGCTTTCTGTATTTTGTAGTCGAATGGAAGACACAAAATTGCAGGTTATGGGCCCACCCTCTAGGGTGCCCACTTTCAATGGATCTGGGTTCATCTATTGGGAAGCCATGATGATGGGAGCTTTGTGTGAAAAACGATACTGCGGTATCATTAGTGGACAAGTGAAACGTCCACCTTCGGGAACTCCGCCAAGATTTGGAGGAGTAAGGTTTTCTGCAGCAGCGACTGCTTCCGCAGAGGAGGCAGATGATGGGGACAGCACTGTGTCCGAAAAGGGGAAAGGGAAGGAGACACCCCTCACCGCTATTGCCATGGCACCAGGAGCGGCGGCCGTGAAGACAGTGGAGAACGTTGTTCAAATGTGGGAAGACATAAACATGGCTACCAAGAACCTCATTCTAAGGCTTCTCACTCAAGCCTTGGCCACCTCTCACCTTAATATTTACAAGGCCGAGGAGTTGTGGGAAAGTTTGGTGGAGATCTATAGAGCTGGTACCATTCAAGAGCTCCAGTTGGTTGAGCAAAAGCTAGTGAGTTACACTTACAAAGGACGAAATATGTTAGATTATTGCAATGATCTTTCTTGTTTGTATATGGAGATGGAAAGTGTTGGTTGGACAGGCAGAATGAAAATGAAAGTAAACACTCTCATCATGAAGTTACCAGACGAGTATGAGAACTTAGTGTACCGAGTACAAGAAATGACTGATAGTTCATGGAAGTGGAATACAGTGGTCAGGATGATACTTGTGCAGGAGAATACCATGGAGATCAGGGGAGGTGGAAAGAGCGTTCAAGCTCTAGCCGCCGGAGGGGACAAGTGGAGACCAGAACCGAAAAAACCATACAAAGGAGAAAGAGTCCAACCTGGTGGACCGAGGCCCCCAAAGGGCCTATGTCATTTTTGCAAAAAACCAGAGCACTTTATTGCGGATTGTGCCAAGCTGGCGGAGCTGAGGCTCAAAGAGAACCAAGGAGGGGGTTCTTCCGGAGGGAAGAAAAAAACAACTTTTGGTCAAACAGGTGATAGTAGACACCGAGGACGAGTCCTCTGAGGAGGATGGGGAGCTTCTTCTTGACGAGAGTCTAGAGGAGAAGGAGATCCATCGGAGACAAAAGTGTTGCCCTTGGAGCAATTGGGGAAGCTCCATATATGGATGGATCATCGACTGAGGTGCATCCATGCATATGTGTCGTGAGAATGACCTCTACACTAAGCTAAGGAAAATCCCTACTTGTGAAGTTAGTCTGTTTAATCAAAGTTCTGGCAGACTGTTTTTCTGCAACTTTGACTAGATGATGTGATCACTCTGTTTATTATTTTTATCTGAAACTTTGTGAGGTTATTTTATAGCCTATATAGTATCTGTTAATTTAGTTTCAGCTTGTTTTGTTAATTCTGTTGAATTCTGTGTTGATTCAAAGTAGGTTGTTTTTGGGTAGTCTGTGGTGCTTCCGAGGGTGAATCCATGGCTAGAAATGGCTATGGACAACAATACTTTCACTAGAAAGGGAGTTTTTACAGCCAAGTATGGGGATGAAGTTTACTTCACTACAGATAAGGGTAGCCAAGGAATGTTTATGCTTAACTTGAGTAATGAAAAGAAGAATGCTTACTATGTTGGTGTCCCAAAATTGATGATTTGGCATAAGTGGTTAGGGCATGTGCATTTTTATAGGTTGAGGGAGATGAAGAAGCTGGGTGTGGTAGAAGGCATTCAGTTCAGTGATAATGAAATGGTGGATGATTGTAGTGGTTGTGCCCATGGAAAAACTCACAGACTTCCTTTACCTAAAGGCGCCACATATAGGGGTGAAAAAACACTAGATTTTATCCACACAGATATCTGAGGACCAACAAGGGTACCCTCAGTTAGAGGGAAAAAATATATGTTGACAATCACAGATGATTGGTCTAGATACTCAAGAGTTTATTTTCTAAAAACAAAGTCAGAAACACCAACTTACTTCAAAGAATACAAAGCCTGGAGTGAGAAGTTGTATGGAACCCCCATTAAGAGAATAAGGAGTGATAATGGGGGAGAGTATACCTCTAACCAATTTGAGGAATACTTAAGAGATTAGGGAGTTCAACACTAGAAAACTGTACAACATAATATGGAAAAAAATGGTGTAGCAGAAAGGCTAAACCGAACACTAGGAGATAGTGTATGCAGTATGTTGGCTGACAAGAAAATAGGAAAGAGATTTTGGGCTGAAGCCATGAACTGTGCCAATTACATTAAAAATAGAGTCCTCACATCAGCAGTCAAAGGTATGACACCTTATGAGAGATGGGTTGGAAGAAAACAAGATATCTTTCACCTTAAAGTTTTTGGTAGTCAAGTTTACAGTCTAGATACAGATAAGAAAAACTGGAAACTTGATGCTAAGGGAAAACGTGGATATTTTTTGGGATATGATGAGGATGTTAAGGGATATAGAGTTTATGACTTAGCAAAACAAGATATCGTTCTGGTAAAACACCTAGTTGTCATGGATGAAGTCAATTGACCCCTTTAAATATACTAAGAAGATAAGAATCAAGTTTGAGTTCGAGAGTGAGGAGAACTCTGTTTTTCCCTAAAAGGACATGAGTGATACAGTGATTGCAGATTCAGGGGAGATCCAAGATACAAGAGAGCTACGAGATACCCCACATATTCGCGTGGATTTCAAGGAGAAAGAAGAGGAGGAATCGGAACCATCTTCCATGAATAAAGGAGCTAATGAGACACTAAGGAGGAACCCAAGACTTCCCTCTATTCTAGCTTCATAATTTGAAGGGGGGAGAAGGAGCAGCAAAAGGCTACAAGAGAAACAGGTGGCTCATAAGGTAACTAAGCTATCACATCCTGATGAGCCTCAGTCATACTTGGAAGAAACAAGATATCATTCTGGTAAAACACCTAGTTGTCATGGATGAAGGAAAGTCAATTGACCCCTTTAAATATACTAAGAAGATAAGAATCAAGTTTGAGTCCGAGAGTGAGGAGAACTTTGTTTTTCCCGAAAATGACATGAGTGATACCGTGATTACAGATTCACTGGAGATCCAAGATACAGGAGAGCTACCAGATACCCCACATATTCCCATGGATTTCGAGGAGACAAAAGAGGAGAAATCGGAACCATCTTCCATGAATAGGGGAGCTAATGAGACACTAAGGAGGAACCTAAGACTTCCCTCTATTCCAGCTTTAGAATTTGAAGGGGGGAGAAGGAGCAGCAAAAGGATACAAGAGAAACAGGCGGCTCATAAGGTAAGTAAGCTATCACATCCTGATGAGCCTCAGTCATACTTGGAGGCAATGAACAGTCCAAAAATAAACAGATGGATCAGGGCCATAAATGATGAAATGGCTTCCATCATGGACGCAAATACCTGGGAACTAGCGGATTGCCCTCCAGACAGAAAACCTATTGGGTGTAAATGGGTCTTTAAACTAAAACTAAACCTTGACAATACCATCGAAAGATATAAGGCTCGTTTGGTGGCAAAGGGTTTCACCCAAAAGTAGGGGATTGACTATGAGGAGACATTTGCCCCAGTTGTTCGTTTCCCATCAGTCAGGATTCTCCTCAGTGTAGCAGCAGCGCAAGACATAGAAATTCATCATATGGACATTAAGACCACCTTCCTCAATGGTGAGTTAGAGGAAGAAATCTTCATGAGGCAACTAGAGGGATTTGTGGAGAATGGAGAAGAGAGTAAAGTCTGCAAGCTCATAAAATCCTTATATGGACTTACGCAGGCTCCACGACAGTGGAATAAGAAACTAGATGAGTTTCTTACTGGTCTGGGATATATCAGGATCAGCTCTGACCATTCTATCTATATGTTTGAGGATGAGAATGGTGTGGTATTTATTGCAATTTATGTGGATGATCTGCTGGTGTGAAGTAAGTCTTTGGAAAAGATCAATAAGTTGAAGAAAGATCTTAGAAGCAGATTTGACATGAAAGATTTAGGGGAGGCAATATATATTTTGGGGATTCAAATGGAAAGAGATATGGGTAAAAAGATCATAAGACTCACTCAGAAAGAAGCAATAGGAAATATGCTTGAGAAATTTCAAATGGAGAAAGCTAACAGTTGTACCACTCCCATGGACTTGAAAAAAATAAGTGATGGGAGTGTAGAAGGAGTAGTGATAATCTTAGATGATCAGATGAGTCTAGAAAAGAGAGAGTTTATGAAGTCTATTCCTTACAGACAGGTCGTAGGAAGTTTGATCTACTTTATGAACTGTACAAGGCCAGACATAGCGGCAGCAGTAGGAGTCCTCAATAGGAGTCTCAACGATCCCAGAAAGAGAGATTGGGAGGCAGCCAAGAGAGTCATGAGATATCTCGTTGGAACCAGAGAATTATGGTTGCATTTGGGAGGGGAGCACACTGATATCACCACTTGGAGTGATGCCAGTTATAGGGATGCACCTTTGAGAAGATGCACTTTTGGATATGTTTTGTATGTGGGGGAATGTGCTTGCTGTTGGAGCAGTAAGCAACAAAAGGTGGTCGCTCAGTCTACTATGGAGGCTGAGTAAATAGCGTCTTGTTCTGCTGTAAAAGAACTAATGTGGGTGAAGTCATTATTGCAAGAACTGGGATATATAAAGGAGGGAGTGCATGAAATCTTATGTGATAATCAAGCTGCAATCGCAATATCAGCCAATCCAAAACACCATTTCAAAGCAAAACATATAGATATAAGATTAAGCTTCGTAAGAGAAAAAGTTGAAAATAAAATTTTAAATCTTGTGTATAGACCTGATGAAGAAATGGTGGTTGATATAACGGCCAAACCTGTGCCCTCTCCTAAATTAAAATATTGTCGAGAAAAATGCGGGTTGAAAGAAAAATTAAAATTAGACTAGAAAATAAAAGGAGTGTTTAAATTCATAGATTTCTAGAGTATTTTCTAGGTTTAAAATATTAGTATAAAAGAAAAAGAAAAAGGGCAGACAACCTTCTTACACCTCCTCTCTCAAGCCCCTATACTTATTGTAGTCACTGAAGGATAGAGAGAGTGGTTTATCCATGGCTGCCTTTGTTCAACAAGCAGATATTTTTATGGCTACTAATAATATACCTGACAGACCCAGGTTTTGATCGCGGTACCTGCGGTTTGTCAAGCTGGCTGATAGTGGTCAACTTTATCCTACTAGACTAGGACCAATGCTAAATGCTATGGTATGTGATAGATATATATATATATTTAGAAAGGAGCAAATCCATTTAACTAAAATTGTGTACGGCGTGCATGGATACAGTTTTATAAATGTACCAATTCAAAACGGATACCACGCATTTTGTTTCGACAACGAAACAAATATCGCGCAAGTATTATTACGGCCAAGATTGCGTCTCGATGCAAATCCAACGGCGCACATCATCGCCGAAATCCTGGAGTAGTCACTTTGGCGTTTAGTGATGTGGCATGACCTGGAGCCACGTGGAGAGGTGACATTCGGTCATAGGAATTCCGAGGAATGTACGGACGGGTGAAAAGGAGACACGCGTCCGCTTAATAGTCAGGTTGTACATAGGCCGTACAAAAGGTACACCGGCAGTAGTACTTTCTGGTACGATAGAGTAATCTCATTGGTCTGTACTTCAGTAGATAGAAGTTATTAGAGGGAATCAGGACTTAGAAAATTTTGGTATGCAGTCACCTCTCCCTTTGAGAGTTTGTACAAATTGGCATTTTTACTGCCTTATAACTTATCGCCTGGTTGGGTGTTTTTAGAGATTCTTTTTGCTACGGACTCAGGGGAGTCCAGGCTGCACAGGGGTGCATTCAGATTGTCAGCTTGATTGCCTGGCCAGCAGTGGCTGTGGGTTAAAGTGGGCTAGTTAACAAGTATCTAGAGGCTTCCTGTATTTTGTAGTCTAATGGGGGACACATAATTGCACGATGTCGAACCACAATCTAGTTCCACGTCGGTTTCTCGTTGTATCGTACGTGCATGTAGTACGGCCTTTGATTATCTTGTACCTTCAGCTGTACGCAAAATTACAAACGTGTCACGTCACATACACGCTAATTAGTATAGGATTCAGCAATAATACCCGCCGACGCCTTGCGGCATGACAGCCAGAAGACGTGGCATATTATAGTCCATGTCCTTAAATAGTATAGTTTATTCTATTTAAGGTATTAATGTCAAAATTTTGGGGCGCCGATATAGAGTTCATAACGCTAACAACGATTCGCGGTGTAGTAGTTGCCCATTAGAGGTAGCAAAAGTGAAAATTTAATATGACCGAAACCCACCGATTTTTTTTCCAAAATCAGAGTAATTGACGCCTGACCGTGTTATGTCACGCTCCAAAATTGTTAACCATTAACTGACCGTCGTTTACGAAAGTAAAAGTTAACCGAAACTCCATATTTTGCAATTGATCGTACCCGATCGTAACGGAAAAAGTACAAAATTACAACGCTCGTTGTTTTTAAAGGTAAGCATTTATTTCACAGCGAACCGTAATTATCGTAAATATATATTTTTGGTACACATACAAAGTCTGACAAACGTACAATTTCACGTCATTGTGACATTTGCACTACGCAGTTTGTGAAAGCGCAGTTACATCATAACGACATGTATTAAATCATTTTTTGTACTTTTTCGTTAATACAGTACAATTTTGCACGGTCAGACACTGATCGTAAGCCACACTATTTAAAATAGTATTATACTACACCGTGAATCGTTATTAGTGTCAAATTTTAAATAGTTTTGCAAAAAAATTATTGTAATTGATGCTAATTATAAATTTGTTTTTTTTTTTTTAAAAGGTGTATTATAATTTCGACACTAATGTTAATTTGGGAACAACAAAAATGGAATAATCGTCGTACGATTATATACATTAATATATGTATCTGTACAAAATATTAAAAATAGTAGGCCGTTGTGAAATTTAAATATCCGTACATGTCAAACTAATTTACGTGTCAGACTAATCACGTTTTTTTAGCGCATGTTTCTATCCGTGCACGTCCGATTTATTTTTTTTCACTTGAAAAGGTACAATTAGGTACGGTCTAACATCGACTGTTCACCACACTATTTAGATCTTATTTTATTTTCGTTCTTTACACTATTTTGTATGGTACCTTAATTATCGTCAACGAAAAATTAAAATCATATATCTTATTTGAGGAAAAAAATCAAAATTTTAAGAACCCAAATTAGAGTTATTGACACTAATGACGTTTCGCGGTGTATAGTTGTTAACGTTGATTCAAAAAATACCTTAAATAATGTAAAGAAAAATTTAGAGTTATTTACTTTTTTTAAGGTTTTTGGGTCAAAACTCATGGTGACGGAATTAGCGTTAATAACACTACTAACGACTCGCAGTGTAGTGTTATTGGGAAATTATGATTTATAATACTATTTACTGCAAGAAGATGTGGTAAATGTAGTAGGTTATATTCCACGCGTTAATTAATAAGCATAAAATCCAAATAATGATTTGTAGTATCAAATATAGAAATAATCAAATCACAACCTCGTCCTATTTTCGACTTTATTATACAAAATCTCAACCTCAAACTTAAAAATTACACAAAATCTACAAATCTAAATGTGGTATTAATACCACGCTTTGGTAATTTGGTAAAATAAGCATTCCGGTTTAAGAAAAAAAAAAAGATAAACACTAGAAAAACTGTGAAATACAAAAAAAAAAATCAAAGAAACAAATATATAACCGATACTAACAAAAAAACAATAGTTAGAAAACAAAACAAAACAAAAAATTATGCATTAAAAAGATTTCGGTTGGATTTAACAGACATAAGATCACTAATCATTAAAATCGTTAGTGAGCTCTTTTTGTTTGTTATTGTGTTCTCGGCATCCGAAAAATGGCATTTAGATATGGATCTAAAAGCCAAAATAGCTAGAATAGATGTAGCAACACCGGCTAGAATAGGAAATCTTGTTTTTTTTCGCAAGTACATCTCTTTTTTTTTCCCACCATTTTAGTATTTTAAAGTTTAATCTTTCCTCGTTCGTTAATTTTAAATCAAAATAACGTTTCAATTCGTCACTAACAAGCGTTTTTTGTCGGTGGTAATAAAAACCTAATTTTCGTCATCGCTCTCACCAAAAAAATTGTGGAACCCAATTTAAAATGGTCGAAAGTCCTCGCAACACATCAACGCCACCATTTTTGCAATATTTTTTCGGTCACTATTTTTTGCCTGCGTTTTTTAAATAAACTTACGAAGAAGTCCTCTCGAACTATCCGTGTTGGCCAAAGCTGAACATGTGTGAGTGTTAATTGTTGAAGTACTGTTTGTTGACTTGTATTGATAAACTATGAAACATGTGTTACACGCCGCAAAACCTCCCCCTTCACTATGCATTTGTTTGATGTTTTAGTTTCATACACATGTTCAACTTTTTTCCAACAACTTGAAGTGGCCCTGCTTTCTTTCACTGGGTAATACTGAGCAATTTCACCATTTTTTTTGTTTTTAAAGTTCTTTTTGGATTATAGTTTTAAGAGAAGCAACAATGCTTTTCTCTATTTTTGTGTATGACTAGGTTTTGTTTGAATTGTGGTCAAGTTTCTCTAACTGAAATAACAATTCAAAATTTTGATTCAGGGTGCGGCCCCATGTGGCTAGGTTCGGGTTTTTTTCTGTTGTTTCATGTATGACTTAGCGTCGTACTGCCGAAGCTGCAACCGTACGAAGAAATCGTAAATTTATAAATAACAAATTGCGTTATTGTCAAACTTAGGATGTAATAAAATTTGTCGTCTTGTGTTTTTTCGACCCACTGTCACGTCATTTTCAAACTTATCATAAACAACATCGACAATGTGTTTTAGGCTAAGAAAAACAGTTTACATCAATAGAAAAATATATTTCCACGTGTGAAAAGTTTTTCGATTTTTTTTGACGAAAGAAAAAAGTACATGGTTTTTGGTTTTTGTCCCCATGCAGTTTGTACGGTTTTTTTTGCAGAGGTCTCGATGTTGTAGTGTCATTTCACGCAAAGGTGAAAAATTTGAGAAGGTGAAAAATTTGCGAAGTCATGGCGACCAGACAGGAGAGGTTTACGCAAAGGCATGTCGTACAACCACGGCTACAAGGTTGCACGTCTACAATGTCACGCAAACACATGCTACATACGAAATCGTTTAAAAAATTATGATGTGTCTTGCGAAGCTTCAAAAAAATTCGAAAAAATACGGTGCAGCAAAGACAGATTTTACACGGTGACAGCCATCACGGGTATGGTCCACGTATACAATCGTCACAAACTTAAATAACAATTTCAAGTAAACACATAAAGACACCTGAAATCCGGGTCCGCCTAATCCACGCTAAAATACAAAGTAAGTTAGCTAAGTTACAACCACATTTTTGTTTTGAAAAGCTTTAAGTCTCAGCAAATCTATAGGACGGCGGAAAAATAGATCTATATGGACATGCGTCATCACTTGAATCACAGTACAGGATTTTGGCACCGACAACGCAGCTGCGACGCAGATGGAACAAGTGCAGCTGCAGTTATTTTTGTACGGACAACCACAGCCTGCGACGCAACGGGTCAAACGCAACTACGGATATTTTGGTACATAACAACGCAGTTGCTACGCAACTAGACAAACGCAGCTGCGGCGAACTTTTGTGTGTGATAACACAACTCCTATGAAGCTGCGGATATTTTTGAATATAATCAGGAATTGAACTGCGCTACTGCGGTTAATTCGAATCAAGTCAACGGACGAGATTCACTAAGCCAGGCGACAAGTATTTGATTAAATAACCTGTATAGGATTCTTAGTCATATTGAGTGTGCAGTGATAGATTAGTTTTATCGTGATCAGGTGCACTTAGACGTTAGTGGCAGTTTAGTTCTTTTGGACGTATCTTGTAGGAACACTTGTATCAGCGGCACAGCACTATGTAGAAGTACAACTAAGTGAAGAGTATAAGACTTAGGACGTAGAACATTTTATGTATCCAGACTTCCAGACTGTGTAAATCTGCAGACTGTTTTTGGGAAACTTCTAAGTTGCATGTCTTTGTGTATGTTGGATCAATTAAGCTGAAACTTTGGGAGTTGTCAATTTTTGTAATATTCTATACTGTGGTATAGTGTGAAGCAATTTGGTTTATTGTATCAGATTTGGTGAGCTGTAGAAAACAGCTGTTTAATAGGATTCTTGATAAGCTTCTGTGAGTGAGATTATGTCTACTTCCACTACTACTGCTGATGCTCCACCTGTTCCAGTGGTCGTAGAACAACAGGTTATGGGCCTTTCATCAAGAATTCTTATTTTCTCAGGAGAAAAATACGCGTATTGGGCGGATATGGTGGAAACTCACTTCGAAAATGTTAATCTTTTGGATATTCTGGATGGTTCACTGGTGGAATTAGATCCGTCATGGTCAAAGAAAAATTCGCAAGCTCGGTCAATTCTGAAGTTCTGTATTTCAGAAGAATTGGCGATGTCACGGATAAAAATGAAAAAGGCGATCGATATCTGGAAATCTCTCAAGGATGATTTTGAAAAGGCTAATGTGCAGGAAGAACTATTTTTGGCTGGACGAGTTTGGGACTACAAATACACGAGTGGCACAATGGCTGAATATTGTAACAAATTTTGAATACTAATAGATTCTCATGCATGTGCAGGCGGATCTTTACCTCAGTTTCAGCAGGCTGCTTTGCTAATGAGGGGCCTTCCTAATACTATGAGAGCAGCGTCAGATAGGCTGAAACAAAAAGATAAAGCTAGCTGGACACTACAGTTAGCTATTAATTTGATACTAGAAGAGGAGGCAAACTCGAAAATTCTTAATGGTGAAATACAAGTAGAGGCATTTAACACTGAGTTTGACAAAAAAGGTCATTTTAATCAACAGAGAAATCAGTTTAATCAGAATCAGAATCAGTTTAGACAGTTTAATCAAAGAGGAAATAGACAATCTTTCAATGCTTGTTTTTATTGTAATGAAAAAGGTCATGGATACAAATTCTGTCCTAAGCTTAAAAAGGCTAATGAAACAGGTCTATATAGGCCTGGTTGGCAGCATAGCTAGTTTCATCACGGCTTCACGGGATCGTCACAACGAGGAAATGCACTATTCTCGGCGTCTTCATCTCATCATGACGAGTCTCTCTCACTCTCTAACGAGGAGGATGATGATCTATTTGCGATGGGGCAGCGATGGAGGGCGCTAAAGACAATGGATGGATAATGAACACGGGAGCATCGGCCCACATGTGCTGGAACAAGGCAGTTTTCAAAAATCTGAAATCAACACCAGAGAAAAATATATACTATGCATGTGGGATGAGTGTGCAAACGCGGGCTGTAGGCGATGTCTCCTTGCTAGTTGATGTAGAGGGAAAGGCTGTTGAGAGAACTCTTCATAATGTTCTTTATGTCCCAGATTTTAAGAAAAATTTGTTCTCAACGTCTTTGGTAGAAAGTAAAGGGTTTGAGGTCAATCTGAAACACGCCAGGCAAGTTGTTAGCAAAAATGGGAAAATTGCAGTTACGGGAACTAGAGATGCCAGCAAAATGTATCGAATGGATATGCCGGATAATAAAGAAAATGATGTTTTGTATTCCGGTGCATTATCCTCAGATGAGCTGTGGCATAAAAGGCTAGGCCATGTGAACTATGATAGTATGAAACAAATGGTCAATGCTGGTAAAATAGAAGGAGTCACTGTGTCAAACCAGTCACCTAGAACATGTGATGGATGTGCACTAGGAAAAATACACAGACTACCGTTTCCTCAAGAGTCTGAACACAGGTCCACTAAACTTTTGCAACTCATTCATTCTGATGTTTTCGGTCCTGCAAAGGTACCATCTGCCGGGGGGATGAAATATATGGTTACATTTACAGATGATTTTTCGAGGTTTACTAAGGTCTACTTCATGAAAGAAAAGAGTGAAGTCTTCACTCATTTTCAACACTACAAAGCGTGGGTGGAGAAACTACACGGTCTACCAATTTTGGAGCTTAGATCGGACAATGGCGGGGAATATACGTCAAAAGAGTTTGAAAACTTCTTACTCAAGGAAGGTATAAGTCATAAATTGACTGTCCCATACTCTCCGGAACAGAATGGCGTCTCAGAAAGACTAAACAGAACTATCACAGAAAGCTCTAGGTCCATGCTTGCGGATAAGGACGTCGATCCGAAATTCTGGGCTGAAGCATTAAATTGTGCAGTTTATATCAAAAATAGGATAGGTTCAAGATCGATAGAAACCACTCCTTATGAGATCTGGACGGGTAGAAAACCGGATGTCAGTCACTTCAAAGTCTTTGGAAGTAAATGCTTTATTTTGGATACGTCTAATAATAGATGGAAAATGGAACCTAAGGGATTGCCGGGCATTTTGTTAGGATATGATGATCACTCCAAAGGTTATAGAGTGTTTGTTTTTGAGAGACAGAAAATCATTGTAGCAAGGAATATCGTTGTAAAAGATGAACTAGACTCGATAGACTTATTTAAAATGACAGAGCAGCAAAAGCAGCACAAAGTACAAGAATATGTCATTTTAGATAGCATCCATAATATTGTCCCGCGGATGCAAAATTTACCAGTGGTACCACCGGCGTCGGAACAAAATCGGGTTGCGCAACCAGTTCGTTTCGCAGCGCAACAACAGCAGTCAGTGCCTACGGATCGCAACCAGCGCAACAAGCGCAACGCACGGGATCCGACAATTTCAGCCTCAGAATTTCCGGGGGGAAGAAGATCCAGTAGCCGCCTGCAAGCAAGTTCTCACTTTGCCTACTTGGCAGCCTCAGGGGAGCTTATGACCATCCGGGAAGCCTTCTCATCGCCGGAGCGGAATCACTGGATCGAGGCGGCAAACAATGAAATGAAGTCGATCATGAAGGCTCAGACATGGGAGCTTGTGGACCTTCCTCCGGATCGAAAAGCGATCGGCAGCAAATGGGTATTCAAGGTGAAGTTAAATCCAGATAATACCATTGAACGATACAAGGCTAGACTTGTGGCAAAGGGTTATAACCAAAAGGAAGGAATTGACTTTGAAGAAACCTTTTCTCCTGTTGTAAGATTTCCAACAGTTAGGATTTTGCTATCTCTAGCTGCTATAGAAGATATGGAAATACATCAGATGGATGTAAAGACGGCCTTTTTGCATGGAGAACTAGAGGAGACCATTTACATGCAGCAGCCTGAAATGTATGCAGAACCAGGAAAAGAGCACCTAGTATGTAAATTGCTAAAATCATTATACGGCCTAAAACAGGCCCCGAGGCAATGGAATCTAAAACTTGATGAATTCTTAACTGGTCTAGGCTTTAAAAGGATAAGCTCTGATCACTCTGTCTATGTTCTACAGGGTGAGGATGGAATAGTATATATAGCGGTATACGTAGATGATCTACTATTAGTCAGCAAATCAATAGCTGAAATTAACAAAATTAAAACTGCTTTGAAATCACGCTTCGAGATGAAAGACCTCGGTGAGGCAAAATATATTTTGGGTATTCAGGTAGAGAGGGACAGGAAAAACAGATTAATACAATTGACTCAAAAGGAGGCTATTGGAAACATGTTAGATGAATATGGAATGCGGGGGGCAAAAGGATGTGTAACACCAATGGAGTTTCGGCATAAGTTAGAGGGGGAAGAAACAGAACCGGGTGTTATTGTCAGTGAAATTTTTGGGTCAGGGGAGGATGATTCTATGACACAGATACCTTACAGACAGATAGTGGGAAGTTTAATATACTTCATGAATTGTACCCGTCTTGACATTGCTGCAGCAGTCGGGGTACTGAGCAGAAGTCTAGAGAATCCGAAGAAATCTGACCGTGATGCAGCAAGAAGAGTTTTAAGATACTTGGCAGGAACCAAAGACCTTAAACTCACACTACGCGGAGGAGAAGTGAAGCTACAAACATGGAGTGATGCAAGTTATAGAATATGCCGAGTTGAAAATCCACCACGGGATTGTTCTTCAAATTGGGAACGGGACTTGCTGTTGGAGCTGCAAACTTCAAAAAGTCACGGCACAATCGACGATGGAATCAGAATATATGGCAGGAAGCTCAGTCCCTCAAAGAACTCTTATGGGTGAAATCCATGTTACAAGAGCTGGGATACATGCAGGTTGGCCCACAAGTGATCTGGTGTGATAACCAGGCTGCCATTGCCATTGCTTCTAACCCAAGTCACCATTTCAAAAGCAAGCACATGGATGTAAGATTACACTTTGTAAGAGAAAAAGTGTTCTCTAGAGTGATTAAATTATGCTATTTGCCAGATGCAAAAATGGTTGCTGATATGCTCACTAAAGCTCTTCCGGCTCCTAAACTGAAGTATTGTAGGGACGCAGTGGGATTAAGTGAATAGCTGAGTTGCTGCACTGCTATACTGCGATGCTGCGCTAGTTCGAAATCGCAGCGGCTCTGAAAATTGCTACGTTGCTATGCTGCGCTAGTTCGAAATCGCAGCGGCTCTGAAAATTGTTACGTTGCTATGCTGCGATGCTGCGCTAGTTCGAAATCGCAGCTGCTCTGACATACTGAGTCTAAAGCTTTAGGGGAGTGTTGTTTTGAAAAGCTTTAAGTCTCAGCAAATCTATAGGACGGCGGAAAAATAGATCTATATGGACACGCGTCATCACTTGAATCACAGTACAGGATTTTGGCACCGACAACGCAGCTGCGACGCAGATGGAACAAGCGCAGCTGCGGTTATTTTTGTACGGACAACCGCAGCCTGCGACGCAACGGGTCAAACGCAACTACGGATATTTTGGTACATAACAACGCAGTTGCTACGCAACTAGACAAACGCAGCTGCGGCGAACTTTTGTGTGTGATAACGCAGCTGCTACGAAGCTGCGGATATTTTTGAATATAATCAGGAATTGAACTGCGCTACTGCGGTTGATTCGAATCAAGTCAACGGACGAGATTCACTAAGCCAGGCGACAAGTATTTGATTAAATAACCTGTATAGGATTCTTAGTCATATTGAGTGTGCAGTGATAGATTAGTTTTATCGTGATCAGGTGCACTTAGACCTTAGTGGCAGTTTAGTTCTTTTGGACGTATCTTGTAGGAACACTTGTATCAGCGGCACAGCACTATGTAGAAGTACAACTAAGTGAAGAGTATAAGACTTAGGACGTAGAACATTTTATGTATCCAGACTTCCAGACTGTGTAAATCTGCAGACTGTTTTTGGGAAACTTCTGAGTTGCTTATCTTGGTGTATGTTGGATCAATTAAGCTGAAACTTTAGGATTTGTCAGTTTTTGTGATATTCTATACTGTGGTATAGTGTGAAGCAATTTGGTTCATTGTATCAGATTTGGTGAGCTGTAGAAAACAGCTGTTTAATAGGATTCTTGATAAGCTTCTGTGAGTGAGATTATGTCTACTTCCACTACTACTGCTGATGCTCCACCTGTTTCAGTGGTCGTAGAACAACAATGCTCTCTCTCTTCAAGCTATTACCCATGAAGAGCGGTCTAGCCTCACTCCTCACATCAATTTTCTAGATAACAAATTGGGCGTTTTTATGGTTAATGGGTTTGCTTCGGCACTTCCTCTCATGGATATAGGCGCAAAGCCAATTATCCTCGGTTCTGATTTTGCCATCAAAATAGGTCTTACAGCAGATAAGTTAAAACCCACTACCACACGTCTATTGACTTCTACAGGTACCACAGAGCCAGTCCTCGGTATTATGATAGAACCAATCTGTTTTCAGTTTCAGAGTCAGTCTGCGACGGATTTCGCAGAAATTTATGCTCACGCCTTGGTCACCAAGTATAGTGACTATGAATGCTTGGTCGGTCAAGACGTTATTTTTCCAGTTGGGGGGGGGGTTGTTATGCATGATCAGACATTTTCGTATACACTGAACAACTTTCTGGAACGTAAAATTTGCTTACCCCTTATCTCGGCCCGACAACCCATGCCTACTACGGCTCATTTGGCGCTAATCTTGCCAGCCTATGCCGCAATTGGCATAGGTGCAGACATCCTTGAATCTCTAACCGCGGATGAAATCTCACCAGATCCCCCGGGTTTACCAGAATTATTTAGTACACCGGGATTTATCATAAACTCTTCGGAGTTTGACCAGCTTTATAAGTTTACTATACCAATTCCTTTATCTAGTATTCCCGATCCACCCTCCATTACGATAGATCCTTTCGGGTTCTTGCCCATTAAATGGACACCGGTCAATTTACAACCTCACCAAAACGGTCTCGTCATCTTAGACCTTTTTGCAAGAATAGGGACTTCACTTCTCTCTTGCCTTCGGAACGGTCTTGTGATAAAACATTACTATTCCATAGATATTGATCCTTTGGCCAGACGCGCTCAGCTGCATCACTGTCAAGTCTTACACGAACAGTATCCTCATCTTTTACCTAAGTGTGCTTTTCACGATATGCATTCGGCGTTGCCACAGGATATCCGGCTAATAGGAAATCATCATTTAATGGAATTGGAACCAATTGATCTCCTCTTTGCCGGATGGGAATGTCAGGGCATGTCCAGGGCCGAGAAAGGTTCAGGTCTCGCAGATCCACGTACTAAGTTGTTTTTCGAGGTGGTGCGTCTTATCCACTTCTTCGAAAAACTGGACCGTCCTTTTAGATACATCTTAGAGAACGTCGCAGCTTGTAATGACCCTCGACCTACGGTCCTCGCAGATTATAAACGCATTGAATCATTAATTGGACCACCACTGATCATTGATGCCGCACGCCACGGTTCGCTGGCCCACCGGGTGTGTTCCAAGTGGACTAACCTGGTGGACATGGGTCGGCTCCGAGAAGCTAACCTCGCTGTCTGTCCACCTAATCTTTCCATCCAGGACGCACTTCTTCCATTTTATAAGGTCCAGACCTGTATACAGACTGACAATCCTCCGGCATTTGGTCTTAACATCCCGGGCCAACCACTACGTGCACTGCCTACACTAGTTGCATATCCACACTCACACGCATACTCGCATGATGGACCGCGCATGCTTCAGAATACTCATACAGGCAGCTTAGAGGAACCTACTGCCACAGAACGAGAACATCTTTTACATTTCATCTCAGGCACCACTGCTGCTCCGGGACTCACCGAGAGGCAACGTTGCACCTTACTTGGTCGTGTCATGGATCCCCAATCACTGTCATTTGTCTTAGGCATGGGGTTCGCAGCCGGTCGATACGCACAGAACCATCCGTCTCAATCAGCTGGGGGGGGGGCATACACCATTTAAACTCACGGCTTCCAAATCCTCACCTTCTGTTCGGGGTATAACTTTTCAGCTCGCTCTTTTTCCTTTCCCCGCTATGTCTGACACAGATCACACTATTTATGATTTTTTGGAACCTAGTCACATGAGTTGGTCTCTCCCAGCATTTATTTGCGACAGTAGCCACTAGGCCCTGAAGTCATCAATATTCCGTACCGGAGTCCAATCAGCTTGTAAGAACCCTTCCTTAGCCGGATGAAAGAGCCGAGATAACCGACATTCCTCCAAGGCCAGACAAGGTGAGTACGAGCCCGTGCGGTCAGCATCCAGACAGCAAGAAAACGCGAAGTCCACAGACACAATTCACAAATCACAGCAAGTAGAAAATAGTCAGGATCGTGGAATCTCCGGAGATTATGGTACCGAATCCGGATATGACATTTGTCGACATTTAGGCCATGTCGTACAATGTCCGTACCTAAAGTACACCGGCAGCTGTACTTTTGCGTACGGAACTCAATTCTGATTGGTTTCGTACATCAGTAGATAGAGTCTGTGAGAGAGATAGGACTTAGAAAAATTTAGAAGATAGGACCCTCTCTCCCAGAGAGCTTCTGTATAAAAGGTCAACTTTGACCCTCCATAACTTACTGCTCAGGGGAGCAAATTCAGAGATTCTTTTTGCTACCGACTCAGGGGAGTCTTGCCTTCACAGGGGTGCAGGTGGTCAGGGTTTTTGTCTGCCAGGGTGGCAGTTATTTTTGCTGAAACACAAAGGGGTCAGGATTATCCTAGAGGCTTCTTGGAAGCTGTCTACTCTGAGGACTTATGGAGGTCTCAGAGTTTCACTGCCTTACATCTACACCTCGAGGATAAAAACCCTCCCTAAGCTAAGCAAAAATGATGCATGAACCTCTAAGTGTTCATGACTTCAGACACCTGTCAGGTTTGTAGCCGTTTGAATTTCGACGTCTGATGCCGTACCGTGGTCTAGTGCCACGCTGATTTCACATTGTGTTCCCGTGGTGCCGTACGAGAGTATATTTCGATTTTTGTCCCGTACGAATCTCTAGTTGTACTCTCGGATATATACCTGTCACATCACTGAAACTTTAATTAGTACATGTTTTAATCAGAATACCCGCTGACGTCTTACAGCATGAAAGCTATCGAGCATGACAGTACAACCGTGAATGGCATGCATCACATCCCGCGTGGGTCGCCGAAAAACACAATAAAATGAAAGGCATTACATATGTACAGTATTTGTGACCACAATCGAAGGACAAAACATATATACTGCAAGAAATAATAAATGAATCCGCCCGGAAAGAAATAAATACTCCGAGCACATGGACTTGACAAGGAAATCAAAGACAGAACAAGTAAGTAAGGATGGAATCCTCCCCCCCCAACTCCTCAGCCTGCGAGGGAGCTAGTAAAGACAACTGGTAGATCGCGACACCCGTGGCAAAACCACTGTCCAGCCGGGATAGTGTGCAGAGGTGGAACCAAATACTCCATATGGAATCCCAGATTGCAATAGTCACAGAGGAGCATTGTCGTTTCTCCATCAGACCGCCGGCATAATTGGCACTCAGTAGCCTCGGTAATTGGCATCCGCCACGGGTCCATGCTGTGGGAAAGATCAGAAAGATAGCAAGGGGCACAATTTTTTGAATGCTCCCGCAAAGTTCGCGTGTCGGCCCCTTGTAGGCTTAATAATCCATTGGGGTCGATTTTTGTTATCCTCAAGATGTGAGCTGACACATCCGTGTCGAGTGTATCAAAAGTTTGCCGTCGCAAATAAACGTAATCCCCCACCCGAAAGGGTTTTTGTTGTGGCCGGTAGCTGCCACTGCGAGTCGTCGCAAACCGTAAGGAGTCGCGATGTTGGGCAATCTCCAGGTTTTCAAAAGCCATGGGCATTTCTCTAGCAAAAAGCAACGCTCGTCTAGTTAGTTCTTCCAAAAACAGAGAATCAGACATAAGAAGTAGAGGTAAGCTTGCGGCTTTCTGTACATTCCTACCTAATAGTGGTTTTCGACCAAACAACACATAATAGGGGCTGAAAATTGCCAGGTTGGCCTGTACAGACATGCGATAACCCATGACAATATATCCCAATGATTCATCCCACACCGTAATCTGTTTTTCTAAGCAATGTTTACGCAAAGCACGCTTAAAGGTTTGTACAACTCTCTCTGCCAAACCGTCTGCTTGAGGATGATCTCGGCTCGTCCGCCGGTGATCGATTAACGCCTCGTCCAGCATCTCTTGAAATTCGCCACGGAACTCGGTTCCTTGTTCGGTAAGTACTTCTGCGAGGGCTCCATACCGGAGGAGCACGTGCTCTTTGAAAGCTGCGGTGGTAAGTTTGGCAGTTTCCATCCTTACTTACCTGATCTTTACTTTCCTGGCTAAGTCCATGTGTATGGAATAATTTCATGATATATTGTTTGCCCCTTCGAAAATGGGAAAGGGACCTGGAAGATCACACGACCACCTGTAAAAGAGACCCCGAATAGGCAAGGGCTGAAGGGAGGTCTCTCGGTTAGAAAATGAAGTTCGTAGCCGGTCACAGGTGCTACATTCCTGCAACACAGCCGCCACATCAGCCTGCATGCCAGACCACCAGTACCGTGCCTGTACCAAGCTCAAAGTCCGTTTGGTGCCATAGTGTCGAAGGTCAGTATGAATCTGGTTGATAAGTCATAGTCGTTCTGTCGGTCGTGGGACGTGCCGGTGACTTCCATCTGAGAGAAGACGAATAAGTGAGCCCCCCATCCATAAGTAACTCTGGGCTCTCTTACGAACACGCTCCTCTTCCATTGGTAAGGTGCCCGCCCGAAAAGACTGAGTAGATAGGAAAAGGATTAAAGGGCTGTCCCGCCATGGATCGTGTTCGGTTTTGTGATATGTAGGTGCGGAAAAACTGTAGATCAGATGCGCTCCGGCCGATAAGGAGGCAACCGTTTCGCCATCAAAATCCTGTCGTACCCCATTATCAATGGAGTTGGGCAAAGGATTCCTGGAGAGCCCGTCGGCATTCAAGCTGAGGAGCCCGGGTCGGTGAATTATTTCCATATCATATTCCTGTAAAATAAGAGCCCAACGGGCGAATTTGCCGGATAGCTTGTCATTGGTCATGAGCCAATGCAACGGTTGATGGTCAGTAAGAATGGTAAAAGGCTTGCCATAAAGGTAATGTCGGAAATGCACAATACCCCAAACTGCGGCAAGGCATTCTCCCTCATAACTGCTGTAATTTGATTCCGCTTGGTTGTTGCTTCGACTGGCATAAGCCACCACATATTCTTCACCTGTGAGTTTACGTTGAGTTAGGATGGCCGCAATACCTGGCTTACCAAAGTCTGTCTGTAGGCAAAATGGTAACTTATGATTCGGTGGACGAAGAATGGGAGCGGTGGACAGTGCGTCCTTTAATCCTTGAAATGCCTTGATCTGAGAGGGTCCCCACGTGAACGGGACAGATTTCTTCAAGAGTTCATTTAATGGTGATGCAAGTGTGCTGAAACTAGGAACAAACCGTCGGTAATAATTGGCTAACCCCAGAAATGCACGCAGGCTAGTCAAGTCAGTTGGTGCCGGTAGTTTACTAATTGCTTCCACTTTGACTTCTAGCGGAGTAATTCCCTCAGATGAGATAAAGTGCCCAAGGTATGGGACCCCTTCGGCCCCAAAGGTACATTTGGCAGGATGACATTTAAGTCCTACCTTTTTTAATTCCTTCAACACCCACTCTATATGCACTGCATGTTCCTCTATAGAGGCTGAAGCGATGATTAGATCGTCAATATAGCAACGGGCAAACTAACATCCCTCCAAGACTAAGTCCATGACTTTCTGGAATACTGCCGGTGCATTTTTCAGTCCAAAAGGCATAACCGCCCATTCCCAACGTCCGTCACTACCCCAAAATGGAGTTTTGTGTCGAACTTTTTCCTCTATTTCGATTTGATTAAATCCCTGTCGCAGATCTAGGATGCTAAAATATTTAGCTCTGCCCACGTGATCAAAAATGTCCTCGGCCAACGGCATTGGATGTCGGTCCTGGATTGTTCGTGAATTCAGTTCTCGATAGTCCCCACACATGCGACGTTCTGTAAAATTCCCCTCCGCGTTTTTTTTACGAGGCATGACGGTGGGTGCCGCGAAAGTGGAATCGGACCTATAAATCAAACCTGCCTCTTCTAACTCTGCGCATCGTTTATCTACAGATTCCCATTCGGTTTGGATAGACGATGCTTGGGCTTAAATATAGGTTTGTCATCTTCTAAGTCAATAGACATTTTGTAAGTGGTGTGTCGACCTAAGTCTTTCATGGAGAAAGCAAATGCGTCTACGTTTTGGTTTACGACTTCATCTAACAGTTCGCGTTTAGTTTTTGTTAGTCCAGTTTCAAATTTCCATGTCGGTTTTTCAGGCGTGTTAATGGTCATGGCTTCCATGGCTTGTGCAAATGATAGTTGTTCATCTGCTATCAAGGAGTGACCCAACTCATACTCGACAGGAAGTTGATGCAAACAATTTAGAGCGTGATGCCAACTTCTAGACGGAAATGCAGCTAACCAGTGTGGTGATGCCCGTACCGGTACCTGAGATCTAGCGGCCGTGTATGCTGGGAGAGACCAACTCATGTGACTAGGTTCCAAAAAATCATAAATAGTGTTAGACTTAGCGGGGAATGGAAAAAGAGCGAGCTGAAAAGTTGTACCCCGAAGAGAAGGTGAGGATTTGGAAGCCGTGTGTTTAAATGGTGTATGCCCCCCCCAAGCTGATTGAGACGGATGGTTCTGTGCGTATCGACCGGCTGCGAACCCCATGCCTAAGACAAATGACAGTCATTGGGGATCCATGACACGACCAAGTAAGGTGCAACGTTGCCTGTCGGTGAGTCCCGGAGCAGCAGTGGTGCTTGAGATGAAATGTAAAAGATGTTCTCGTTCTGTGGCAGTAGGTTCCTCTAAGCTGCCTATATGAGTATTCTGAAGCATGCCCGGTCCATCATGCGAGTATGCGTGAGAGTGTGGATATGCAACTAGTGTAGGCAGTGCACGTAGTGGTTGGCCCGGGATGTTAAGACCAAATGCAGGAGGATAGTCTGTCAATATACATGTCTGGACTTTATGAAATGGAAGAAGTGCATCCTGAATGGAAAGGTTAGGTGGTCGGACAGCGAGGTTAGCCTCTCGGAGCCGACCCATGTCCACCAGGTTAGTCCACTTGGAACGGACCCGGTGGGCCAGCGAACCGTGGCGTGCGGCATCAATGATCAGTGGTGGTCCAATTAATGATTCAATACGTTTATAATCTGCGAGGACCGTAGGTCGGGGGTCATTGTAAGCTGCTACGTTCTCTAAGATGTATCCAAAAGGACGATCCAATTTTTGGAAAAAATGGATCAGACGAACCACCTCGAAGAACAGCTTAGTGCGCGGATGTGAAAGACCTAAACCTTTCCCGGCCCTAGACATACCCTGACATTCCCATCCGGCAAAGAGGAGATCAATTGGTTTTAATTCCATTAAATGATGATTCCCTATTGCCGGATATCCTGTGGCAACGCCGAATGCATATCGTGGAACGCAGACTGGGGTAAGAGATGAGGATACTCTTCGTGCAAGACTTGACAGTGGTGCAACTGAGCGCGCCTGGCTAAAGGATCAATATCTATGGAATAGTAATGCTTTATCAGAAGACCGTTCCGAAGGCAAGAGAGAAGTGAAGTCCCTATTCCTGCAAAAAGGTCCAAGATAACGAGATCGTTTTGGTGAGGTTGTAAATTGACTGGTGTCCATTTAATGGGCAGGAACCCGGACGGATCCATCGTAATGGAGGGTGGATCTGGAATACTAGATAAAGGTATTGGTATAGTAAATTTATAAAGCTGGTCAAATTCCGAAGAGTTTATGATAAATCCCGGTGTACTAAATAATTCAGGTAAACTCGGGGAATCTGGTGAGATTTCATCCACTGTTAGAGATTCAAGGATGTCTGCACCTATGCCAACTGCGGCATAGGCTGGCAAGATCAGCGCCGAATGGGGCGTAGTAGGCATGGGTTGCCGCGCTGAGATAAGGGGTAAGCAAATTTTACGTTCCGGAAAGTTGTTCGGCCTGTACGAAAATGTGTGATCATGCATATCAACCCCCCCCCCAACTCGAAAAATAACGTCTTGACCGACCAAGCATTCATAGTCACTACACTTGGTGACAAAGGCGTGAGCATAAATTTCTGCGAAATCCGTCGCTGACTGACTCTGAAACTGAAAACAGATTGGATCTATCGTAATACCGAGGACTGGCTCTGTGGTACCGCGGAAGTCAATAGACGTGTGGTAGTAGGTTGTAACTTATCCGTTGTAAGACCTATTTTGATGGCAAAATCAGAACCGAGGATAATTGGCTTTGCGCTTGTATCAATGAGAGGAAGTGCCGGAGCAAACCCATTAACCGTAAAAATGCCCAATTTGTTATCTAGAAAACTGATGTGAGGAGTGAGGCTAGACCGCTCCTCAATAGTAATAGCTTGAAGAGAGAGAGCATTACGATGGTTTTGAATGCTTGTAACGCAACTGCTGAAGGAGTTAGATCTATAGTTTTTTCGTTGCTATCCAACTCCGGAAGCATTGTGGACAGGATGGACAGACGTTCTTTGACCTTATATGTGTCTTGTATACTCTTCTCTAAAATAGTTAATGCCTCAGCGGTGATGCTTGAGGCTGTTTCTGGAATAGGTGAGCGGGGTTCTTTGGCAAATGATAATGGGATTCGTGTGTTAATGGATTTTGACTCGCGATTGTGATCGGGAGTCCCTTTAAACTGAGCTGCCCGCTGTTGAACAGTGGACTCCCGAAGAGATCGCCCAGCAAAAGAGGGCATATGGACCACAGTTCGGGCCATTCCGGTTAATTGCGGTTTGACCTGCGCCATAAGCGCGGCAAACTGCTCCTTCATCATAGCCGCTACGGTAGCCTGCATCTCGGCTTTCTCTCGGTCCCTCCTGCTGATTTTTGGAGGGTAGTCTTTCTCTACCCCTTTGGGTGGAGTGACCAATTTTGCCGAGCAAGCAGGTATATCGCCGTTTTTGATTTGATTTTGATAACCGAAATCGGGATTTTTAATGTGACATCGATGTACATAATGACCCGTTTGATTACAATGAGTACATGTGGCGGTCTTACCAGGACAGCTGCGTGCGTCGTGACCAATGTTACCATATCGAAAACATATACGAACACCAGGGTTTGTTGGTAATGTTCCCATGGTCGGAGCCCTTGGAGGTCTCGGATTGGGCCGTGGGTTGCGTGGGTTAGGATTAGGATTCGGGTTTGCATTGGGAGAAGAATTAGGTCGCGCGTGAGTGTCCCACCAGCTGGTTTCCATTTCATACCGTACGGCGTATTCTGCAGCCTGCTCGATAGTAAATTTGAGGTCATATGCCTCAGTCAAATGGCTTTAAATAAAACGTCGAGATTGGGTGGGAAATTGCCCCACAAATTTTTGAACTGCCTCTGCGTCTGACATGAGATCTGGCAGTGCTTCACGTAATGTTTCCATATGGCTTCAATGCCGGAGCAGTTTCGCACGGGCGACGTTCGAAATTCATTAGTTCTTTAACCTGATCGGGATTTTGCATTCGGTACTCTTATTGTAATAAACTGAAAACAATTGATACTGGATCCCTTAGAGGAACCAGCATTGCAGGGCGGGCTGGAATTGCAGCCCGAGCCACAACGGCGAACTGATGAGGGACCTCAAGTATTTCAGGTGAAATTTTGTTACCTGCAGAGTCATAAACTGCGGGTACCGCAGCTTGGAAAAGAATTTCTGGACTGCCAGTTATGGCTAAAGATCCAGAATATGCGGGTGCCATTTCTGTCATAGCACAAATTGCCGCATATTTCTGTGTATATAGGGATAGGGCAGATCCCCTAAGGTATCGCCCAAGTAACGAGAAAGCAACCCGCAAATCATAACGGTCTCGATATCGGAATGCGAGATTGCGCATCTCGGTATCAAAAAGCATTCGAAAATGTGACAAGGACATAGTGTCCTTGAGACCCGAAAAACAAAACTGATTTCTACCTCCTCCGGTGTTTATGGGCGAGGCCATATCCCCAAAAGAGGTATCGGAGTTAGTGTGTGTATTTTTGCTCAAAGGAAAAATCGAAGGTGGTAGATTTAGATCCCGGATATCAAGGGAGTATATGCCCGAATCTTCCCCCCAATTATGGGAAGAGGATGAGGAGACCGATGATGTAGATCTATATGTAGTGGCATATACCAGATCTAGAGTCGGGTGAACCCGTAAGTTGAGACTGAGCGGTATGACCAGTATGACCTAGAAACATGATAGAAGGTGAGCGGGCGGGAATCAGATCCCGGTGCGGTCCACGGTAAAGACTGGAGCTTCTAGTGGTACCCGCTGGAAATGGTAAATTCTTCCAGTCCGTTGGCATGTAAACAGATAGTCGTCCTATCCGGATGCAACTAGATGCAAGACCCTACTCAGGGTCAGTGTGCAAATGTCTGCCGCCAGATCTAATAATCAAATCACACAGTAAGTCTTCAAATTCACGCAAACAAGCACCCACGCAAACAAGCACCCCCGTAAACGATTTGATCTATTCTGTATCACCGGGGTTAGTCTAATCGTGAATACCCATAACAAGGCTGTTCACAGCCAGATCTAAGCAATACCACAATAAGTCACGTCAAGCCACTCCAAGAAGAAACATGTCACCTATGCAAGGCCACTTGTGGCCAGATTTAATAAAACAGAAAACTATTCAAGGCCCACAAGGCCAGATGTAGTAAACAGGAAACTATCCAAGGCCCACAAGGCCAAATGTAATAAAACAGGAAATTATCCTGGCCCAACAAGGCCAAGTGTAATAGGCAAGAAGTCGCTATCCAAGACCAATCACGGTCAGATCTCAAGAAAATGCAACCACAATGCCTATGCGAAAAGGAAGGCGCAGCCTTCGGTCGGATTCTAACCCCTCTAGGTTATCGCGCTTAACAACCTATCACGCGCCTGCAACCACAAGGACTTGATTACTCACATGGCGCGATCTGTAAGGTCTCTAGCGATGCTGCAACCTCCTTCCAACTCCGAATCGTCGAAAAGATTTCACAACTCAAAATACCAACGTAGTCAGTAGCCTGTTAGGGTACGCGTATCAGCTTTAAGCCACGCTCTACCCAACTATTAAAACAATTATAATTTTATGTGATAATTCATGCAAGCTAATTTATATATTTAAATGAATGAATATTTGTTTTTTTTTTCTTAGTTTTGAATATAGATTTTTTTTTTATATAAGTTTTTTTTTTTTTTTTAGGTTTGCTAGGTTTTTTGAGTGAGTTAATCCGGTAGGTGGACAGCAAGAGGAAACTATACCGGATGTCCATATAAAATCGGAAATATCAAACTCCAAGCACACTAGCAACGAAACCCTAAAGATCGAAAATACAAGACTGGGAAAGAAACAAATAATAATAAGTAGATGGAAAGAAAGCAATTGTCACCAATAATGAAGAAAAATAGAAATAAGCAAATTAAAATAAACTAGAATTAAAGAAACTAATTAACACCAGGAATACAAAAAATTAGAAATAAAAACAAATTAAGTACGGGAATACTTGCGATAGTAGCCACTAGGCCCTGAAGTCATCAATATTCCCTACAGGAGTCCAATCAGTTTGTAAGAACCCTTCCTTAGCCGGATGATAGAGCCGAGAAAACCGGCATTCCTCTAAGGCCAGACAAGGTGAGTACCAGCCCGTGCGGTCAACGTCTAGACAACGAGAAAACGCCAAGTCCACAGACACAATTCACAAATCACAGCAAGTAGAAAATAGTCTGGAGGGAAACCTTGCAAGCTTGCTTGCGCCGGTAGATTAGGTAAGGTCTTAAAATAAATAAAAGGAGAAGCTCAGAGACAATTACTAGCATGAAACTATGGGTCTGAAAAAGGAAAAACCCTAACTCAAAAACTAGCCTGTCACTAAATATTCAGGTGAAACCCTAACAGTAGAGTTCAACAAATCCCGAGAATAATGCTTGTCAGAAAACGACAACCTTCCAATGTTGGATTCCCGTACTTAATTTGCAAAAGTTCCTATCTCGACAAATGGCATTTATCCTATGCTTTCACTAATCCGTACGGAAACACTAATTCCTACATGTCTCCGAGTAGGCAGGTTTCTATGTTAAAACGCTGCCAGTTTCAAGAGACGACCGCTGCGTGGCCGCCTCGGACTGCCTTACACCTACACCTCGAGGATAAAAACCCTCCCTAAGCTAAGAAAAAATGATGCATGAACCTCCTAGTGTTCATGACTTCAGACACCTGTCAGGTTTGTAGCCGTTTGAATTCCTGACGTTTGATGCCGTACCATGGTCCAGTGCCACGCTGATTTCACATTGTGTTCCCGTGGTGCCGTACGAGAGTATATATCGACCTTTGTCCCGTACGAATCTCTAGTTGTACTCTCGGATATGTACTTGTCACGTCACTGAAACTTCAATTAGTACAGGTTTTAATCAAAATACCCGTTGACCTCTTATGGCATGACAGATATGTCGAAGCCAGTTTATTGATTCTGTTGATATTTGAGTATTTTCTAGGTCTGTATTAGGATAGAAAAAGAGTGAGGCGGTCTGCCTCTAACTCCCCTATCCAAGCCCCCACACTTGTTGTAGTCACTGAAGGCTGGATAGGGAGCTAGAGCCATGGCTGCCTAGGCTCTGTAGAGATGACAGGGGGTGAAATAGGTAGACTTACCAAAAGTTAGTTGACAGACCCAAGAATTGATCCTTGTACCTGCCGTCCGTCAATCCGCATTAGCCGTTAGCTCTAGCCGTTAAGTCTAGGACAGATATTACGATATGTAGGGTTTGATAAATACATAAATCGTCATATGTAGATTAAACCTTTTAACGGCTAATAGATACTTAGTACATAGATACAGTTTGATTTAGTACGAAGTACGGTATGTGGACAGAACGGATACCGCGCATTTGTTTCGATAGTGAAACAAATACCGCGCATTTGTTTCGATAGCGAAACAAATACCGCGCGTCGAATTTCAGCGGCTAGGATTATAGCCGGTTTTGATCGGACGGCCACGATAGGCGCTGCGATCACAAAAAAGGCATTTTTGGGGTTTTACGGTCTTTGCCACGTCAGATGACACGTGGCGTGATAACATTGGACTACGGGAACTCCGGAGATTACAGGAACTAATCCTGATTTGACACGTGTCGACATTTTGGCCATGTCGTACAACGGCCGTACATAAAGTACACCGGCACCTGTACTTTTCTGTACGACACACTAATTTGATTGGTGCCGTACTTCAGTAGATAGAGTTTAAGAGAGAGAATAGGACTTAGAAAATTTTGGGTAGGCAGCTGCCTCTCCCAGAGAGCACCCTGTATAAATGGCAAACTTTGGCCAGCCATAACTATCAATTTACTTAACCATTTTCAGTGATTCTTTTTGCTGCGGACTCAAGGGAGTCCAAGCTACACAGGGGTGTAGTCGGTCAGAGTTTTTTTTTTCCAGGGTGGCTGTATTTCTAAGGGAAAGTCAAAGAGGGTAAATGTGTCCAAATCTCATATTCTAACTTTGCATTTTGTGGTGGAACTGAGCACACAGAAAGTGTTATTTCACAGGGGTGAATCTATATTGGGGTTTTGACTGTAAAGGGGTCAATCATTTGGGTTTATATCAACTTGGAGTCGGCACTATCTAGATTAGCTTCTTTTGGATCTGCATACTCTGAGGGCCAATGGAGGTCTCAGAGTTTCAGGTTATGGGCCCACCATCTAGGGTGCCTATGTTCGATGGAACAGACTTCACTTATTGGGAGTTTACAATGGCGGGATTGCTTTTCGAGAAGCACTTATGGGGAATTGTTTCAGGATAAGTGAGATGTCCGCCACCTGGCTTTGGAGGAGCTTACTATGGAGATTCATCTGAGGCTGCCCAGAATATCAGCCGGAGTTCAGATGCAACGGAAGGTGAAGGGAAGATTCTTTCCGTAGATGGGGAAATAGGGGAGAAGGAAAAAGGGACACCTATGGTGAGGGGAGCTAGGCTCTCTGCTATGGTACCACATGTAGGGATTAAAACTGAAGAAAATGACACAAAAATATGGGAATACAAAAACACTATAGCAAAACATCTCATACTTAGATATGTGTCTAAGTCGATAGCTATCACTCTTTTAAGTCTAACCAAGTCTTCAGAGATATGGGAAGTACTAATTCAGATTTATAAGAGTGAGACTATTCAGAGGTAGCAATTAGTAAAACAAGAAATAGATGCCTACGTTTATAAAGACGGTAGCATGATAGAGTTTTGCAATGATATTGCTGCGTTATACGTTGAGCTTACTAGTGTGGGATATGTAGAATCTGAGGAGAGTAAGATTAATACACTACTTATGAAACTCCCAGATGAGTACGAAAACATCATTTGTCGTATGCAGGCAATGGATGGCTCCTCATGGACTTGGAGCTTTACCATGGGGATAATTCTTGTGAGGGAAAGCACTTTGGAGCTTCGTAGGGGAAAGGACAGGGTCAATGCATTTTCAGCTGGTGGTGATTGGCGGAAGCGTGATGAGAGGAACGGTGGTGACGAGCGGAAGCGTGATGAGAGAAAGAAAGACAAAGGTAAACCTTATCGGCACTTTGGTGGAAAGAGAGGGAGAGGAAAAGAAAGGGGAGCGTTGAAAAAAGGGGCTTGCTTCTTTTGTAGGGAGCCGGGTCATTATATGGAGGAATGCCCTTGTTTGGAAAAACTTAGAAGTTGGAATGTGGATGAGGAGGAAGAAGGGGAAGAGGAGAAAGAGGATGAAGATATTTTAGAGCTTCTCCGGATTAGTAGTATGGGGAAGAGAGAAAATCACACAGTAATTGCACGAAAGCAACAGTGTGATTTTGGAGGTATAAGGGAAGTAAAGAGAGAGGAGGTACTTGAGGATGTCGAGGAGTGTAGAGTGTATGACTTAGAAATGAGAAAGTCAGTTCTAGGATCCATAAGTGAAAACGGGAAAGATAAAATTAATCAGGATAACTTTATAGATAATAGGGAACCAGAAAACTGGTCGGAAAGGGAGACTTCAACGGATTCTGAGGAAAGGGGAGAAGTGAAACTCGAAGAGGTTTCAAAGGATAAGGGAGAAGATAAATATTTGATTAAAGGTTTAGGGGAGAATAAATATTTATTGGGAATTAAATTAGAAAGTAATAGTGGAAAGAATTCCATGGGAGAGAGTGAGGGAAGTTCAAAAAATGGGGTAATTATCATGGATAAAAATATGAGTACGAAAGATGTAGATCTTATGAGGAACTTAGTGGGGACTAGTGGTTTTTGGGAATATTTGGGGGTGGATGGATTTGACATCACTACTTGGTGTGACGTCACTTGTGAAGATGTGCCTGTAAAAGGGTTACCATCTAAGTGTATGTTGCAGATTGGAAATGGGGCTAGCTGTTTCGATCGCAAGAAGGAAATCGGTTTGTGTGTGGATGAATGAGTGATGAAGTGGATAAAATCTTTGCTCGGATTTAAGAAAAATGGGATGTTAAATAAAATGTGTGATACAATTATCATTTCAGTTCATCTAATGCACTGTGTTAAATACTTAAGTTTTATAAAAGGAAAAGGAAAAAGGAAAAAGAAAATGAAAAAGGGGAGGGGTTGTTTGTTTACTTGTTTGTGGAAGTTGAAAGAAAAATAGACTAGAAAACAAGGGGAGTGTTGATATTTGAGTATTTTCTATGTCTGTATTAGGATAGAAAAAGAGCTGAGGCGGTCTGCCTCTAACTCCCCTCTCCAAGCCCCCACACTTGTTGTAGTCACTGAAGGCTGGATAGGGAGCTAGAGCCAAGGCTGCCTAGGCTCTCTAGAGAAGACAGGAGGTAAATTAGGTAGACTTACCAAAAGTTAGTTGACGGACCCAGGAATTGATCCTGGTACCTGCCGTCCGTCAATCCGCATTAGCCGTTAGCTCTAGCTGTTATGTCTAGAACAGATATTACGATATATAGGGTTTGATAAATATATAAATCGTCATATGTAGATTAATCTGTTTAACGGCTAATAGATACTTAGTACATAGATACAGTTTAATTTAGTACGAAGTACGGTATGGGGACAGAACGGATACCGCGCATTTTTTTCGATAGCGAAACAAATACCGCGCATTTGTTTCGATAGCGAAACAAATACCGCGCATTTGTTTCGATAGCGAAACAAATACCGTGCGTCGAATTTCAGCGGCTAGGATTATAGCCGGTTTTGATCGTACGGCCACGATAGGCGCCGCGATCACGGAAAAGGCATTTTTGGCGTTTTACGGTCTTTGCCACGTCAGATGACACGTGGCGTGATAACATTGGACTACGGGAATTCCGGAGATTACAGGAACTAATCCTGATTTGACACGTGTCGACATTTTGGCCATGTCGTACAATGGCTGTACATAAAGTACACCGGCACCTGTACTTTTATGTACGACACACTAATTTGATTGGTGCCGTACTTCAGTAGATAGAGTTTAAGAGAGGGAATAGGACTTAGAAAATTTTGGGTAGGCAGCTGCCTCTCCCTGAGAGCACCCTGTATAAATGGCAAACTTTGGCCAGCCATAACTATCAATTTACTTGACCATTTTCAGTGATTCTTTTTGCTGCGGACTCAAGGGAGTCCAGGCTACACAAGGGTGTAGTCGGTCAGAGTTTTTTTTTTGCCAGGGTGGCTGTATTTCTAAGGGAAAGTCAAAGAGGGTGAATGTGTCCAAATCTCATATTCTAACTTTACATTTTGTGGTGGAACTGAGCACACAGAAAGTGTTATTTCAATGGGGTGAATCTATATTGGGGTTTTGACTGTAAAGGGGTCAGTTATTTGGGTTTATATCAACTTGGAGTCGGCACTATCTAGATTAGCTTCTTTTGGATCTGCATACTCTGAGGGCCAATGGAGGTCTCAGAGTTTTAGATTCTTGGAAGATAAAAAATGGTATATATCGGTTAACGGCAAATGGCTACCGATACACAACAAAGGAACTTTTTGAGCACGTGAGAAAGAGCGAATAAGGGAAAAAGACAAAGTTCAGGCGGGTACGGGTCAGAGGTCACAATCGGTTACCCGAAACCGTAATCGATTGTTACCCGACCGCCTGCGTCGGATCCGGAACGGATTTGGGTGACAAATTTGGGGGGCCGGGCGGATTCGTGCGGGTGATTCACAAAAAAAAATAAAAAAAATCGGTTATGATTCGGTAAGCAAAAAAAAAGAAAAATTGAGGGTTTTTTACTGTCCATACTATCTAACATTATTGTACTTTTAACCAAAATCCAACATTATTGTACTTTTTACTCTGGTATCGGCGAAGGTATGAGGGAGATGTACCATTAATTTGGAACATATTTGGGTACAGGTGGGTACGGGTAAGGGTAACGTTCCATCGTGTGAAAATTGGGGAAGTTTACAGAAATCCGCAACTCTTCGTACCACATTGTACCGCCTATTTTTTTTTATAAGAAAAACTACATTACAAAAAATCTTGCCAATACTCTCCGAAGGTCTTGGAGGTAATACTGACCGTTGGATGTTCATCTGCGACTTGTTGACTTTATTTTTCTATGTAACTGTCAACCCACCTCGAGGAGGTGGGTTGGCAAATACAGAAAAAAAGAACCGTGACACGCTGGAAGATTAAGCTACGTGTCATGATGTAAAACCAACGAAAAATCTTAAAATTTGCAGAAAAACTCACGCTTTCCAAAATTCAACAGAAAATAAATACGACATTTTGTAACATTCCTTCGTCACTCTATATGAGGTAACTTTTGCTAGTCACACTATTTCTCTCAAAGGACTTTCGTTATGTTGGAAAACACAAACCCTAAAAAATGAGCTGGCGTATAGACTGGCGTTTGCAAAAAGTACAAAGTTATGCCGTATGATGATTTTGTACGCAGGTACATGGTACGCAATTGAAGATTTGAAGTTAAGTTCATTTGTGCTAAAAATCTGAAAGGTATTCACTATCGAATCGTAGCTTGCGTGGCGCTAGTCAATTTAAAACACGTGGCTTACAAACTCTTCGTGATAGAACATCGACTCAATCGAACCTAGTCTGTAGAGTCGCCCGTACGATTACACGTAAATGTACCATCTGTAGAGTTGCCCGTACGTAGATATCGTAAATGTTTAGGGTTTGGTGATATTGTGACGTCACGCTCACTTGTGACAACGTCAACGTCACTGATTCAATTACTTTTCGCCATGGTTTTCCGATTTTGTTTTTTCCACTTTTCTCGCTTGACTTACCACTAAAGAAAAACGTAAAAATTGTCAAAAAAAATAATTAAAATATCTTTCATTTCATACCACTATTGTCATGTCTCATTCAACAAAGTGTGAGATAAAAGCGATGATGTGAGAGGGAGAGACGAGAGGCGACGATGGCGAAAAAATATGAAAAGGACCCCATGAAAGAAAGTGGAGGTCCGAGACCCCTGCAAATTTTTTTCCGTACATGCGCGTGACGGGCATAGAGAAGAAAAGCGAGGACTCTGAAACTCTAAGACCTCCATAAGTCCTCAGAGTAGACAGCTTCCAAGAAGCCTCTAGGATAATCCTGACCCCTTTGTGTTTCAGCAAAAATAACTGCCACCTTGGCTGACAAAAACCTTGACCACTTATACCCCTGTGAAGGCAAGACTCCCCTGAGTTGGTAGCAAAAAGAATCTCTGAATTTTCTCCCCTGAGCAGTAAGTTATGGAGGGTCAAAGTTGACCTTTTGTACAGAAGCTCTGTGGGAGAGGGGGTCTTATCTTCTAATTTTTCTAAGTCCTATCTCTCTCACAAACTCTATCTACTGATGTACGGAACCAATCAAAATTGAGTTCCGTACGTAAAAGTACAGTTGCCGGTGTACTTTATGTACGGCCATTGTACGACATGGCCAAAATGTCGATACATGTCAAATCCGGATTCGGTGCCATAATCTCCGGAGATTCCACAATCCAACAGAATTTCGCCACGCGTCATCCGATGTGGCAATGGCCACAAACCGCCGAAATCTTCCTCCGCGATCTCGGCGCTAATCCCGGCCGTCCAATTAAATTCGGCTTTAATTGTAGCCGTAATAAATACATGCGCGGTATTTGTTTCATTTACGAAACAAATGCGCGGTCTTGATTTGTGTCCGTACCGTAAGTTGTACATTATATATTACTGGATCTATGTATCCCGTAATTCATTTCAGTAAAATGGTTTATCGCACGTATACCTATTTAAATAAATATCAAACTACATGCTACATAACACTACCGCTATACTTAACGGCTAAGGCTACCCGCTATTTCTTGTCTGCAGGCCGGTAGGTACAAGGATCAAATCCTGCCGCCGGCACATACCTTTTAATTAAATAAATAAACCCTAATATAAAATTCCCGTAAACCTCAGGATAGCCAAGGTAGCCATGGGCTCTAGCTTCCTCTCCAATTTCTCAGTGACTGCGACAAGTTTGAGAGTTGGAGAGAGAAGTTAGAGATAGACTGCCTCGGCTTCTTTATTTCTTTTCAGACGTAGAAAATACTTAAAACCATTAGTTTCCACAGGCTCTCCCTCGTTCAGTTTTTTTTCCACTTTTGTGGCGCTTGTGTGGTTCGTTTTTCATTCGCTGTTTGGGCGGTACTTGAACTAAAATCACCCCCTCGAGGTGATTTTGGATGAAGTTTTTTATTTGGGCTGAATTCTCTTGCCCGGGGGTCGAAAAGGGGAAAGCGCCAAAATGCGTTCGCATGATGACAAACTTGCGGTACATCCAAAGTATGAATTGATGTTCACTCTACTTTGGTAAAAATGATCTTCTCGTTCGGCTAAAGTTTTTGTCAAAGTTCCCTGAATATTAGGGCAAAAAGACAGAGAAAAGTAGACACTTTAATACATGGGGACGTACCCTAAGTCGCGAGAAATCGAGTTTTGGTTAACTTTTTATTTCCTAAACGCGTATCGGGTAACTGATAACAGTTTAGGAGCGTGACAAAACCCAGCCAGGCGTCGGGTACTCGGATTTTGAAAAAAAAAAAACATTGTCGGTTTCGGTTTTCTAAAATTTTGACTTTTGCGACCTCTGACACCGTGCATATGCCGATACGATGCAGAAAACGAAACGCTACACAAAACTATACGCTTCACAAAACGATACGCTACATAGAAGCTGTCTCATCTCGGTCTCGTCCATCATTTCCGTGGAGCACCACTCCGCGGCCGTATTAACTTGCCAAACCCTAAATCCCCTCGCGCGGAACCAACGCCTCTGTAAAAGAGTGACAGACCCTTCCCTCTGGTAACTCTCACTCCCTCTGTCGTTTCTTCTGCAGGAGCATCCTCGGGTGACTTCAGCCAAAGGTCACCTGACGTCATGCGTCATCGAGCATGACACCATCGAGCGTGACACCTCACTTTTATGTCCGAGGCAGGTGTCACTGTCTGACTGTCGCCTGTATCCCAACCCTTTGTCGGTTTGTTTTATGCATTTGTATGCATTTCTATGTGAATGTTACGGATGTGTACGGACGAGTTGTAACTCATTTTTTGATATGTTCGTTGAACTGTTTCCGTACTTTACAGCGAATGCAACTGAAAGGAGGATCGAGCAGATTGTTACGCAGATAGTACCTTTCAAATTATGCCAATGGACTTGTGCGGCGATAACTTGTAAGTCGAGATTAGGGTTTATGACTACTATAATGATTCGCCATTTGAAGAAGTGGTTCAATGTTGTTAATTCGACAATACGCCGAGAGAAGTGATGAAAATGCAAAATAGCCATACGACAAGGTGTCAATTTATCAACGTCTAGATCAGATTTTTGCAATTTAACCATGTTTGATTGAAGGACTTACACCGCATGCAATGAAACAATGAATTCAAATTAAAAATTAAATGGACAAATAAGTTACAATGTAGTTTCTGATCACCATCCAGTCGAGGTACGAAGAGAAGTTCAAAAAAACTCACACTATTTAATGAACACTATTGATAACTTCTCGAAACCGACGACTGGCCGACTCACTACTAGCTTTTAATAAAAAAATGTGAAAAAGGTGATTTAAATGACTCACTACCAACTACTAATCCAACTACACAAAAATGTTGCCTGGAAACGGGAAATGGAAGGACTAATCATGAACTTATTGTGAGATTATCTTTCTTTACCGCGTCTAAGTACCTTCTATGTCACTTAAAACATAAAGGGAAATTGTGGTTGAGTGCGCACATAAAATACGCACTAAAGTAGTAAAATAGGTGTAGTGCAAAAAGAGCACATACAGTATGCTGTTTAAAATGGCAAAAGTCAAACTGTTGGAGAAAGCACGTCAATTAATTCAAAATAAAAAATCAGAATTAATTGCTTGGTTTAATGTATTTTATGGAGAGTAAAATCGAGTCTAAAATGAGTTGAAAATTAAAGCCATTAAATTATGTTAATCTGACAGACACATCTACAGACACAGACAGGCCAATTGTGTGAGCTGTGAAAGCACTTGGAAATTGTAAGTGTTCAACTTTCACATGTCTTGTCATATGAAGGTCAACAAAATAGCAACCACGCCTCATGTTAATTTAGGTCAAAGAGGAATTTCAAGCGTTATGTTGAAAAATGGTATTTTATATTTTATCTTTTTGGGTCCTGCATTTCTCATACTTGTCGTAGTCACTGAGAACTGACTGGCAGCCATGTCTGCCTTAGACAAATGAGAAGATAGACATGAGATATGGCTCCTGCAAAAGAAACATTGCCACAGACGGGATTTGATCCTGTATCCTACGGAGAAGAACCGTACGACTTAGCCATCCGCCTTATCCGTTAGGTCTTGATGAAACGTAACATTATTGTATTTGATATTTATATAAACTTATATCTACCGCATATTCCATTTAACATCCTACGAAACGAAACGCTACATGGAACGTGTGGTACCGCACGAAATGCAGTACCGCACGAAATTAATGAAACAAACATTTAATTTTCAACGGACGAAATTAAATGTTGCGATCGACGGTTCACAAAGCGAGAACGAATTTCACGCGGTCAACACGGAATGTTGACCGTCAAAATTCAACGGTCAACACGGAACATTGACCGGTGAAATTCAACGGTCAACATTTAATCGGCGCGCCGTCAAATCCAACGGCTGAAATCGGTCGCCGTAAAAGAACGTACAGCACGCATGAGTGCCGAGATTCCGGAAAACCTATCTAGGAGAAGCTCGGCGAAATAGGAGGAAACGACACGTGGCATCATCCTATTGGATGCCGGAAGAGGAAAAAGGACAGAATGGCATTGACCTATAAGCCACGTGGCAGACCAGGAGTGGTGCCGAATATTTCCGTACATAAAGTACGGCGGCTTCTGTACTTTGTATGTACGATAATTAGGGTACTCGTTTTTGATTGGTTTAGAATTGCTATTAGGAGTTTTTCAGGACTTAGAAAAATATTGAAAAGTCCTCTCTCTCCCAGAGGCCATTTGTAGAAATATGCTGTCTTTGAACAGCCATAACTTAATGCTCAGGTGAGCAAATTCAGTGATTCTTTTTGCAACGGACTCAGGGGAGTCCAGGCTACACAAGGGTGTAGTCAGTCAGAGTTTTTGCGTCCCAGGGTGGGACTTATTTATTGTCAAACTCAAAAGTGCATATACTATCCTAGAGGCTTCACATAAGCTGGACATTCTGTGTACCAATGGAGGTCACAGAATTACATAACTTGGGCCCACCCTCTAGGGTGCCCATTTTTTATGGAATAGGGTTCATTTATTGGGAAACCATGATGAGGGGTGCATTAATTGAAAAACGACTATGGGGCATTGTGAGTGGCCGTGTGCGTCGGCCATCAGCTACATTGGGAGTTCCACTAGGGTTTGGAGGATCTCGGTTCACTAGAGGATCTGCAGGGGCCAAGGGGGTGGAGGATGTTGCAGAAAGCACCATGTTGGACAAAGGGAAGGAGAAAATCACACCGATGGCTAGTGGATCGGCTCTAGTAGCACCTGTTCAGAAAACAGAGGCGAATAATATTGAAATCAGGGATTTCAACAATACCGTGGCGACTCATTTTATTCTCAAGCGTCTCACTCAAGGAGTGGCTACACCTCATCTTCATGTGCAGAGGGCAGACGAGCTGTGGGAAGCTCTTGTCGATATTTACAAGAGCAGTACGATTCAGCAGCAAAAGCTGGCAGATCAGAAAGTGTAGAAACTAATGGTTTTTATTAATATTTTCTAGGTCTGAAAAGAAATATAGAAGCCGAGGCAGTCTATCTCTAACTTCTCTCTCCAACTCTCAAACTTGTCGCAGTCACTGAGAAATTGGAGAGGAAGCTAGAGCCATGGCTACCTAGGCTATCCTAAGGTTTACGGGAATTTTATATTAGGGTTTATTTATTTAAAAGGTATGTGCCGGCGGCAGGATTTGATCCTTGTACCTACCCGTCGGCAGACGGGAAATAGCCGGTAGCCTTAGCCGTTAAGTCTAGCAATAGTGTTACATACTATATAGTTTGATATTTATTTAAATAGGTATACGTACGATAAATCATTTAACTGTTATAGATTACGGGATACATAGATCCAGTAATATATAATGTACGAATTACGGTACGGACAAAAATCAATACCGCGCATTTGTTTCGTAAGTGAAACAAATACCGCGCATGTATTTATTACGGCTACGATTAAATCCGAGTTTAATCGAACCGCCGCAATTAGCGCCGAGATCGCGGAGGAAGATTTCGGCGGTTTGTGGCCATCGCCACATCGGATGACGCGTGGCAAAATTCCGTTGGATTGTGGAATCTCCAGAGATTAAGGCACCGAATCCGGATTTGACATGTGTCGACATTTTGGCCATGTCGTACAATGTCCGTACATACAGTACACCGGCAGCTGTACTTTTGCGTACGGAACTCAATTCTAATTGGTTCCGTACATCAGTAGATAGAGTCTGTGAGAGAGATAGGACTTAGAAAAATTAGAAGATAGGACCCTCTCTCCTAGAGAGCTTCTGTACAAAAGGTCAACTTTGACCCTCCATAACTTATTGCTTAGGGGAGCAAATTCAGAGATTCTTTTTGCTATCAACTCAGAGGAGTCTTGCCTTCACACGGGTGAGGTGATCAGGGTTTTTGTCTGCCAGGGTGGTAGCTATTTTTGCTGCAACACAAAGGGGTCAGGATTATCCTAGAGGCTTCTCGGAAGCTGTCTACTCTGAGGACTTATGGAGGTCTCAGAGTTTCAACCAACTGCAGTACCACTAGTACTAATAGCACCTAGTACCACCTAGCGTTCCCTAAGATTTGCGAAATGAATAGTGTATTACACCGTTGATCGTATTTAACGTGTAGAAATTATTAGAGTAAAGAAAAAATTAGCGTCATTAATTCTAATTCAGTGCCAGGAGACATGGCAAATTTTGGTCCACATCCTTAAATAGCGTCATTTATTCTATTTAAGGTTCAAGGGTCAAAATTTAGGGGCGACGAATTAGTGTTCAACACGCTAAATACAATCGACGATGTATTGTGTTAGATTTGCGACGCTTTGTCACGTTGCCTAAGATTTGTGAAATGAATACCGTACTACCGTGTCTGATTTGCGACGCTTTGTCGCGTTCCCTAAGATTTTCGAAATGAATAGTGTACTACCGTGTCAGATTTGCATCGCTTTGTCGCGTTCCCTTTGATTTGCGAAATAAATTGCTTACTACAGTACCGTGTCAAATTTGCGACGCTAATCATGATGTCACGTACTTCCACGATGCCAAAAAGTATAAAGTACATGAATGTTGGATTATCTTTTTGTAAGTTTCGCGAAATAAATAGTGTTAGTACCTTGTCAGATTTGCGACGCTAATCATGATACCACGTACTTCCACGATACCAAAAGTACAAAGAACAATAATGTTGGAAAAAAAAAGTACAAACTTTTCTCTTTTTTTGGTTTTTTGTTTGACCGACCGTAACTGACCAATTTTTTTTTCTTGGTGAGTCAAATGACTGTAACCGCCCGACCCCCAAAATTTGGCAACGGAATCCGTTCCTGATCCGGCGCGGGCGGTCGGTTAACGGTCGCTCATGGTTTCGGTTGACCGTTTGCGACCTCTGCTTACCGGTCAACATTCGATATATTGATTTATCGCAATAAAAAATTTTGAGATACACATCACTACAGTACACAATGTTTTGACCGCCGCTACGCTCCAAAAAGTGTATTTTGTCTGACGCTACGCTCCAAAAAGGTTGACAGCCGAGCGGTCGAGCTGTTTGGCGCCTCTGTTTTTTGTTTTTATGCGAAATGAATGGTACGAGAGCATTCATTTCGTCATCTCATTCACCATCCGTTTCTAGTGTGAATCCTGCAATTAACACTAATAGCGATTCACGGTGTACTGCACTAAAAACCTGCCAAATCCTAAATCCCCTCACACGGAACCTACTGCACTAAAAACCTGCCAAACCTTAAATCCCCTCACACGGAACCAACGCCTCTGTAAAAGAGTGACAGACCCTTCCCTCTGGTACCTCTCACTCCCTCTGTCGTATCTTCTGCAGGAGCCGCCTCGGATGACGTCAGCCAAAAGTCACCTGATGTCACACGTCATCGACTGTGACACGTCACTCTTTTATATGTCAGCCATGTATCACTTTCACTTCTATTATATTCCAATCCCTGGTCAGTTTGTTTTATGCATTTGTATGCCTTTCTATGTGAATATTAGGATGTGTACGGATGGGTTGTAACTCATTTTCTGTTCTCATCTTTGAACTGTTTTTATGGTTTGCAGCGTAAAAATACAGAAAGAGTTCAAAGTACCTTGGCAGGTACTTAGAAAAATTCAGCGTAACTCACATTACTTAATAAAAAGTTAAAAACTATCAATAAATGTCTCGAAAGTCGAAACCTATGAATGACAGATTCACTACAACCTATTAATCCACCAAGTCGTGACAAAGATGATTTAAATGACTCACTACAGTACACCGTCGATCGTATTTAGCGTGTATGTTTTTTTTGTCTCTTAAAACATATTTTCTCCGTACATACTTGTCGGATTGAGGATCTGACGGTTACGATTGAAAGGTTGTATTCTCAGCTTCTTAATGGCGGTCTTGAATTGAAAATTGGACAAATGTGTACAGAGAAAAGATGTTTTCCGTGGCGAAAAAAATATACACGCTAATTATGATCGATGGTGTACTACACCATGTAAAATTTTTGACAAAGATTATTTAAATGACTCACTACCAACTGCTAATCCAACTAGCTGCACAAAAATGTTGCCTGGAAACGGAAGGACTCACTACTGACTCACTAACGAACGACTGACAAACGACTGAGAGACTCACTGCTAGCTTTTAATCATAGTTCAAAAATAGGTGAAAGTAGGCCCATACAAAATGCCTATTGTACGCAAAACATACAATATGACCTTAAGACCCATATTGTACTCGGACCTATTCGGACCAATTAAAACATTCAGACCAAAAATTGGACCAATTAAAACATTTGGACCAAATATTTTTATTTACACCGTCAGATTAAGACGATTGGACGGTCGCTGATCAAAGTAACGATCTAAGAAGATCACATGAAAAGCCCATAACATAACTTACGATAAAGGTTTTAACTAAAAAGTTGTAACAAAGATAATTTAAACGACTCGCTACCAACTGCACCGCCCATCGTTATTAGTGTTAATAACACTAATTCTGTCACGACTTTTTTTGGCCAGAAATCACAAAATAGTGTTAACAACATTATTTAAGGAAGTGGACCAAAATTAGCCACGTCACCTTGCACTAAATTAGTATTATTAATTATAATTTCGCATTTACACTAATTTTTCTTTAACACTAATAACGATGGGCGGTGTAGCTGCATAAAAATGGCGTATGCAAATGGAAGGACTAATTGTGGGCTTATTCTGAGATTACATTCCTTTACCTTTTAAAGGAGGTATGAATACATTTTATGTCACTTAAAACATAAAGCGAAATTGCGGTTGAGTAAAGTAATAAAATAGGTTTAGTGCAATAAGGGCACATGTAAAAAACTGTTTTATATTTGCAAAAGTCAAATTGTTGGTATAAAAAGGAAATAAAATCAAAATTAACTGGCTGGTTCGACATATTTTATGACCTACATTTGTACGATTGAGTATTTAAAGGATTGAAGATTAAAGCCATTCATGTTAATCTGATGGACGCATCTACCAAATTGTGTGAGCTATCAAAGCACTTGTAAATTGTAAGTGTTCAACTGTCACATGTCTTGTCATATGAAGGTCAACAAAATAGCAACCGCGACTCACATTGATTTAGGTCACATAGCAATTTCAGGCGTTACTTTAATGTTAGAATCGAGGAATGTCAAGTTTGCTGACGGAAACACTGACATTCACATTTGACACTAAATTTAATCTGCATTCTCAAAACATACAGTATTATAAATAAAGCAACCTACGATGGAAAAACCATCAAAATTCAAAGGGGGAAACAAAAGAAACATTTAGAAAATAGAGTCAAGAGAAATTGTGTTGTCTAAAGGATTAAACAGCAACGCTAATTAAAACTAGTATTTAACAACGCTAATTAACTAAAACTCGTATCTACCTTATTAATTAGTGAAAATGGGTACCCACAAAGAGAAGAAACCTAGATTAGGTGACAAGCTAGGGTTCACAACTTCGGAGGTCGCGGATGTGATTGCATCTCTTGGTGGAAGATCTCAAAGGCCTTGCCTGTTTTTTACGACCTTGCCGCTGTGCTCTGTCAGAGAAGGGCCGGAGGGCCGCAGCTTGAGCTCGCTGAAGGGCAACTGATACACTTCAGCGGTTGAAAGCAACTCAAAGGTTCAGTGGAGGACTCCTCCATCGCGATTCAAAAGATTCTTGTGCAACATCTCGAAAGAAATCCTTGAAAGACTTGTCCAAAGATCCCAAAATCTCCACCAAAAAATGGTTAAATTGATCTATCGGGACCTTCGTGAACGTAACATACTTTTGTTATGGCATAAACAAACTTACATGTCGAAATTACATGTCGATTCGGATATTTCGTGCTGTCCAATTTCGTGCGAACCACTATGTCGCGTAATTTGTTTAAAAGGGAATATCTGGCGCGGTACATCTTTAAATAAATATCGCGTCATATATGTGTATCGCTCTTCTAAGACCTATTGGATAAGGCGCATGGCTAGTCCGTACGGCGGTCATCTAGAGGTCCTTGGATCAATTCCCACAACTAACACACTATGTTTTGTAAAGTTAATATTAGTGATCTGCCTGTCTCTTTAGATGCTAGAGGCAGCCATGGCTGACTGCAAGTCCTTAGTGACTACGACAAGTATGAGGGTTGAAGTAAGGTCACAAGAGGGACTACAAAATACCCTTTTTTTTTTCAACACTCCCCTTATTTTCTAGTCTATCTTTTGCTTCAGTCCACACTCTTCCCTACAAAATATTAATTTAGGAGAAGGAACCGGTTAAGTCATCATAACTGCTCTCATCTCACCATCTGGTCCATACTCCAAACTAATGATTTTATTCTCAACTATCTCCCTAACAAAGCTCAAACGAATATCAATGTGTTTTGCTTTAAAATGATGTTTAGGGTTTGCTGCGATTGCAATCGCAGCTTGATTATCACAAAATATCTTTTGTAGTCCATTCTTCATGTATCCCAATTCTTGAAGCAAAGATTTCACCCACATTAATTCTTTCACAGTAGAACAAGAGGCCATATACTCAGCCTCCATGGTGAGCTGAGCAATCACCTTTTGTTGCTTACTGCTCCAACAACAAGCCCCATTCCCAACATACAACACATATCCAAAAGTACACCTCCTCATCGAAGCATCCTCATAACTGGCATCACTCCAAGTAGTGATGTCAGTGTTATCCCCACCTAGATGCAACCACAAATCTCTTGTTCCTACCAAATACCGCATGACCCTTTTGGCCGCTTCCCAATCTTTCTTCCTAGGATCATTTGGACTCCTACTTAATACTCCCACAGCTGCAGCTATATCAGGACAAGTACAGTTCATAAAGTAGATCAAACTACCAACAACATGTTTTGCCTGTTTTTTACGACCTTGCTGCTGTGCTCTGTCAGAGAAGGGCCGGAGGGCCGCAGCTTGAGCTCGTTGAAGGGCAACTGATACACTTCAGCGGTTGAAAGCAACTTCAGCGGTTGAAAGCAACTCAAAGGTTCAGTGGAGGACTCCTCCATCCCGATTCAAAAGATTCTCGTGCACAATCTCGAAGGAAATCCTTGAAGGACCTGTCCGAAGATCCCAAAATCTCCACCAAAAAATGGTTAAATTGATCTATCGGGACCTTCGTGAACGTAACATACTTTTGTTATGGCATAAACAAACTTTCAACCAATAGGATACTACCATAGTGGAGCTTGTTCAATATCATGTCATTACTTAAAATACTAGCGCATCATTTTGTAATGTGTTCGATGTAGATACGCCCTTGGTCTATGTGTCAACAATTTGGTGCCGCAAACTTCTAGCTAATTTGTCCCCATAACTGTTGGCGTTTTAGTTACAAAATTAATAAGTACTCGAACTATGTTGGTCCTACAGTGATGCAATAAAGGGGTATTCCATCTTCGTGCTCCAATGTTTACATAAAACCCTACTAGATAGTTTTATTCGAAAATCCTCAAACGATAAAAGACGTCCTCAATCCTCTTAGTCTATTATTAAAACCCTAAAAGATACTTGTAATTGAAACTTTATTCGAAAATCCATATTCAAAAAACACGGGCTATACAACTCTCTCCCTCCTTCATCGTCAAAAGTTCCACATCCTCTTGATTAGAAGCTTCACCTTCGTTCGCCTCAACACAATATTTTGAAACTTCATTTCTCCAGTCGGTCCTAAACATATAGAAAGTGAGAAGACTAGTTTGTAAGATCAACCCCAAAGTTAATCCAATCCACAATCCCATAGCACCCAACTTTCCGGGAAATGCAAGTACAATTCCCGCTGGAGTTCCCACAAAATAATATGAAAAAACAATGCAAGATGTTGCAACAATCTGTTTTCCGATGCCCATCATAACTCCACATAGTACTAGATTCAACGCATCAAAAAAAACCTGCAAGGAAGTGAAAAGAAATGGAAAGAATAAAACAACGAAAGAGAAAAAAACACAAAACGTGAAAATCTGTCAAATACCGTTTACCGCCGTATTGATAGCAAGTTTATATCGCTTTGTACTAAATAGATATGTTAATGTTCTTAACAGAATTATACATAAACAGCCAGAGCTAGGTCATAAATAGAGTGGGTCATCATTTTAGTGGAAATTTATAGTTTATTTCGTTGCGGGTTGATGGTTAGATTAGTGCTTATAATTTCTTATTCATATAACTTTTAGTTCACGAAGGTAAACCATCGAATTGAAAAAAAAGGATACCAAAATTTTACTGTAACAATCGATCGTAATAACAAAAAAAAAGATTAGGATATAAAGCGTCACCATAACAACCAAAACCCTAAAATTGATAAAGAAAATAAGATATAAAAGTTGATCCTAACAACCACAACCTTAAAAATTGATGAGAAAAAAGAAAAAAGGATGAGAATTTTACCATAATTGTTGAAACCCAAAATATTGAAGCCACGTAATCAACGACTTCCAAATTGTTGCTGAAGAGAAAACCCCATCGATTTCGGATGAGAAAAGTAAATGTTGAATGAATTAAACCCTAAAACACAGACAGAAAAGAATTATGAAAAAAATTGAAAGCCTTTATTTTCTTCTCGAAAGAAAAAAAAAGTTAAAAAATTAATAAATGATCAAATAAGTAAGAACTCTTTCGATACTATACGAGAAACTGAAGGTAACAACAGAACTCCTAGATTCAAAAAACAACAAATAAAGACAACAATATAAAACAAAACAGGCAAAATAATAAAGAAATGAACAAATACATGTAGAATAAAAGAGAAATTTAACTATTTAAAAGAAAAGAAAAAAGTTCTCACGAAAATGCACGAGAGACTAAAGCCCACATAGGCGCTCCTTCTTGCGGCTCTCCAGTGTCCCGCCCCTATCTCATTGGCCACACGTGTGGAGGCAGCAGCTGATAGGCCCGAGGAAATAAGGTACATCAAGGTAACTGTAGAAAGGGAAATGGAGAGGGCGGAAGCCTGGTGAGAGGGAAAATGAATAAATAGATAAACACAGTTAGGAAAAACGTGTATCCAACGGTTGCGATTGAAATGCAAGTTTCTCACCTTCTAATTGGCGTTCTCTAAATCGAAAATTGGACATATTTTAGGTTCTCATACCCCTAAACTACACCGTGTATCGCTATTAGTGTTAATGTTGTTTTCCCCATCAAAAAAGCTACATAAATGATCTAATGGAACGTGAAAGATAAAAAAAAAAGACCTATAAATGTCACACTAAAAGTGGTGCGGTATACAAAAACACAAAAAAAAAACGTGACTGCCTCTTCAGCCTTACAAAGTTTGGATCCCGATGGTATTCCATGGGATACACGAATTTGATAGAAATAGAAATTGAAATACGATGGAAAAAACTAAGAAATAGTGAATAAAAAAACATAACTTAGCCATAGCACTAAGAACTAAAAAATAACAAAAATCGTAAAACAAAGACATATGTAGAAACGTAACGAAGTAGTTATTTCAACAATGCACAGATACTCAATTACCTTGAAATCCAATTACCCAATTATCCAATTATCCAATTACCCAATTATCCAATTATCAAATTACCCAATTACCCAATTACCCAATTACCCCATCACTCAAATTGCCAATCATCTAGTTCCCCAAGTACACAGTTTAGTATTAGACTCTTCCTCCAATATAAGATTATATGCTAATTGAAACGACCAACTAGCTTTAGCATGACTCTTTACTGAACAGACACACCTTTCATGATACTAGGAAGTCCTCTAATAAGCAAAGTTGTCTGCTGAAACTCAAGAAATGACCCCTCAGCAGAAGAGTGTGCATCAATAAGTGCACGAAAGTTGTCACAATGCTCGACCATAGTTCCCCCCGAGTATTTGTACCCCCAAATTTTTCCAGCCACCAAGAGCTCCTCTTGTACTTTTGTTTTCTCAAAAGCAGATTTCAGTGATGTCCAAATCTCATTCGCCTTCTTCGTTTTCAGGCGAGACATGACCAGATTTTTTTTCTGAAATACAAATAATAAGATTGTTCCTTGCCATTCAATTCTTTTTCGCCCAACTTGGATCTGTTTCATCAAAGGAGCCATCCAAGACCCCCAATAAGTTAGCAGTTTCAAACGAAGATTAAACCATCGCCGCCCAATACGCATACTTTTGGCCATTGAAGATAGGAATTCTTGACGAATTGCCTATAACCTGTTGTTTTACAACCACCGTTGCAAGAGGAGGACAAGCAGTAGTAGTGGAAGTAGACATGGAAAACATCTGATAATTTACAAAATTGGAGCCTAAATGACTTAGTAACCCATAAGATATGACTCCTGGAAGTTTCCCAAAAACTGCCCTTAAAATGTCATAATCCCAAAACTAGATGCTACAAAATTGGCTTAGTCCTAAACTATATACTCACAATGAGTATCTACTGGTCACACTAATTCGGGTAATCGTACTACAAGACTATCCTGACTTACGACAAAGTATCCAGCCTGTACTTTACTGTACCTTGTGTACCTCCAAAACTTAATTATTTTTAAAGACCTAATTAATGAAACACTAATTTTTGTCACACTAAACTACAAAACAATGTTTTCCAAATATTCTCAGATAGCGAACCGTACATAAAATGTTCCAGGTGCTTTGTCAGCGATAGTCGCTAAAGTACAACTGATTGTGGTAGTGTAGTACGAAGCACTCGAGTGCTTCGTCACTTGTGGTCCCACATGAATCACGCTTGTGGTCCCAGGTGAATCGCGTCCGTTGGCGCAAATGTAATCAACGATCATAACATCAAACCGTACCATGTATTTCCGAAATAATAATTCAGATAGCGTTCGTCCGATTCGGTGAATCTAATCGTTTTCTGCGTGACGCGTGTAAGTGAATGTCGGCGCCACTCTGTAAAACCTGATCATCTCCTATCGTCGACGCGTGTCCTTGCAAGTACAGTACACTTTTACTGTCTATCTACTACTGTCACACTATTAAAGGTAAGTATTAAAACTATCGTAGACAAAAATATTCTAAGTACTTAGTCTCCTCTCACAGCTCTATCTACTGAAATAAAGATTTCAAATTACAACACCAAGTAGGTATCTCAGCTTTCCTTTTGCATCTAGCTTCCAATCAGATTTTGCTGTGTTTAGACTAAACACTTGACTTTCGAACACGTTTAAATGTTGAATATTAGGTTTCTCCCGGTCCATCTTTCATCAGGTATTTGTCCTTTTACCGCCAAGGTAACGACTCTATTTTTGAGATAGTTAGCACAATGCATAACTTTTGCCCATAAACTTTTTCTTATCTTTTTATCTGACAACATACTGCAGGCACTATCGCTTGATGTTCGATTTAGTCTCTCGGCTACACCATTTTGTTTTGTGTTCTTTGGAACAGTCTTTTGGTGTTGAACCCCTTCCTCTTTCAAAAAATCCTCAAACTCATTAAAAGTGCATTCCCCCCTATTTTCACTCCTCACTCTTTTTATAGGTGTCTCATGAAGCTTTTCACTCCATTCTTTATACTCTTTTAAATAAGTCGAAGCCTTAAATTTATTTTTCAAGAAATATACTCTAGAGTATCTAGAACAATGATCAGTGATAGTAAGCATAAATCTTTTTCCTGCAACTGATGGCACTTTGGTCGGTCCCCATATATCAAGTATGAACTCGATCTAAGACCTTTTCACCCTTATATGTTGCGGTTTTTTAAAAAGGCAATGTGTGGGCCTTACCCTGAGCACATCCACTACAATCATCCAAAGTCTCATTGTCTCCAAAATGTATTCCCTCAACTACACCTGTTTTCTTCATTTCTTTCAATCTATCTAGATGCACATGTCCCAATATTTTATGCCACATCATTATTTCACTTACATCGGCATAGTTAACTCTTGTCTTCCCATTACTCAAATTCAGCCTAAACATTCCTTAGCTACCCTTTTCAGCTGTGAAGTACACTTCATTCTCATAGCTAGCAACAAAGACTATTTTCTTAGTAATAGTCTCAAAACCCTTATCATCTAAGACCGACGTAGAGAAATGATTCTTGTTCAACTCTGGGATATAAAGATCATCAGAGAAAATGACTATGGATGTTTTTCCATCAACTAAGAGACTCTCAAATCCACAAATCCCACAAAGTTATTGGTTACTATTCTCCCATCCCCATACTCTATATCTACAGTAGGAATTTTTCTCATTTTGGTAAACAATTGTTTTTCTCTACACATATGCATAGAGGCACCTTAATCAATAATCCATCCTTCTTCAAGAGTTTCTTTTACTCCACCGAAAGCACACTTTTGCCTCCTTGGAATCTTTGGCCCACCTTTCACCTCCAGCTAAGTTCTTCATCGTCCTCATTGATATCCTCTCCCATGACATGTGTTGCCACTAATGCCTTCTTTTTCCTTGCGGCAGGTTTTCCGATCTGTTCCTCCTTCAATCTAAGCTCTGTTAGTTTAGTACACTCTTCCATAAAGTGTCTCGACACCTTCCAAAAGTGATAAGCCCCTTCGGAGGCCTTGATCCATATCCGTCCAATTGGTTTCCTCTTCCTCCTCCACCAAAGTTCCCATAAGGTTTCTTAGAATCCTTATCACCCCTGTTAGTTCCTACAACCAATGCTTCAACACTCTTTCCTCCTCTTCGAATCTTAATTGTTTTTTCTCAAACCAAAATCATCCCCACAACAGAGTTCCAGATCCATCGATGATCTGGCAAATCTTCAACCCTGTTAACAATGTTTTCATAGTCGTCTGGGAGTTCCATCAACAAAGTATTCACTTTCATTTCACGGTCTTTTTTTTCCCTACACTCTCCAACTCTATAAATAACCTGGCCAAGTCATTACAAAAGTCTAATACCTTTCCCCCTTTATACATATGCATGTACATTTTGATCTGCCAACTTCAGCTCCTAAATTGTACCGCTCTTGTAAATGTTGACAAGAGCCTCTCAGAGCTCGTCAGCCCAGTTCACATGAAGATAAGGTGTAGCCACTGCTTAAGTGAGACGCCCGAGAATATAATAAGTCGCCACAGTGTTGTTGAAATCCTAGATTTCGGTATCATTTGCCTCGGTTTTTTGAACATCTGCTAGCGGAACCGATGCAGTAGCCATTGGTGTGAGTTTCTCCTTCCTTGTGTCCGACAAGATGCTTTCTCCAACATCCTCTACCACCTCTGTCTCTGCAGATCCTTTTGTGAATCGAGATCATGTTAACCCTGGTGGAACTCGCAATTTTTCGGTAGGCCGACGCACACGACCACTCATAATGCCCTATAGCCATTTTTCAAAAAATGCACCCCTCATCATGGTTTCCCAGTATATAAACCCTGTTCCATTGAAAATGGGCACCCTAGAGGGTGGGCCCATAACCTGTAATTCGGTTACCTCCATTGGTACACAGAATGTCCATCTTATATGAAGCCTCTAGGATAATATTTGCACTTTTGACTTTGGCAATGAATAAGTGCCACCCAAGCACACAAGACTTTGACCAACTACACCGTTTTGTAGCGTGGACTCCCACGAGTCTGCAGCAAAAAAAATCACTAAAATTGCTCATCATAGGATTAAGTTATGGTTGTTCAAAGACAACATATTAATACAGATGGCCACAGAAGAGTGGGCTTTCAAAAAAAAATTGTTTAAGTCCAAAGAACCTACTCATAACTCCTCTAGACTAATCAAAACATCTTACGTTAAATAATGTACATACAAAGTACGGTAGCCGCCGTACTTTATGTACAGAAATATTCGGCACCACTCTCGTTCCGCAACGTGGCAAATAAGTCGTCTCCATTTTGTCCTTTTCTTCTTTGGCATTGTATAAGATGGTAACACGTGTAATTTTCCTCCACTTTGGCGAAGTGCTCCCAAAAAAATCCTTCCGGCATACCGGCACTTACGAGTGCCGTCCGTTCGTAATTCGGCGATCAATGTCGACCGTTTTATCTGACGACGCGCCGAATAATGTTGACTGTTGAAAGTCAACGGTCATCGTTCCATGTTGACCGTTGAATTTCTACGGTCGTCATCCTGTTTGACCGTTGAAATTCAGTCTTACTTTGCGAACCGTTGATCGCGAAACGACATTTGATTTCGTTTCGTTCATTTTGTGCGGTACGGTATTTCGTGCTGTACTGTACGTTTCAATGTTTTATTTCACTCCGTAATGGAATGGGTCGCCGCGTCACTTTTCCTATATTTATCAAATATAATGTAGGTATCAATTCACCAAGACCTTCAAGATAAGCTGGATGGCTATTCCGTACGTTTGTCATCTTGAGGTCACAAGATCAAATCCTGTCCATGACACCCTTCCTTTTGTAGGAGCTCTGTCTTTTGCCTGTCTTCTGAGGCAGCCATGGCTGCCTGCCAGGTCTCAGTGACTACGACAAGTATGAGAGCTGAAGTATGCCCATAGACTGCCTAAGGAGATAGACTATAAAATACCATTTTTCAACACTTGGTTGGGATTGCAAGCACATAACGACATCGGGTACTCGAATCCCTACCTGATCCGCACTTGATTTGTACCCAACCAAGACGGTTTCTAGTGCCAAATTTTGGGGGCTCGGTCGGATTCGGCCGGGTGAATAAAAAAAAATAACAAATTAGGGTACGGTCGGGTAAGCAAAAAACGGAAAAAAACAAAGGTTTCGATCCAATACAATAATGTACGGTTTAGGTAGGCTACAAGTTTCCCCAGTGTGGTGTACCATGGGTACACTCATTTCACCATGCAAAAGCGCCGTAATTTCATCATAGATAAGAAACCTACTGGATATCTGGGTAGGGTTTATATGTGTAGGGTTTTTGATTTTGTGTTTTTTTTATAATATATAAACAAAATCAAAAATAATAAAAAACCTTAAGCATATACATATACATATATACGCGCGTTGTAAGATGAAATGATGATGGGGGTGCGACGTGGATCTCTCACAAGCCGCGAAACCAACCTCGCAGGTTCACAAAGCCAAAAAATTGCAAATTCACTACACTGTATGTCGTTATCAGTGTTAATATTTTTTTTTGCCACTTAAAACATATTTTTTCCGTACACACATGTCAAGTTGTGGATCTGACGGTTGCGATTGAAAGGTAAGATTCTCAGCTTCCGATTGGCGTTATTAAAATGAAAATTCGACAAATGTGTACGGAGAAAAGATGTATTAAGTGGCGATAAAAATATTAACACTAATAGCGATACACGATGTACAAAACTGTTCATTTTCGTCCATACTATCCAACATTGTTGTCCTTTGTTCTCTTGGTATTGTGTAAAGTATGAGGGGTGAGATTTGCCGATAATTTTGTACTTATTCGGGTACGGGCGGGTAAGGGTAGTCGCAAAAAATCAAGTTTCGATTAACTTTGTTTTTTCGTAAACGGGTATCGGTTACCGGGCAAAAATAGAAATAGTGTGTTACCATACACACTTGTCGGATTTTCAATTTGAGACCGCCAATCGGAAGCTGAGAATGTTACCTTTCAATCGCAACCGTCAGACTCACAATCCGACGTGTGTTCGGAGAAAAGATGTTTTAAGTGGCGAAATAAAACATTGAACGCTAATCGCGATTCACGGTGTAGTAAGTGCTTGTCGGTGCGCTGCCAGCTGTGCAACCAGTTGCTGTAATATTTGTCGTTTCTGGTGTAGTAATCACAAAAGTGCCAACTGTCAGGCGTGAAAGCGTGCAGACTGCAAAGTTACAGCGAATCGGCGAATTGTACGGCTAGATCCACCTGAATGCCGCCGAAAATTTTGGGTGGGCATTTTAGTAAGTACGACGACTTTTGTCGCGTAGCGCAACCAGATTTGCGGCGCCTTGACCAACAAAAGGACAGTTTTTCTTGAACTGTTAATATTCATAGGAGCTGTGAAACGGGTACTCGCTGTTTCAGTTACAGTTTTACAAATTGGAACGCTACACTGTGAACCGCTATTAGTGTTAATGTTTTTTTCGTCTCTTAAAACATCTTTCCTCCGTACACACATGTCGGATTGTGGATCTGAAGGTTGCGATTGAAAGTTAAGATTCCCAGCTTCCGATTGGCGGTCTCAAACTGAAAATCCGACAAATGTGTACGGAGAAAAGCTGTTTTAAGTGGCTAAAAGTTTTTTAACGCTAATTACAATTCACGGTGGTACATGTGGCTGGATTGTACATCTAAGCGTATTAATTCATAAATGCAATTTCTAATGCTTCTGGACAGCCATTTCCGTTCAGGTGTACCGTATTTCCCTACAAGTCAAACTCGGCCCCAATCTTTTAACTTTTTGCCCGTTTGGTCAACGTCTTTAAAGCCTCAGGAGCCCGTAGGACGTCATCTGTACTGTCACGGTAACGCAGAGTTTTTTCGGGAGCTGCCCGTAAATGTACGGAGAAGAAAATATCAAAGCTGCCGCTGAATCTGCTGCGGCTTTGATGTTTGTTGCCGTCAGGTGAGAGGCAGGATAAATTAAAAAGCCCGATGGTAAACCATCTAAGTCCAAGGGTACAAAAAGGGTGGTATGGCCAACACATAAAAACTACCAGGGCAATAAAACTAAAGAGAGCAACGGGAACAACAACAAGGCAAATAAAAGCACCCAAACCCAAAATGAAAAGCCCAGCAACACACAAATCCAAAACCACTAAGTATAAACAAACTCTCTCGTACTGTTTATTATTATTATTATAATTATCATTATTATTATTTTTTATTTTTTTTCAGTGGTACCACGTAGGTTTAGATATTTAATGCGTCAGTACCGTTCGAACAAGCCCCCATACAAATGTGGGACCTTCGGCACCTCGCGGCACCTCGCGCCGACATTCGGCACCTCTTGGGATCGGGTACGAGAAATAGGGTTTCGGGGTTTGGGTTGTTTATTTAATAAAAAAAAAACAAAAACAGAAAAAATAAACCCTAAACGAGCGGTCGCGGACGTCTTCGGCACCCCTGGGAGGCAAAAAGTCGCAAGATTCCGTACAGTACACCGTGTATCGCTATTAGTGTTAATGTTTTTTTCGCCACTTAAAATATCTTTTCTCCGTACATACTTGTCCGATTTTCAATTGGAGACCGCCATTCGCAAGCTGAGAACCTTACCTTTCAATCGCAACCGTCAGATCCACAATCTGACGAGTGTGTACGGTGAAAAGATGTTTTAATAGACAAAAAAAAGATTAACACCAATAGCGGTTCACGGTTATTTAATGTCTTAATAGTAGTGTTGTGTATCGGTAAAAAACTTATCGCGATAACACCGATACCGATAGTTATCGGTTATCGAACGGTCAGCGGTCCCGATATATTTGTACTTTCTGTACTTTCTGTCCGGAGTGCTTTCTGTCCGGTAAACTGAACGGTAAATTTACGAGAAATGTACGGTTTTTTACGGGAAATGTACGGAATTTGACAAAAAAATACGTTGCACTTTGTAGTACTTTTTAGGCGGTTAACTGAACATAAATTTTACGGGAACGTACGGAATTGTACCGATAAACTGATTATCATGGAACGGTAAAAAGACGACGGGCACAAAGTACAACGGATGCAAAATAATATTATGCGCGCCGCCGGAATCGAACGGACGACATTCAATGAGAAAATACGAGCGGCCGGTCAGCGTGAGCGCCGCCGGCATCTCGGAGTGGCTTTTTTGGCGGCTTTTGCCAAAAAAGCCGACGGATTGACACGTGGCAGGTTTCCAGTGGATCCCAAAAAATAAAGGGACAAAGCCATGGCGTCGGATGTGAAAGGCACATCGTTTTAACTGGAGCCGTACTAAAGTCGTACACATCTTATGCCGGCTACTGTACTTTCGGCTTGTACAAATGATCTGATTGGTAGGTACCTCAGGGGTTGTGAGTAGGGCGCGTCGGGGGAATAAGACGTACAGTTGAGTGTACACGCCATACATTTATCTATACGGCTCGTAGAGTTATCGCCGATAGTTATCGTTATCGGCATTATCGCCGATAAGTATCCGATATTATCGGCTACTTATCGGCGATAAGACCGATATCGATATATCGTTCCAATATATCGATTATCGGGTCCCCGAAAAAAGGCCCATATCGGTTATCGGCAAATCCTTACCGATACACAACACTACTTAATAGTCTTTCGAAAATTGACGGTAGGTTTTGGCTGCCAGGTTGAGTGGCCAATTATTGGCCGTTTGCGCCCGTCTGTAAGGATAAGGACAAAGAGAATCACAGCTGGATTTATATCCAATTTTTTTTTTTTTTTTTGTCCGCAGTATCTTTTTTTCCGGCTGCGAAACCTATTCTTTTTTTTAAAGCTTAAAAGCAAATTATTAATCGTATCCTTATCTAGAACAAAAATCCAAGTCAACGATCCTTAAAATCTGGTCAAAGGTGTCTAAAGTCAACTGTCTTCTGCCCTTAACCCTAATTTGTTATTTTGTTGAATACATCGTTTCACGTACCATAATTTTGAATACGCCATTTTGAATACATAATTTTGTCGTATAACCACAATATTGACGCCAAGATTTTCTTTTCTTCTCTTTTAACTTTCTATTTTCGTCAAACTTAACTTCGTACTAACAATCATGTTCGAAAGTTGCTTCTAAATAGGGTTTTTGAGGGTTTTTAAATTGCACATTTGCCTTAAACCTTTGAAAAAACTGAAATTTTGGTTGGTCCAAGAGTAATTCTCTATCTTGATTCTATCTCTCTTTCCCCCCTTTTTTTTTATCAAATATGGATTCTGATTCTATGGTCGAAAAAAATCTCCTTGACGATAATTTTCTTAAAATTGAATCAAATTTATGGAAACCGGAAGGCGGGAAAGCGACCGAAAAGAAAATGTGGACCATGGAAACAGTACCTCACAAAACAATTGTCATTTACATTGACAAAAATTTAGACTTAAATGGAGACTCTCTCACATTGAAATCTGAACCGAAACAAGAATTAAAATTTGAACCAGAATCAGAATCTGATTCAGAATCTAAATGGATTCTGGAACCGGAACTGAAATTGGATATAGGAATGAAGACAAAAGAAACGGTTACAAGGGAATACAATAGGAGGAAAGCTGAGATTTTTCATCAATTGCGACTGGCATATCCTACCTGCTTCATGGCAGTGCTGACTCATCTTGTCACTATGATTTCCAGTAAGCAATCTGCTTCAACTCTATTTTCAATTTTATTTTATATTCTGTTTTCAACTCTTAATTCAACTCAAGTCTCAATTCTATTTCAACTCTATTTCCAAATCAATTCGCAACTCTTTTTTTTAACTCTATTTTAAAGTACCTAAGTATAATTTCACCTATTCAGCCCAATGTAAGATAAATTAAATAAGAGGAAGAAACGAGGCATCTGGAGGTTATTTTGTACTTTTTTTGTAAATGCATTTTGACATTCTATTATCTTACCAGATTTTTTTTGGATTTTTGGGTACGGGGATTTTTTTTCTCCAGCTATGTTTGTGGGCCATTTGGGGAAACTAGAATTGGCAAGCTCCTCTATCGCCACTAGTCTGGCGACAGTTACAGGATATAGTGTTCTGGTAAGTCTTCCTTCCTTTTGAGTCCCTTTTTTTGGTTTTTCCGTACAATTTGGCCTTCAGATCCTTTCTTGATTAGAATCGGTGATGCCACCATCAGAAAGTCGCTTCGAGGACTTGCGATGGTAAAAAAAACAATATAGGCATTGTCAAGATATGATGTGAGGGAGGAGGTCATTTATTATGTCATGGGATGAGTCTGTTAACAGGATGCTTGTGGCAACATAAGTTAATATTATTATTATCATTATTATCATTATTATTGTTATTATTGTTATTATTGTTATTATTGTTTACCTCAATGTTAGAAGATATTTTATTTATCAAATCTTGTAAAAAATTGCATGTATGTTTGTGCAAGACTTGTGTACCAGCTAGAATTAATGGTTTACATATTTATGAAAGAAATGTTTATGCCGTACGTAAGTTATTATAAGGTAACATATCAGATTAGCCAATTATTTAAGGTTTTGACAAGCGGAGAAAGCAATGTCAATGGGATAGATTGTGACGAATTATATGTATTTTATTCTCTTCTTTTAATTAGAAAGCAACATATTGTGGTCGCTGGATAGTTAGAATTCCACAAAAGACCTATTAACAATGTTCTCAAATTTCGTATTAAATCCTTTGATAAGTGTAGATTTCGATGACCTTTCATGAACTTCACTTGTGCCTGATTCCTGAAGCCTCTCCTTACTAGAGATGTTGTTTTGTTTTCAAACTCAGTAGAAGTTTCCATTAACCTTGTGGATGCATTTGATTCTTTGATTTGAAAGTTCGTTTTTACTAAAGAGGACAGTTTGTTTTCAAATTCTGAAATTATTTTATTACCAAGTTTTCTTACGAGAGACTTTTTCTATTTACAAATTATGGTACTGTCCTGTAATTTTTTTTCTTCCTAGTTATGTTGTCTTGTTCATAGATGTCGACAATGTCGTATAGTCAAATTTTGTTACTAAGGATGTTATTTTGTTTACAAATGAGAACAATCATGCCGCTTCATTTACAACGTCCGACATCGTTTTGTTACCAAATTTAAATACCAGAAATGTTAATCTGCTTAAAATACTGACATTTTTTTTTTTCAAATTTTCGTACCAGAGCTATTATTTTCTTGCAAATTCTGATGTTGTCTTGTTTTCAAGTTTTTTTCCTGAAGATGTTTTCTGTTTAAGAACTCTGACATTGTTTGGCTACTACAATTTCGTACTAGAGAAGCTGTTTTTTTAAGTGAATCGTTTGTTTCTCAAAATTCTTACTAGAGATGTGTTTTTTTACATCTTCTCACATGGTGTTGTTAACAAATTTTCGTAGAAGAGATGTTTTTTGTCAAAGATTCCGACAATGCCTCGTTATTAAACTTTCTTACCATAGAAGCTTTCTCTTTTCAAATTGTGACATTGTTTTGTTACCTGTGTTTCTTGCTCTCAACTTTTATGCTTAGTTCTGACATTTTTCTGTTTTGAATCATTCTTATCAGAGTTGCTGTTTTGTTTACAACTTTTGACATATCAACTTCTTTGTTGCAGATAGGGCTTTCTGGAGCGATGGATACACTCTGCAGTCAAGCTTATGGAGCCAAAAATTACACTGACCTTGGAGTCTATATGCAACAAGGATTTCTTGTTTTGACTTGTTTTTCGATACCCATTGCAGTTATATGGGTCTATTTAAGCTCTATATTGAGTTTTTTAATTTGGACCCTGAGGTTTCTCACATGGCTGGAATATATTGCTTTTGGCTTCTTCCGTCTCTTTTTGCTATGGCTTGGACCCAACCAATTGTCAAATTCATGCAGGTGGGTTTGGAACTTTTTATTTCATGTTTTTATTATTTTTAGTAGCATTCATTTTATTTATTTTTATTGATTTTATTGTTTTTTTTGGGTATCAAGTGTTTTGTATGGGCAAATATGTCTTTGCAAAAAAGCTTTGGTTAATTGACAGGACAATTTTTCATTTAACAAAAATTGAATCGAGTTATTTATAAAGACAATTTTGCCTTCCGTTTCCCGAAATTTGGTATGATTTTTTTTTACCAAAGACATACTAGCTTTGGATTGGTGACATGTCATCATGTTCTGAAGAAAAAAAATAAGAACAAATTTTTTGATTCGAATTTCATTAAGTAATTGAGTCTACGTTAAATGGGATATATTATATTTGAAGTTTACTAGAGAACGCAGGTCGAGGTGTACTATCTCACATTGTAAACACACTCGTGGTTTAATGAAAATATTTCACAAAGCAAATTTATCCCTCCCCCCACTCTCTCTCCTCCTCACCTTTTTTTACTGATATTATTTCTCTTTTAATGCTTGCAGGCTCAAAGTGTGGTTAGACCTTTGGCTGTTACCCCATTAATCACCTATTTATTAATCGCTCCATTGAATTACCTTTTTGTTTGCGTTTTCGATCTCGGATTTCGAGGGTCGGCCCTCGCGGTTACATTTGGGTGCTGGGCCAATTTCTTGGGACTTCTGGCCTTTTTAAGATTCTTTCCTGAATTCAAAAGTACATGGGGAGGTTGGTCTCTCCAAGCTTTTGAAAATTTGGGAGTTTTTATGCGACTCGGGGGACCTTCCTGCACAATGTTTTGTATGGAATATTGGGCATTTGAAGCAGCCATAATTGTTGTGGGATTGTTGCCTCGAGCAGAATTGGAGGTATGTGCTTTCTATTCAGATATTTGGGTTTTCAGCATCTTATGAATGTGGGTAATTGGGTAACCGAGCATTGGAGTAGGTAAATGGGTAAATGGGTAATTGGGTAATTGGGTAATAGGGTAATAGGGTAATTGCGTAACTAGGTAATTGGGTAACTTGGTGATTGGATAGCTTGGCGATGAGGTAACTTAGCATTTGGGTGTTATTTCTTTTCCTACTTGTTTCTTAGTATGTTTACATTCTCCTTATTCTGTTTTTTTCTTTTCTTTGTTTTTTTAGGCTATGTTTTTGTATTTTGTACTATGTCTCTGATTTTCTGTCTGTTTTCCAGTTTGAAGTTCTATTCAATTTTGTGCATCCAATAGAATAGCTTCGGGATAAAAAAATTGTGAGATTGAAGAGGCAGTTAGGCTTTCTCCTTCGGTTTGATTACACCGCCATTTTCGGTGTGACATCTGTAGATACTTCCCTCTGAATCTGTCACGTTCCAGTAGATCATTTGTCAAGAAGAAAAGTTTGCCCTGGCGAAAAGAACATTAACATTAATAGCGAAACACATCGTATTCTACTCTTTTTTTAATCATTCACATTACTCTAAATTAATTACATTTTTGTCCTATTGCTCCTTCACTCTCCCTTCCGCATCTTTTCTCTCTCTCTCTCTCCCTTCTCTCTATCTGTCCTCTCTCTCATCTCTCTCTCATCTCTCTCTCTCCTCTCTCTCTCCTCTCTCTTTCCTCTCTCTCTCTCTCTCTCTCTCTCTCTCTCTCTCTCTCTCTCTCTCTCTCTCTCTCTCTCTCTCTCTCTCTCTCTCTCTCTTCTCTCTCTCTCTCTCT
>JBBHKE010000059.1:32874-148835 GCA_037447655.1 Zygnema cylindricum | reverse complement strand
TAAACAAAATGCGCAGTATTCGTTTCGGATGTTTCGTACGCCGTACTTTACAAAGTGTGTCTATGTTTAAAGATCCGTTAAATGAAATAGACTACGTGTTAACATTTAAATAACTATCAAACTATATATCTCCAAGCATGATGGCAGACTAAATGGCTAAGGCTACAGGCTAAGTTGACGGGCGGTAAGTACCAGGTTCAAACCCTAGGTCCGTCAATTTACATTTTAGTAAATCTACCAAAATCTACAACCCGTAACTCTATCTCTAATCAGCATAGGCAGCCATGGCTCTAGCTCCCTCTTCAACCTTCAATGACTACGACAAGTGTGGGAGCTGAAGAGAGAAGTTAGAGGCAGACTGCCTCGGCTTCTTTTCTGCATTTTGCAAAACCTAGAAAATACTAAAATAACCTTTTTATTTCTACATTCATGTGATCTTCTTAGATCGCTACTTTGATCAGCGACCTTCCGATCGTCCAAATCTGACGGTTTAAATTAAAACTACCTAAAAACTCATATAATTTTTTTTGTCCGGATGTTTTTCAAAACTTAGACATGACGTTTAATTCTCTATCGATCGATGTGCAACTCAACCCTGTTACTATTTTTTTTTCATTTTGCGACCCATACAATATGGGTCTTAAGGTCATATTGTATGTTTTACATACAATAGGCATATTGTATGGGCCTACTTTCACCTACTTTTGAACTATGGTTCAAAAGTAGGCGTTTTTATGGTAGGCCCTTGGTAGGCGCACAAAACTTGGCACAAAACTTGCGCAGAGTAGGCATATTGTATGTGTGTGCGTTGTGCACACTCTTGTACGAACGTACGAATCTGACGTATCATCAAAGTACATCGCACGCCGCCGGACGAAATTTTCTAGCGAACTGACACGGCGTAGAATGACATTCCGTAGGAAAAAAAACCCAAAAAAAAACACGGACGTCAGTCCTATTGTAAGTTCTGTTACGGGCTTTTCATGTGATCTTCTTAGATCGCTACTTTGATCAGCGACCGTCCGATCGTCTAAATCCGACGGTTTAAATAAAAAATACCTCAAAACTCACGGAAATATTTTTCAAAATTTAGACATGACGTTTAATTCTCTATCGATCGATGTGCAACTCAACCCTGCTGCTATTATTTTTCATTTTGCGACCAATACAATATGGGTCTAAGGCCATATTGTATATTTTGCGTACAATAGGCATATTGTATGGGCCTACTTTCACCTACTTTTGAACTATGGTTCAAACAGTTTGAAAAATTTCCGACGTCACCATTCCCTTATGATGTCATCGTGCTCCCATATCGTTCAAAATTTCATACATCACAATTTTTAGATTTTATTGTTATAATACTATAAGATATTATAATTATATTGTTTTTCGTTCGCACAGTTTGTATCTATGGATGAATCATTTAGGGTATGTCCCATGTACTTGTAACTTAGCGAACTTACTTTGTATTTTAGCGCAAATCCTCCAAACCCGATTTTTAGGTGTCCTATTTGTAACAACAAAATCGTTAATTAAAGGTGTGACGATTGCATACATCGACAATGCCCGTGATGGCCGCTACCCTCTACAATTTGTGAAGGCAGACGTTATTTTTTGTAACAGCTTGTGACGTCGCATGTTTTACCGTGACATTATAGAAGTACCGCCTTCCACCCTGTGCGGGTTCACGGTTGAAGAAGATGCGCTTTGCCTTTGTGTCTCATGTCCGGTCGACATGAAATGGCATCGAAAAATCTTGAGACCCTTGCAAAAAAAATATGTACCGCACCAAAACAGACAAAACAAAACAGATTTGTGTACTTTTACTCGTCGTATTGAACGGAAACGAACAAAACATAGCGAATCGGGTACTTTTCCTCGTCGCTTGAAATCGTTTGAAAATTTTGAAAAAAATCGACACGTGTGAATGTGTTCATATATATTTAGCGTTGATACTTTAATTCAAAACACATCGCCAATGTGTTTTAAAAATAAGTTTGAATATGATGTTTTTTTCTTTACGCGACGCGGCGCTAAGTTTTATAAGAAAACGACAGAAAAAACCCTTACTTTAACATATGAGGATATACCTTTAGTTTGACATTTTAGGGTGGGGCTCCATCAGGCAAAAAATGAGGTTTTTTACCGGAAAACGTACCTTTATGTACTAGGTCGTACTGATTTTTTTTTTCTTTTTTTTTAACATGTTTAGTAAAGATTTGACAAGATTCTCCAAAAATTTGGGCGAAAATTTCGACCGTCCGATTTTGAATTTTTGAAGCAAACACTCCTTCTGTCCAGTGTTTGGACAGTCTCCTCAATTGCCCCCAAGAGGAGACTTCCCTCACACTAGACGTGTCTACTGGTACACTTGGAAACAAAAAGGAATAATCAGAATAATCCACCGCAGACGAGCGATGACGACCTCACAATTGGCAAAGGCCATGTGCCTTCGTACAGGGTGGATTTGAAAGGGACAACAAAATCTTTGCTGGCGCGTCTTTTCCTTCGTGGAAAAGACTTCGCGTTTAAAACATAATGGCAAACGATAAAGTACAATTTTCATTTTGAAAAGGATTTGGAAATGGTTGGTACAACGAACTGACAAGTATGTACAAATTGTACATTCCCGTAGCTCTGCTAGATATTTTAATTTACGTTCGTCCGTACATACACTTTTCAGATTTTATGCTTTTTGAATATTATAATCCTAGTTGTTCAATACGTGGATTTTTTCCATATTTTCCAGTTTCTACGTATTGTACGTGACTTTTGAAAAATATGCAAAAAAACGTCTACTGTAAACTGAAACTGACATATTATGGAAATTAATATAAAAAATACTGTAACTGTTAATTTTTTTACGAAAACTGTACGGTAGTTTACAAAAAAAAATCGATGCGCGTATCCGTACTTTCTGTTCAGTAAACCGAACATAATGTACATGGATTGCACGGGAAAATAATGTGACGTCTACAAATATTTCCAAAAAGAGACGTTACGGCGTCACACTATTTGAGCACCGTGAGTTCAAATTTTGTACGGGCGTCTTCTTCAAATTTTGAAAAGAAGCCGCAATTATTACTTGAACAGCTGAACCCGAAAAATCATAGAAGACGCCATTACCGTCGCCACGGCAACAGTTAGTAAACTGTCGTTGAAGTCGTTGACGAAAAAGTCACGAACCTCCAAAAAAGCGGCCATGCCTAGAGTTCGGGGAGAGGAGTGGGACCACGTGAAGCCTCCAGACGGTGTGATCCTAGTAGCCAATAGATTATGTGTTTGTATTTACTGTAGCTTCGAATTTATCGCCCAAGCAACTAGGATCAGAAACCATCTCACTGGAAATGTCAAGTGTGGAGGGATTAGAGCTTGCACAATGTGTCCAGCCGAGGTGAAGGAGGAGTATATCGCAGGTGACAACGAAAAATTGTCTAATTTCTCTAAAAAACGTGTAATCAGTGACCTTGATGAACTGACGTGCAGTTTTCCACTGACTCCAAGGACCAAAGCAACAGTTGTTCAGACAAAATACAAAGTGCATTCAGCATGCAAAACAAGAAGGAGGTAGATTTAGCTTGGGCCACATTTTTTTCTGCCAATGGATTGCCGTTCAGACTTTTAGATGACCCGTATTTCAAGGATGCGGTGAAGAAGACTGGTGATGTAGGTGTGAATTACAAGTTACCAATCCGTAGTGCAATGAGAAATTGTCTCCTATTGGAGACAAAGGCGAATGTGATGAAGAATTTGTCAAGTTATGTGAAAACCATTGAAGTCACCGGTGCCACAATCACATCAGACGGGTGGACATCAATAGATGCCAGTCCTTGGCTAAATATTTTAGCTGTCACCCTGAAAGGTGACATGTTCTTGACGGCAGAGGACACCACTGGAAAAACGAAGGACGCCGACTACATTTGTGCGGTGTTGGAAAAGGGAAAACTTGCGGTAGGGGTCGAGAATGTGGTGCAGATTGTTACCGATTTTGCCCCAGTGAACAAGGCGGCAACTTCGTTGCTCGTGGCAAAGCACCCTTCTATCACGTGGACGCCATGCGCTGCACATGTACTGGACTTGATGTTGGAAGATTGGAGTAGGTTGACCTTTATCTCCAAACCTGTCCGAGAGGCAAAAGAAATTTTGAAATTCATCACTAATCATAGCATGGGTGTAGCCATGTTTAATAAAATTTAAAATCTTCGGCTTCTGAAACCTGGAGAGACTAGGTTTGCTACAAATTTTATTATGCTCCAGAGGATATTAGATGTGAAAGAGAGTTTGGAGCGGTTGATGTTCGACGACAAATTCAATGAATGGGTGGGCAAGCCAATGTACAAGATGGAGGGGGCTAAAATTAGGTACTACATTCTAAGCACGGAGTTTTGGGTTAGAGCGAAAGTGGCCGTGTCAATTTCGGAACTTGTGGTGCGGTTGATGAGGGAATGCAATAGAGGTGGCCCGAATGTGGGGAAGGTTTATCACGGTTTTTACGCCATTGGACAGTTTTTGGATAATTTAGCTTGCGCAGGAGGAGATAATATTCACGACGGCATGCAGATTTTGGAAGAGATGAAAGCATCATGGTTGACGAGGTGGAAGATGGCGCATAGCCCCATTTATGCGGCTGACTTTGTACTCGATCAGGAGTATCAAAGTCATGCATATGGGTAGCGTGCCAACGAGACTGTTATGGAAGGTTTTCAGACAATGTTGGAGAGGATGCTTCCAAATATGGAGGAGCAACAAGTTGCCCGCATAGAGTTGTCAAAATATAGAGAGTTTGAGGGAGTTTTTGGTAGGGAACTGACAATATCTTGTGCAAAATTGATGCCAGCATGGAAGTGGTGGCAAGAGTTTGGGTGTGCCACCCCTATTTTGCAGAAGGTAGCAGTAAAAATACTTGCACAGTGCTCGGCTGCCAGCTCCTGTCAGCGAAATTGGTCGACATATGACCATATTCACTCAAAGAAAAGAAATAGGTTAACGGCTAAATGGGCTAATGATCTAGTATGGGTCTTCACTAATCTCAAACTTTTAAAGAAGATTACGGATGTCAGCTATGAAGAAAATCTGATAGAATGGGAAGAAGAGAAAAGGGAGGTTAGGGAAGACGATGCAGATGAAGACATGATGGAATTTGATGAAGTGGAAGAAGATTTAGAGTAAAAAGTAGTTAAAGGACATATATGTATTTTTTTTTTGCTCTAATGTGATTGTTTTTGTTTTTTTTTATCAATGTGTTATGTCGTGCAATGTTGATTGATGAAAAATTGAATCTGCATATGGCCTGAACTTTGTTTTTTTGAAGTTGCATGCTCTCGGAGAGGTAGAGAAAGAAAGCCATGGCTGCCTGTCTGTGAAGGACAGGCAATTTTATTATAATAAAAATGCATTTCGAAAGAATTGAACCTGCGCCTGTGTACGTCATCTAGTATACACCGGTGCAGAAGTCCTTAACCAGTTGATGTAGATGTTTCGATGCATGCGTAGAGTGTGATAATAATTTAATTAAATAATGTTTTTCACCGCTCATTTAACGGAAAGCGTACAAACTGCGGCACATGTTCAATTCATTTTTTTTAAATGTACGGATTTGTACGGGAAAAAAATCATTAACGTTTTTTTCAAATCGACCTCTCATGATTCTACGTATTGTACGCGCGTTCGAAACGTGCGTAAAATACGTGTTGAACAACTATGATTTTAATATTATTGGCCTGTTGAGCTAGAACCTACGTGGTTCCAATCGCAATGCAGCGCGTAAGCAATAGGTGCCTTGCTGGCACGACTTGATGGAGAAGTGATACAAATATTACTGCCACAACTTGATGGAGAAGTGATACAAATATTACTGCCAGTATCGATCAATGGATACGCCTGAAGGACCACGACCCTTAGCGTATCGCAAAACTCACGATGGATTTGCTTTGTCGTTTGGACAAAGCTTTTACGTACACGCTATTAAAGTAAATAATAAAAGATTTTATTGCCTAAAACAGGATGGTAAGACCATAGAAGTACAAAACATGATTGTAATTGAACAAAGTTGATGGCCATCAAAGGTAAGAGTTCAAAATCCTTTGAGAACTAAAATCACAACAAAGGTTAACCAACAATAAAAACCTAAAAGGGAAAGCAAGTACAACAGGAAAAAAATTATAAACCGTATGCACACTAAAAACAATTCTAGACACTTAAACATAAGACAATGCCTCACTAATGTCAAAATTATGAATATCGTCTATATGAGGCGTCGGAAAATTGATACAGTTGCACAAGAAATGTTAGGGCCCCACCTGTTGTTTTGTTACGCGTGAATTTTTTGGGAAGGGATAAAAGACAGGATGTAGTAGAGTTGCCTGTGATAATTAAAAAAAGCTCACTTTCACGTGTGAAATAGGAAACCGAATCATCCAGTTACGGAGTTAGATCCCATAACTATTTAGAGATGAGTAAACAGTAAACAATAAAAAAAAATGTTTTTTCACTTTTCTTTTCTTCTCGTACTTTTTTTCCGTCTTCTTTGTTCTGGTCATCCAGCTAATTATTATTGGTCAAAAGAATGAACCGCTCAACTTAATGGGCCCACCAAACGGGTCATTGTGCAAAAAAGTCAATTTTTGACCTAGAAAGTGAATCATTATTAATGTTAATAACAATTAATTAGTCGACAATTAGTGAATGTAGGTACGCTTTAATTGGTGTCAATAACACCAATTTGGGAAGTTTTTAAATCATCTAACATACAAAATGTGGTGGTCTGTACTAAAACGGCTTGTACGAATGTACAAGAAAAGTTTAGAAGATTGGCGTCGAGACGAGAAAGTGAGTGGCTTTGACACGGGAAAGCACACTCAAATTTTATTCCTAGTAGTAGAGACGAGGGAAAATTACGCGAACCTGTTCTCACATGTTCAGAATAGAGCAGCTACACTCGATGTGTACATTAGCGTTAATGTTTTGTTGGCGTTTGGCCTTTTAACCCAAAATACAGTTAACAACACAATTTGTTTCTTTACACTAATAATGTCTTTACACTAATAGTTATTCACGGTGTACATACAATACACCGTGTATCTCTATAAGTATTAATGTTTCTTTCGCCAACTAAAAACATCTTCTTTCAATAGAAAGTTGTTGGATAATTCATCCGACTCCTGCAATGTAAAGGAAAGATTCTCACCTTCCGACTTGTTTTTTCCAATCCAAAATCATACAAGTGAGCGCGGCGAAAATATGTTTTAAGTAGCTAAATAAACGCCGAACACTAATAGCGATACACGGTGAAACGTGCTTGTAACGTTGTATGGTCCAATATGGCCATAACCCTTAGAGAATGTATCCAATGTGTATGAGCAATACCCATATAGTATATAGTGACCCTTCGTGGAGCCTGTAATGCCGATGGCAAATAACGGGTTACTGATGTTGGTGTTTCTTTTTTTAGCCGCAGCGTAGGGCTCTTCGTTACGAGGCCGGTTTCCAGCCTGATTGCCCCACTATTCACTAACGGTAACGGAGTGGTTGACCAAAAACCGCAAGTGAGAAAATGACTGTTGTGAGGAAATGTCTCTCGCGGTTGTGGACCTCAACTTCTCACGATTGTGCCTAATCATATTCTCAAGGCTTCCTCCGTTTGTGTGTAGTCATATACAATAGTTTTAGTTTGAGTTGGTGGACACTTGTTTCAATTAACGTTGTTTTGACCTTTTAGACTTTGTTTTTTTTCTTGACTCTTGTAGTTTTTAAATGTTTTTTTTTCTACCTCTCTTTCTACCCAAATGGTTTTTCCATCTCAAGTTTTCCAATAATGTTTCATGAATAAATGAGCTCTGTCAATAAACATTAATCGTCAAAACCTAGTTTAAAGTACAGTTTGAACTCTTTTGAACATGGGAGTCACAAATACTCGTAAGGTTAAATTGTATGTATGTTCAGATGTGTACGGAAAGTACATATACACTAAAAGGACCCCCTTACAATTATGGATAAATATGTCAGTAAGAGTACACAATTAAAACTTACATACCAGAAAAACAAAAGACTTAGCACCGGAAACAAAGAAAAAATGTCCGTCCACGTCTTCGGTGACATTTCGTGGTTTGTAAGACCACGCAAGTCATCAACATCTATTTACCGCCAAGTACGACTCCATGGCATTAAATTATTGTCATATGTGAAGAAAAAGAAAAATAAAAACTGAAAATCTCAACAAGCATAGACATGCTCATAGATTTTTTCACAGTGGAGAACAATTGGTTTAAAATGGTAAAATGTTACAAACGAAGTGTGCACCCTATAGTTATTAAAGTCAATCGCTTTAAGCAGTGTTAAACCCTCAAAGTAGTGTCTCTTTGAACCAATATCATGACATTATTCAAGTAAGTAGCCAACATCAAGCAACGGTGGAAAACACGACAGTCCAATTAATTATTGTTAAAAAAAAAGGTGCCGACTTTATTAAAAAGCGCGATGGTAAACCATTTGAGTCAATGGGAACAAAAGGAGGTAGCAATGCTAAAACTGAAAAACTACACGTGGGTGGAATAAAACAAAAAGGATAAGGTGAGATTCCATTAGAGGAAAAGTGGGATTGTTTACTGGTCGCCTTACGTTTTCGTACAGATTCGTATTATTGTAGTTTTTTGCCAGACAAAACATGTTTACCGGATAGATGACAAGATGCAGCGCAAGTATTGACCTTTGGATGTTTCATTTTTTAAAATCCGCGAAGCAATCGCGCAAATCATCCAATGTGAGGAAACTCTCCTCGCACTAAGAGTTGCTTCACGCAGGTCGTGTGAAAAAGCAAAAAAATACCCCCCTCGAACAGGCGATCAGAGGCCCACACGTCGTACAGGCCATGTGAATCCTCCCACGTTGGATGCAGGTCAACCGAAAGTATCCCCGCACGCTTCGTATGACATCCATCGACCTTCAAAGTTTGCCGTGTCCTTTTGACATTCCATTTCGAAATTTTGATTTCCATTTTCAAAAATAAAATCGGCCGCAATTTTTTCGTAAGAATCATTAACTACCTCCGCTGGTACATATATTACATTCAGATTTTCCATTTGAAGAATATTTTTAGATTTTCAAAATGTGAACACTAACCTAGGTGGCACCAATCATAACTGCGAAAGGTTGTTTATTAGCCCGACAAAATGGAACGCCTTGCCAGTAAGCCTGTCAATAGACGTGTCCGTACGTTTACTAGGACCGCCTAATTGAATCGAGGCATAAGCAAGCCAAAAGCAACAAAAATACAAAAGATGGCAGGTAAACCGAAAACACCCAAATAAACAAAAGCCACCAACCGGAACAGCTAAGGAAAGATCCACAATGACTCAAACAAACCCCAACATAACTAAAATCTACGGAAAGCAACCGTGCAAGTCCCCGCATCTTGGAGGAGCACGAGGAGGGAGTTCCGAAACACATCGACGATCCATAATTGCAATAGACAATCGAAGGAGGATAGAAGCCTGCACTCGGTGTAGGGCCACCGAAAAACGTTGACGATAGAAAGACGTAAAACACCACCAACCACAAGCACGGAGAAACTCATCCAGAGCCACACCCAAACAACGAAATATCTTGAGGAGCTAGTACCAGTTCATTGAACTTAATAACAGTAGGCAGTGTAGTACTGTGCGGAGATAGTGTTACTATCACTACTACAAATTTTTTTCGCCAACCAAAAGCGGACCAAGACAGTGTAAGCCTTGAGTTCCTTTCTCTAACAAATTAATACTACAGTTCCTTAAAAAACGAAATTGACTCTGTGACAAAAAGATTGAGAATCAAAAACGAATAAAATGTAACTTGCAAGCAAAATGCTCATAAGCGTAAAACCATCTTTCAGAACTAAAATTGCAGATTAAGATGAAACGCCGTTTCGGCAAACAAGACAAACTGAGGTAACTCCATCTAAATCAGCATTACTTTATAATATTAACCCTCGCAATCGACTGCAAACTACTGACAGACAAAAAATAGTATTCACAAACTCCAAGAAAAAAAAAATACACTTGTGATATGAATAAATAAAAGCACGCCATCTTATTGTACCAACAGACCTCAGTAAATGTTTGCACGAACCCGAACCAAAAAGAAAAAAAAAACACATACAAAGAAACAGCTTAAGTATTATTTACAATCACTCTTCAGTCTGTTTCCGACAAATTGTTGCCGGTATAATCAGTACCGGAGCATGGTCTAATAAGATTTCCATGCAAGAAGCAACGTAAATTCCGGACATTAAAAGCAACTCCCAACACGCCATCCAAACTGATCCTTAGATGGAAATTTTTGTCTGTTCCTGATCACCTTCCTACAGGCCCTTCTTTTCCTGTTCCTCTCCCCAACTTTCGCTAACAAACACCGGTTTGTCTGACAAACAAACCCTAATTCTATACTCTCTGTCTGCAAGTTTCCCACGATCGTGGACAGACATGCAATAGCAGTTTCCTGTAGAACTGTCTTCAGGTCGATATTTTAAACCGATATTCAAATAGATATTCAAATTGACATCACACATCTCGCTTTCGGCAGCCATGGTTGCCGACGAAGAAGAAACATTTGAACAAACTGAAGGATTTTAACAGACTGTTTTCTCATAAACATCTCAGGTATTTTGATTTATGAAATCAATGCCGAGTCGTCCAACAAATCGCCAGCCCTCACAAATTTTAGAATTCCAATAGAGTCTACTACTACTTCGTAAACCGATGAAGACGAAACAAATTGAGTGAACAGAGAAACACCAATACATTTACAAAAGTTAAAAGACCTTCAACCGGTAAGTCTTCGGGAAAGAAAGTTTGAACTCTCAATCTCCTCCGTTTTTGCCATAATGTTAAGCACATTCGTACAAGGCCGCTGTGAAAATGAAAGACATCACGGCTCCAAAGAGAGCCATAATTCCTCCCGGTGTCGCTTTTCGCTGTGAAACCGACCTTTCCGCTGAAAAGAATGCAAAACAGAAACAAAAAAAAGTAAAGTAAACAAATTAAAAATATAAAAGTACCAATCAGATATGACGCAGAAAAAAAAAGGAACAGATGATGGGCTTTTACAGATATAGAAGGGAAAAAAAAAAACAAAGGCCTGATGCAGATATCATATCACAAAAAATCCAGAGCAGCCTTTCAAATAGTACTAAAAAAAAAAAAAATCAGAGAAGAAACAGATTGAAACAATAGAAATGTAATATACAAATTAGTATTCTATGTCAAGCAAATTGGCTAGATCGATCACAATAATCTATCAAAGTAACAAGCTACAAAAACAGTTCAATTATCGACTCTGCCGATAAATGTCAATATCACGATAACTGCAAAAACAGGCCAACAATGTACGGTACGCAGTTATAAGATATGATAGCAAAAGGCATGTCAATGAATCTTCATATGACACCATTTGATCCACGCTGTCATTTGTATTCAGCGCATCACGTCCATCGTCCGAGTTCAAAGAATCGGTACTCCCAAAAACATTATAATGTAAATGCCAGTACAATTTTTAACTGTATTGACTCGAATCAAAAGGTACACCGTGAATCGCTAATAACGTTAATAACGCTAATTCGGCGCCCCCAAATTATGACCCTCGAACCTAAAATAAAATTAATAACTCTATTTTTTTTATGTTAATATAGGTACTGTTTAATAAGCGTCAATTACTCTAATTTCAACTGTTTTTAAATAGTGTAATGTACAAAATGTGTCAGTCCGTACTAAAACTGCTCATTATTTTGTACAGACCTACAGAATAAGTGTTGGATAAAGGCGTCGACACGGGAAATTCAGTGCGTGCAAGGAAAAGCGCACTCATATTTGATTCCCAGTCATAAAGACGATGGAAAATCGTTAGAACCTATTCGCACACGTTCAAAAGTCGAACATGTGAACACAGACTATCGCGGTTACAATATGGGAATGTGTATCAAAATTAGTGTTAGGTGTATAAATTAGTGTTAAATTTTTGTTGGCGTTAGGCCCTTGAACCCAAAATAGAATTAATAACATTAATTGTTTCTTTACACTAATTATTTCTGAACTCTAATAGCGATTCATGGTGTACCTGCTTGCAGCCCAATCCGTTTACTTGATACAGTATCATGAAATGATATAAATACTGATGGAATCACGATATTGACACCAATATATCGTGATAATTGACAAATTGGCAAACCACTACAACACATTGAATTAAAATACTGTCTATCGAATATAGAGAAAACCCCATACATATGTCAATACATATAGACATATATGTTGCGTGTGTGTGTGTGTGTATATATACTCACAAAAAATACACACACATACACAAGGACAGTTTAACAGCTGCAGGGTTAAACAAAAAGCACGAGTAAACAGGATGGGTAAATTAATTAATAAACCAAATGATTCTCCACAAAACTTCTTCTACAAGTGAAACAGTTGTAAGGTGCAACAAGAAACACTTAAGAATGGGGGAATAAATAAAGTTTATCAATACAAGCCATGAATAGTCAAAAGCCACAGGAGAGAAAACTTGAAAGGGATTCAAAAGTCAATTCAATGGAGGTTAACAACTGGAATTGCTTAAGCATTGAGGTATTTTTTACAAACCTGCCCAAATCATCACTCCCACAGAGGCGCTAAGACCGATAATGTAAGCATCCACTCCTCCCTGACTGCAAAAGACACAAAAAAAACTGAAGGTTAAAATGGAAAAATTTACATAACATGGTGAGATCAACCAGAACGGACAACAACCCGAGAAATTTACATAATCATCATTTCCTAAAAAGCTGATTAATAGAAACTGGCGGACAGCTGAAAAATATTTCAGGACATTTTCATATTCAGCCAAAGCAAGAAGCTCTTTCTGAGACTCAAAGCAATCTCAAAACCACACCGGAAATTGCTATGGTCAGTTCTGAACCACCAAAACATTATCCATTTTCGAATACTGATAACATCCACTATTATTCCACACATCATAAATTAAAACCCTTAGCACACAACTCCAAAAAACATAAGAAAATGAGTCGAATCTGAAGCACTATTAAAAATCTCAAGTAAAATGGTGGCAAAGACAACAGAGACAGATTGTGAAACAACATCAACCATCGAACAAATTCAAAAGTCACAATGCAAACAAACATACTCTAAAGAAAAATGATTTTCGGATATGCACTAAATCAAACTGTTAACAGACATGGAATATTGGCATCCGAAGCAAAAAAAAAACCCTAAACTTTATACACACAAATATACATACAGAAATCCTTACTGAGTAACAGACTAATATACATACACATATTCAGGAAAAGCTTACAGTCCAAAATACATCAACAACGAAAAAGAAAAGGAGACTTTACAACCCAAAATAAAAACCTCAGAAAAATCCAATACCACCTTAATCAGTGACAGGACATACAGTTCCACAGATTAGCTGGGCCAGCAACTAAACATGATTCAGAAAAACTGACATGTAACAAGCTTTTAAACCTAAAAAACCGAAAAAACATATGCAATAGGAAAGAAAATCACATCCAGGTCAACAACATGCCTTGACACGCATTGAAAACAAAATTTCCCTCCAAAAAAGGAAACCAGAGAAGTTGAAAAGTGAACAACCCACCAACTCATTCTGATGAGAGAAACCGTAAGAAGCCCTAATAAACTTAGGGCAGTTCGGGTGAAATCTGGATCCAATCCATCCTCTTTTAACCAAGTCGTCACACAATATCCAATTTGAAGGGCAGCAAAAGCTAAAGTCAACCCTGGAAGAAGAAAATCCTCTCCCTCTTCTCCCTCTCCTTCATCCCCATTTCCGTCGTCTCCTCCGCCATCTCCATTTCGCGGTCCCTTGCCGTCGTTTCCACCTCCAACATTTTCCTTTGACGGAACGGTTTCCGGAACAGAGAACGAGTCCATCATTTGTAGAGCCCAAGGACTGTAAGCAACTTGCATTTTTGTTCGAAATACAGATTCTCCAAAAGTACTTGTTTTTTCCAAAGGTTGTTCCGGAAATACAATATCGTCATCTCGGAAACATCGAACCTCACCTACAGAACTTCCCTGAGTCTGAAAAGGCATAGATAACACCACTGTAGGATGAGATGAAAGAGGAGAAGGACGAAAAACGGCATAGAGAGTGGGAGTGGAACAGGAGAGGGAGCAATCCGAGTCTCTGTACTCTCCAGGAAGAGGAAAGGGGGCATATGAAGAAGAGAAATCAGGGGAGGAGAAAGAAGACACGTTCTGTTTTGAACCTTTTGTGGAAAAAAGAAGCATTTCTTCTTCCATATTGGGGAATGACGGAGTGAAAGCACCATAACTGCTGGTTGTGGTCGTGGTTGTGCTCTGGGAGTTTCTTAAAGAAGCAGAGGACCTCTGTTCCACGTAACCACCAAAAGGAATAACTGACGGTTTCGAAGTTGACTCAAAAGCCATAGTTGACAAACCTGGAGACGAGACAGAATTCAAATTTTGAGAGAAATCGTTACTGTGGTGATTAAGTTGGGCGTATTTGTAACTGCTGTCAAAAGAATGGCTGTTCAATCCGTTTCCAGGTCCAGAATGCAAGGAATTCATGGAGGATGAAGTCAGAGGTTTCGCAAGTGGAGGCTGTGGAGAGGAGGACGCCACAAGAATGACAGGAGAGGGTGAGGAATTTGAATTAGGCATAGATGAAGGAGGTCGCCATGTGTCATCGAGAGAGAGAGGAGAGCCAGGATTGACCGATGAAGAAAATGAAGAAGAGTTAGTTTTTGTTTGAGATGAAGGCACATAGGAGGAGGATGAAATTTTTGCAGCAACTGACACCCGGTGGAAGTGTCTATCACCTTTACTACCATTTCTATGATAGCCATGGCCATGGCTTCCTTTCCCGTATGATTTAGATGCTCTAACGACATATTCAGCAATACCGGCATAGTACACAGACGAGCCCATCACTACAAGAAAAAAAAAGTAATTCTGTCCAGGACTGAAACCTTTATCTTAGTGTACGCTTGTTTTAAAGAGAACCTCAAAATAAATGTTGGCAGGAAACTCATGAAAAATAATTCAGTTTTCTACGGTTGAAAGAGAGAAGAGATAAAAAAGAAAGAAAAAACCTAATTTCCACTTTTTAGGTCAGCATGTTCCCAAAGGTATCTGACCTAAGAATTGTAAAAGAAAAAATCAAGACTTCAAGGAATTGCTGCCGACGCGAATGTCCTCAAAAGAGAAAACTGACACTTAAACTACAAAAACACTCCATGGATGCTAGAGCTTTCCGGCACAGAAGTCATGAGTCATCATCTTCAATGAACTCGAGGAAACACCTTGATTTGACTTGGAATCCTTCAAGAGATCAGAAACTTACAGCATTTACAGGTCTCCATGTGGACAGTCCCAACAGCAGTAAAACGGTTTAATTCTAGCACTGGCGTCTAAGCAAGCCACGTCGCGTGACGGACCAGAATCTCAGTCCCCTTGCAGTAAATTTGAATCCTTTATTCCGTTGTGGACGACAGAATAGAATAAGTACAGGGTAACATCACAGCACAGCGCTGTCCTAGAGTACTAGAAAGTACAAACAGCATTTACATTAACAAATACCGTAGAACTCTATTTTGGGAGCGTGACAAGAAGATTTGTCTCTATTTTTTCGCGAGACACGTTTGTTCTATGGTTGCCTGAAAACAGGGCAAGGCAAAATATATTTGTAAGGCTGGGAGTTGGACGGCTCAGATGAGATTTTTGCAGATGTGTATTTTGTCGTATCGGAAGCTATCTATCGTTTTGATAACGACGCTGCTAAGGGCCAATCTTCGTTGTAAACGACAGCATATCCTACGTGTTGCCTCGTGGCAAACATCGATCATGACGTGCATACACGTGGGATAGTTAATAACGTATATGCACCGACAAACGTGAGATTTGCAGATTTGGTACATCTCATAGAAAAATTCCTACATAATCGTGCCATCTGGCGAAAGATCATTAGAGGAAGCAATGAATCTGATTTCTCCTTTGGCCTATGTACGGACCCATTCATTGCAAAAGATTTGCACGGCCAGTGTTCATTAAAGAAAAGTGGCGAGAATCGTGAATTTCCAAATTCCAATCAGCGATACCGTACCGAAGCACCCTCCACACGTACGGCCGTACTGTCCACCCGTAATGCCATTTGGTCAAAAGTCAATAGAGGGGTTCATTAGCAATGAAACAGATATTTTCTTAGGATTGGATATAAGACCCATTTAGTGCAGCAAATGAAATGCACGTTGATTAGAAAGGAGAAGAGAAAAGTGATGTCTTTATTGCAAAAATCGAGATGGTAAAACCATCTGTGTCAAAAAAGGTACAAACTTAAAGACAAAGAGGTCACAAGAAAAAAAGAGAGAGAGAGAGAGAGAGGGAGGGAGGGAGAGGGGGAGAGAGAGAGAGAGAGAGAGAGAGAGAGAGAGAGAGAGGGCGAGGGAGAGGGCGAGGGAGAGGGCGAGGGAGAGGGCGAGGGAGAGGGAGGGAGAGGGAGGGAGGGAGGGAGGGAGAGAGGGAGAGAGGGAGAGAGGGAGGGAGGGAGAGGGGGAGAGGGAAAGTGAGAGACAGAGAGAGAGAGAGAGAGAGTCACATAGTTCTTCTCGAGAATAACTCTATATTTACGACCGGCAATACCGTATTGAAGCCCCCTCCAAACTTACACCCAATATCCACCTTTTCAAACTTATATTTTCAATGGATAATTTCGAGTAGTCAAAAATCTAGCTTACAATCAACAATACTAATGGAATTTGAACTCGGTTCAGTATTGTTTCTAAAACAAAACAAATGAATCAAAATGAAAGCCAAAAGAAAAAAAAAAAACACTCTCTTGTTGAAACCTAGTAATTTATACAAAAATAACCAACAAGAAAAAACAAACAATAGAAAACATAATAAATAAAAAGAAAAAAACAAAATATTGAGGACCATGTTGAAATTTATGTATTTTCTAGGTCTGTATTGGAAAAATAAATAGAGTAAGTCAATAAAGGCAGCCTGCTTCTCGCTCAAATCTCTCCGGTCCCCATACTTGTTGCAGTCACTGAAGACCAAAGAGAGAGCTAGAGCCATGGCTGTCTAAAGAGGATAGGCAAATCGTAGTTTGTACCAAAATGAAGATGCCAGAATCAGGATTTGATCTTGGTACCTACCTTCCAATAGCAGCCATTAGTTTTAGCCTATAGCTTAGAGTCAACGAAGGCATATGTGGGGTACAATAGGGATTTGTAAGTGTAGAAGTAGAGAGTTGTAACAACTAACAAATAACCAAAAATTGCTTTAGACCGGATTTGATCCATGGTCTGTGGTTATATTTGCAGAGGTAAGGCTTAACCAATAAGGCGTTGGCGTAACGATAGACGGTGTGAGTTTCAAAGATATGTAAACATTAACGCAACGGCTAATTAACGACAGACTAACGAAAAGGAGCAATTCATGCATGTACGCGAATCTGAACCGTGTAAAATATGTTTTGATCAGACGGCCGCCATTGTAGCCGCCACGCGAAGTGAGCTTTTGGCGGCATTTGGAGATAGCGTCACGCGGTGCCACGTGGCGCCACATTATTTGATACCGGAGAAGATGGGAGGAGGAAACATGGCTCCCGATTTCACAGGTGTCACCTTGAAGACCATGTCGTACAATGGCCGTACAATAAGTACATCTCCTATTGTACCTTCTTTTACTATATAGTGTTCCTATTGGACTAGGGTTTAGTAGTAGGTAGTCGTGAGTAGGCAGACCAAGACTTAGTGATATTTAGGTACCTCTCTCTAAGAGAGCTTGTAACTATAAAGGTCATCTTTGACCAGCCATAACTTACTGCTCGGGTGAGCAAATTCAGTGATTCTTTTTGTTGTGGACTCAGGGGAGTCCAAGCTACACACGGGTGTAGTCGGCCAGAGTCTTTGTGTGCCAGGGTAGCACTTATTCAGTGGGAAAGTCAAAGTGGGGAATATTGTCCAAAACACATATCAAACTTTGCATTCTGTGGTGGAACTGAGCACACAGAAGGTCTTCTCTTCACAGGGGTGAAGGTGTATTGGGGTTTTTATTGTCAAGGGATCATTCATTTGAGTTTATATCAACTTGGAGTTGGCACTATCTAGATTAGCTTCTTTTGGATCTGCGAATTCTGTGGGGAATGGAGCCCATATAATTTCAGGCCCCACTCCTCTCTACGTCCTCGATCCTCCAACCCCCTTCCCTCACAAACAAATAACATCAATTCTATTCTTTTCCCTCTTCTCCCTCCCCCCAAACATCGACAATCCCCCCCCACCTCGCCCTATAAGCAAACAACCATTAGTAAATTCTCCCCTATCATTTCGGCGCCAAATTTTAGGCAAACGATGCTTGTTCACAAAGTGCCACGTCCACGACCCATCCACCTTGTCATTCATATTTCGGTTTCACCGCCAGACACGCATTGATCACATGATCCACAGCACGACAATTGTTGAAATATAAAATCTTTAGTTTAGTAAACAAGGCTGTGAGGAGAGATTAGGGACTTAGAATATTTTTATCTAATTCAGATGTAAATACTTACCTTTGATAGTGTGACAGTAACAGGTAGACAGTAGAGTGTACTGTACTACTGCAGGGACACGTGTAGGGTGTACTGTACTTTTGCAGGGACACGTGTCGACAGTCGGAGATGATGCAGGTATTCCGGAGTGGCACCGACACCCACATACGCGTGTCACAAATCTTACGGGAGTTTTCGGTGAATCGGACGGACAAAGACTGAACCGAACATCTGGGAGAGTATTGTACGGAATTGAAAGAAGATCGTTGACACGAAACAGATTCGACGGACGCGATTAAAGTGGGGACCACTATGACTAAGTGCGCCGTACGCACCCAGGACGTCCGTACCACTGAACCAACATTCATCTAGATTTTTGTGACCAATGTTGACTAAGCATCGGCAACATTAATTGTACGAAAAATATCTATGAATATCTGAAAAACAAATAGTTAACATTTAGTGCATTAATAAATAGTGTTACACTGCTCATTTAGCGGCAAGTAGTAATTAGGGTTTTGGAAGTACTCGTACAGGTTGTATACTTTGTTGCAAGTCAGGATAGTACTGTAGTACGGTCACCCGAATTAGTGTGACCAGTAGATACTAACTGGGAGTATATAGTTTAGGACTTGGCCAATTTTGATTCATCCAATTTTGGGATTATGATACTTTAAGGGCAGTTTTTGGGAAACTTCCAAGCGTCATATCTTATGGTTTACAGGGTCATTTGGGCTGCAATTTTGGGAATTGTCACTGTACTCTGTTTTGTATCACTGTGAAAAATTTGAGGCATATTGGCCTTTAAAGTCTTATTTTGTGTAAGGTGAAAGTTGGCTGTTGAGTAGGTGCTTGATATTTTCTGCTCTTTTCCATGTCTACTTCCACTACTACTGCTGGTCCTCCTTCGCAAAGGTGGTCGTAGAACAACAGATTGTACTCCATCCCCAGAGTTGACATCGCCACATTTCCTCGGATAGCGACACCACCCACCCGCATCAATATTTTGGTTCCTCTCTATTCTTCAACCCTTCGCTTAGGCGACAACATTAATTATCGCTCTCCGTGGGACAAAATTCTTCGCCTACCAAACTCTATTTAACCATTCCAATTAGCTCTTTCGAGTAGTTTCCTCTATTTTTCTCTCTCACCTTGACCCTTTACTTTTCATAGTTTTACTAACCAAACCAAATGACAACACAAAAAAACAACAATAAAAAACGCTACAGCTAAGAAAAACCTCGAATAAAAAAAATCGATCATTTTTCTTTTATTTGTTTTTTCTCTCCTCTTCATCCTCTATCCCGACCTTTCCGCCCTCTCTTTTTTCACGCCATCATTCTTGTAGTTTGTTCCATATGCTTTAAAATGAATTCCCCTTATCATCTATTTTAAAAATCTGGTTGATTGTTTTGCTATATAATAACCACTGTTCTAACCCTTTTCACTCTACCCACATCTCGTAAACGAAACTACATGTTTACAATAACTCCACTACCTTCGACAATACCTCTATCATCACATACGGATGAGGATTAGGCCTTCATTTGTGACTTTTAGATATTCCTTCATCATCAATCACACATTCGTATCTTTATCAGTATGCGTCCTTTGGTATGATAAGGCATTCGCTTTCCACTGTGTCATATTTTTTCGTATCCAACAAAAATTACATATTGGCATATTTTTCTCATGTTTTCTCTTTGGGTATTTTTCCTATTAAATCGTAGGGATTTTGGTGGGGCTTGTGAGGTCATGGTTCTTTGTGGGTGTTTATTTTGAGGTGATTCAAAAGTCATCTATGTCAAGCATGGCGATCACGTTCTTAACATTTCTTTCAAACTCCTTCGTCTATGAGAGAGGTTATGTCTTTTATTTCCTTATTGGTAAAGCATTTATTTGGGTCGTGATAGTAAGAGTTATTGGGTGTTTACAGTTGCAGCTCTACGATGGTTAAGGTCATTTGAGTGTTTTATTTAATTACTTGTGCCCATTTGTTGCCTTTTGGTAATATATATAAGTCTTTTAAGTGTAATTTTATAGTAAGGTGCTTTTATTAAGGCACTTACCGCTTCGTCATCTTTATAGAGACCACCCTTCGAAGAGGTGGGAAGGTAAGGATTATAAGTGGGGACCCTTTAGAAAAGGACAGGGGTGCACAAAAAAACAACCTCTCAAACAAAAAAAAAAGATAAACCGGAATTTAGAGAGAAATATCAATAAGAAAAGGTGGACTTTACAAGAGCAAAACATAAAAAAATAAGGGTTTAATTAGCAACCCAATGGAGAAGGACATTTGATTCACCCCAAACTCGTTATTAACGCCGCAATCTAGAGAGAGCCATTCTATAGGGCAAGGGACGAGCAACACCCCCTTGCTCTTAATGACTTGTGTTAAGGGCAGACCCACAAATATATTTGGACATGGTTCCCAACGAACGGATGAAAGATAAACAAGCTTTCTTCTCAAAACGTACCCCAATGAGGTTCAATAATGATGCATTAAACACATACCAATGAGATTCAGCAATGTTGCATAATTCTCAATAGCGCAGATCACGTTGACTGAGTGAATCATAACTTATCAAGTAAAAGGTGCATGGAAGCTTGTGGTTATTTCGATGACAATAATAGTATTCTCGGTTTATTCATTGACACAATTGTACATTAAGCACTATTATAGGGAAAAAAATCTAGTAGTTATGGTGCAATAATTAAAAATGCATTTAACAAGCATAATAACAAAGAGGTAGATTTAGCGTTGGCCACAACTTTCTTCCCTAATGGATTGACGTTCAGACTTTTAGATGACCTATGCAACTCTGAGAGCTCCATTGGCCCTCAGAGTAAGCAGCTCACACGAAGCCTCTAAGATAACCCTGACCCCTTTGTGTTTCAACAAAAATAACTGCCACATTGGCAGACAAAAACTCTGTCCACTTCCACCCATGTAAAGGCAAGACTCCCCTAAGTCGATAGCAAAAATAATCTCTGAATTTGCTCCCCTGAGCAGTAAGTAATGGAGGGTCAAAGTTGACCTTTTGTACAGGCTCTCAGAGAGAGAGGGCCCTATCTTCCACATTTTCCTAAGACCTATCTCTCTCTAAAACTCTATCTTCTAAAGTACAACACCAATCAAAATACTGTGTCGTATAGAAAGGTACAGTTACCGGTGTACTTTCAGTACGACCATTCTACCACATGGCCAACCAGTCGACACATGTCATATCTAGATTCGTTCTCGTATTCCTCGGAGATGTCGTAATCGAATGTGGTTGTGCCACGTGTCAATCGATGTGGCGGTGATCAAAAACCGCCAAAATCCTATTCTGCGATCTCGGCATCCTTTACGGCCGTCCAATCAAAACCGGGTTTTAATCATAGCCGTCATAAATCGTTGCGCGATATTTGTTTCGATGTCGAAACAAAATGCGCGGTATTTGTTTCGGAACCCTATTGTACTCCGTACTTTACAAACCTGTATCCATGCGCGACGTCTATAGTTTCAGTTAAATGAATTTGTTCACGATTTATAGTTAATATATTTGTCAAACCCTATATACCTCAGCACTGATCCTAGTCTATAGGATAAAGCTACCATCTATATTAGACTTGATGGACGATAGGTACCAGGATAAAATCCTTGGTCTACAAATATATTTTGGTAAATCTACCAAAATCTACCACCTCTCTCTCTATCTCTTAAACAACATAGGTAGCCATGGCTCTATCTTCCTCTTCAACATTAAGTGACTGCGAGAAGTGTGGGAGCCGAAGAGAGGAGTTAGAAGCAGCCTCCTTCGACTTCTTTTCTGTCTTTCATTTTAGACCTAGAAAATACTAAGAAATACCTTCACCTTTTCAGTTTCAACCTGTCCAGCACTCTCTAGCTTTGTGAAAAGTGTTGCGAGCTCATTAAAAAAATCCAACATTTCCCCCCCCTTGTATACATATGCGCTAATTTTCTAATCAGCCAACTGTTGTTGCTAAATTGTACCACTTCAATACATCTCTATGAGAGCCACCCAAAGATCGGATGCCCTCGCTACGTGCAAATAAGGAGATGCAAGCCCTTGAGTAAGATGGCGGAGGATGAAGTGCTTTGGCGCTATATTGTTTTACTCCCAGGTATCGGTATCATTCTCCTTGTTCCTCAGAATAGGTGACATGAATGCCAAACCGATTGCTATCGGTGTGATCGTCTCTTTCTCTTTTCCTTTGTCCACCACCTCCCCTTTGTTGAAATCACTAGATTTAGGGGAGATATTTTCTATGTCTTAATTGATTAGAATAAGCTAAAAGAAAAAGCGTAGGCAGCCTGCCTCCATCTTCTCTCTTTAGCCCCCATACTTGTTGTAGTCACTAAAGGAGAAAGAGGGTGGTGGAGCCATGGTTGCCTCACCTCTTTAGGCAAGGCTAAAGAGTGACCTAAGTCACTCTCAACAAAAAGGTTGAGTCCGCCAGGACTCGAACCTCCAACCGGCAGAGCAACGCGTAGCTGTCAGCTCTTACCGATCTGTCGTAGTAGTCCGTTAGAATACATATGGTTTGATTGCTATTTAAACATTAGCTAGATCATTAATTCGATTAACGGAATAACAAATTGAGGACATAGAAACTAGTATAGTTTTTAGTACGCACGAAACAAATTTATCGGACGTTTGTTATTTTGAACGGCTAGCATTAAAAGTCGGTTTGGATCCGACAGCCCTCCTGCTACGCCGCTGCGCTACTAGTTGCTACGCCGCTAAGTTGCTATGCTGCTATGCTGCGCTGGTCTGGAATCGCAGCTGCGCTGCTCTGGCATCGCAACTGCGCTGCTCTGAAATCGCAACTATAGCAGCCTAGCCCTAACTACTAAGTACCCAATTCTGTAACCCTGTTACACATGGCCTTGTTGTACACAGGTCGTACAAAAAGTACATCGGCCTTAGTACCTTTCTATACTGTACAATCTTGTGATTGGTTCGTACATTAGAAGATAGGGGTTATGAGAGGGGTTTAGGACTTAGAGGATTGAGGAGGTAGCCACCTCTCTCCGAACAAGCTTATATAAATATTGGCATCTTTGCCACTTGAAAACTAATCGCTTAGTTGGGCGTTTTTAGTGATTCTTTTAGCTGTGGACTCGAGGAGTCCAGACTACATAAAGGTGCAGTCAGATTGTCTATTTGCCTGCTTGGGTAGCAGCTGTTCTAGTTGAAAGTGGATTAGTGAAAAACTACCTTGAGGCTTCATGAATTTTGTAGTCAAAATGGGGGACACAGAGTTACACCCTTCCTTTGTCTCCTCCGTTGGAGATGGATCTGCATCTCTAGTGAATCTGCTTCCTCTTAACCCTGGAGGGATGCCAAGACTAGGTGGACGCCTCACCCCTCCACTCACTATTCCCTAAAAACTTTTCTCACATAGAGCTCCGGTCAACATACTCTCCCAGTATATGAAGCTAGTTCCATTAAAGATGGGAACTCTAGAGGGTGGGCCCATAACCTACAACTCTAAGACCTCCATTAGCCCTCAGAGTAAGCAGCTCACACGAAGCCTCTAGGATAACCCTGACCCCTTTGTGTTTCAACAAAAATAACTGCCACCGTAGTAGTCAAAAACTGACCACCTCCACCTCGTGAAGGCAAGAGTCCCCTAAGTTGATAACAAAAAGAATCTCAAAATTTGCTCCCCTGAGCAAATAGTTATGGAGGGTCAAAGTTGACCTTTTATACAGAGGCTGTCTGAGAGAGAGGGTATTATCTACCAAATTTTCCTAAGTCCTATCTCTCTCTAAAACTCTATCTATTGCAGTACGGCACCAATCAAAATATTGTGCCGTATAGAAAGGTACAGGTGTCGGTGTTCTTTCTGTACGACCATTGTACGACATGGCCAACCAGTCAATACATGTCATATTTGGATTCGTTCCTGTAATACTCGGAGTTGTTGTAATTTAATGTGGTCGTGCTACGTGTCAATCGATGTGGCAGTGACCGAAAACCACCAAAATCCTAATACGCGATCTCGGCATCCTTCGCAGCCGTCTGATCACAACCGGGTTTTAATTGTAGTCGTCAAATATCGTTGCGCGATATTTGTTTCGTTGTCGAAACAAAATACGCAGTATCCGTTTTCGAAACCGTATCGTACTCCGTACTTTACAAACCTGTATCCATGCGCGACGTCTATAGTTTTAGTTAAATGAATTTGTTCACGCTTCACAGTTTATATATCTGTCAAACCCTACATACCTCAGCACCGATCCTAGTCTATAGGATAAAGCTACCATCTATTTCAGACTTGACAAACGGCAGGTACCAAGAACAAATCTTGGATCCGTCAAGTATATTTTGGTAAATCTACCAAAATCTACCACCTGTCTCTCTATCTCTTAAGCAGCATAGGCAGCCATGGCTCTAGCTTCCTCTTCAACTTTCAGTGAGTGCGACAAGTGTGGGAGTTGAAGAGAGGAGTTAGAAGCAGACTTTCTCGGCTTCTTTTCTGTCTTTCATTTTAGACCTAGAAAATACTAAAAAATAACCAATAATTTCTACAACCTATTTTTCAAGGCATCGATGACGAAGACTGGTGATATAGATGAATCTTACAAGTTACCAATCCGTAGTGCAATGAGAAATTGTCTTCTATTACAGACTAAAGCGATTGTTAAAAAAAGATTGGCCAGTTATGCGGAAACTATTCATGTCACCGGTGCCACGATCACATCAAACTGGTGGACAACAAAAAACGATAAACCTCTCCTAAATATTCTAGCTGTCACCCTGGATGGTGACACGTTCTTGACAGTAGAAGACACTAGTGGGCAAATTAAAGACGACGACAACATTTGTAAGGTGTTAGAAAACGGAGTACTTGCGGTACGGGTGGAGAATGTGGTGCAGATTATTATCAATTTTGCCCCTGTGAACAAGGTTGCAGCCTTCTTGCTCGTGGCAAAGCACCCTTCTATCACATGGACGCCATGTGTTCCACATATAATAGACTTGATGTTGGAAGACTGGAGTAGGTTGACATTTATCTCCAAACCTGTCTAAGAGGCAAAAGATGTTATGAAATTCATCACTAATCATAGCATGAGGGTAGCCATGTTTAATAAAATTTCTCAACTTTGGATTCTGAAACCTAGAGACACTAGGTTTGCTACAAATTTTATTATGCTCCATAGGTTATTAGATGTGAAAGAGAGTCTACCGCGCTTGATGTTTGATGACAAATTCGAGGAATAGTTGGGCAATGCTATGTATAGGACAAAGGGGGCTAAGATTAAGTTCCATATATTGAGCGTGGAGTTTTTTGTTAGATTGACAAAGGTCCAGTCAATTTTATAACCTGTGGTGCGGTTGATGAAGAACTGCGACAAAGGTGGCCTGAATGTGGGGAAGGTTTACCACGGGTTTTACGTGATTGGACAATTTTTTGAGAATTTATCTTACGCTAGAGGAGATAACATTCATGAGGGCATGCATATTTTGGAAGAGTTGAAGACATCTTGGGTGGCGAGGTGGAAGATGGCATATAGCCCCATTTATGCGACCGGCTTTGTACTCGATCTGGAGTACCAAATTCTTGCATATTGGCAACATGCAAACTTGACAGTTATAGAAGGTTTTCAAATAATGTTGTAGAGGATGCTTCTAATTGTGGAGAAGCAAGAAGATGCCCGCATTTAGTTTTCAAAATATAGAGGTTTTGAGGGATTTTTTGGTAGAGAAGTAACAAAATCTTGTGCAAGGAAGATGCTAGCGTGGAAATGGTGGAAAGAGTTTGGGTCTGGTGGAAAGAGTCCAAATGGGGGACACAACGTTACAGGTTATGGGCCCACCCTCTAAGGTGCCCATATTCAACAGATTTGGGTTCATTTACTGGGAAGCAATGATGACACGGGCATTGTGTGAAAAACGATACTCGGGTATTATTAGTGGACAAGTGAAACGTCCATCTCAGGGAACTACACTAGGGTTTCGAGGAGTGAGGTTTTTCTGCAGGAGCATCTGCTCCAATGGAGGAGATAGATGATGGGGACAACAATGTGTCTGAAAAGGGGAAAGGAAAAGAGATACCTCTCACTCCTGTCGCCACGGCACCCAGAGCGGTGGCCGTAAAGACTGAGGAAAATGGTATTCAAATGTGGGAGTACACCAATATGACTGCCAATCATTTCATTTTGAGGCACCTCACTCAAGCTTTGGCGACCTCTCATCTTTACATCTTCAAAGCCGAGGAGCTGTGGATGACTTTAGTGGAGATTTATAGAGCTAGTACCATTCAGGAGCTCCAGTTAGTTAAGCAAAGGTTGACGAATTATACGTACAAATGAGGGAAGTTGTTAGACTACTGTAATGATCTCTCTTGTCTGTACATGGAGATGGAAAGTGTCAGATAGATAGGCACAATGAAGATGAAAGTTAACACCCTCATCATGAAGTTGCTTGAGGAGTATGACAACATAGTGTATCGAGTGCAAGAAATGGATGATAGTTCTTGGAAGTGGAACACCGTGGTCCGAATGATACTCGTGCAGGAGAACACCATCGAGATCCGCAAAGGAGGAAAGAGCGTTCAAGCTCTAGCTACCAAAACAGACCGGTGGAGGAAGGTTCCGAATAAGCCATACAACATCTTCAAAGGGATCAACCAGGAGAACCCATGTCTCCCAGGTCTTTGCCATTTCTGTAAAAAGTCAGGACACTTCATAGCTGATTGCATCAAGCTGTCGGAGCTAAGGCTCCAAGAAAACCGTGGAGGAGGTTCTTGCAGAGGGAAGAAAAATGCATTTGTGGTCACACGAGTGAAAGGAGAGACCGAGGAGGACGAGTCTTCTGAGGAGGAGGATGGGGAGCTTTTCCTTGAAGAGAATTTGGAGGAAGTGTGCTCTTAGAGCCATTCGCGGAGCTCCAGAGGAAGGATGGATCATCGATTTAGTATGTGCCGTGAGAGGCGCCTCTTCACTAAGCTAAGAAAGATCCCTACTGTAGAAATAGAGTATGGGGATGGGAGAGGAGTTACCAGAGATCTAGTGGGCTCGGTAGATTTGAAAGTTTTAGTGGAGGGTAAGACTTCTATACTCACCTTCTCAGATGTGCTTTACATTCCTCAGCTGAGTAAAAATCTTGTGTCTACTTATGTATTAGATGACAAAGAATTTGATACCTTCACTAGAAAGAGAGTCTTTACAGCTAAGTACCGAGATGAAGTCTACTTCACAGCAGATAAGGGTAGCCAAAAAATGTTTAGGCTTAACCTGAGTAATGAAAAGAATAGTGCTTACTATGGTGGTGTCCCAAGCTTGATGATTTGGAAAAAGCGGTTGGGGCATGTGCATTTTGATAGGCTGAGGGAAATAACGAAGCATGGTGTAGTAGTTAGCATTCAGTTTGGGGATAATAAAATGATGGATGATTATAGTGGTTGTGCCGAAGGTAAGGCTCACAAACTCCCCTTTCCCAAAACTGCCATGTATAGAGGTGATAAAGTACTATATCTGGTCCACACAGATATCTGGGGACCTCCAAGAGTACCTTTGGTTGGGGGGAATAGGTATATGCTGACAGTTATTGATGATTGGTCCAGATATTCTAGAGTCTACTTCCTAAAAACAAAGTCTGAAACACCAAAGTACTTCAAAAAATACCAAGCCTAGAGTGAGAAGTTGCACGGAACCCCCATTAAGCGAATAAGGAGTGATAATGGGGGAAAGTACACCTCTAACCAGTTTGAGGAATACTTGAGAGATGAGGGAATTCAGCATCAGAAAACTGTACCGAATAATCCATAACAAAATGGGGTAGTTGAAAGGTTGAACCGAACTTTGGGAGATAGTGTGTGAAGTATGTTGGCGGATAAGAAAATAGGAAGAAGATTTTGGGCAGAGGCTATGAACTATGCTAATTTCATTAAGAATAGAGGCCTCACTACAACTGTTGAAGGAATAACACCTTATGAGAGATGTGTTGGAAGGAAACCGGATATTTCTCACTTGAAAGTATTCGGTAGTCAAGTATACAATCTTGACAAAGATAAGAAAAACTGGAAACTAGATGTTAAAAGGAAACCGGGATATTTTGTGGGATATGATGAGGATGTCAAGGGATATAGAGTCTATGACTTAGCTAAACAAGATATCATTCTAGTAAAGCATCTAGTTGTCATGGATGAAAAAAAGTCATTTGATCCCTTTAAATACACTAAGAAAATCAGAATCAGTTATGAGTCCGAGATTGAGGAAGACTTAGATCTTCCCAGAAAGGACACAAGTGAAAACGTGATTGCAAATTTAAGGGAGACCCTAGATGGGGGAGATATACCGAAATCTCCTCACATTTCTACACACTTTGGGGAGAGAGAGGAAGTTGAGCCAGAACCGGCTTGCATGGATAGGGGAGTCGATAAGACAGTAAGGGGGGAACCCAAGATTTCCCTCTATTCCAGCTTAAAACTTTGAGGGAGGACGGAGGAGCAGCAAAAGACTACAAGAAAAGCAGGTTGCTCACAAGGTAACGAAGCTATCTCACCCACATGAGCCTTAGTCATACTTAAGGACAATGGAAAGTCCGCAGAAACAGCGATGATCAAGCCATAAATGATGAGATGGCTTCCATCATGGAAGCTAGTACTTGGGAGCTGGTGGACTGTCCTCCAGACAGAAATCCTATCGGGTGCAAATGGGTATTTACATTTAAGCTGAACCGAGATAATACCATTGAGAGATATAAGGCTCGGTTGGTAGCAAATGGGTTCACCCAAAAATAAGGGATAGATTATGAGGAGACTTCTGCTCCGATGGTTCGGTTCCCATCCGTAAGGATATTCCTTAGTCTAGCAGCAGCGGAAGACATGGAAATACACCAGATGGATATCAAAACCCCTTTCCTCAACAGTGAACTAGAGGAAGAAATCTTCATGCAACAACCAAAGGGATTTATAGAGGAAGGAGAAGAGAACAAAGTCTCCAAGCTCATAAAGTCCTTATATGGACTTAAGGAGGCACCTAGACAATAGAACAAGAAACTAGATGAGTTTCTCACCATTCTGGGATATATTCGGATCAGTTCTGACCATTCAATTTATATGTTTGAGGTTGAGAATGGTGTAATTTTTACTTCAATTTATGTGGATGATTTGCTCGTGTTAATTAAGTCTATGGAAAAGATCAATAAGTTAAAGAAAGATCTTAGAAGCAGATTTGACATGAAGGATTTGGAGGAAGAAAAATAAATCTTGGGCATTCAAATGGAAAGAGATAGAGGGAAGAGAATAATCAGACTTACTCAGAAGGAAGATATTGGAAATATGCTTGAGAAATTCAGATGGAAAAGGCAAACAGATGTACCACTCCCATGGACTTGAAGAAAGTAAGTGATGGGAGTGTAGAAGGAGGAGTGATAATACTAGATGATCAGACGAGTCCAGAAGAGAGACAGTTCATGAATTTCATTCCTTACAGACAGGTTGTAGGAAGTTTGATTTACTTTATGAATTGTACCAGACCAGACATAGCAGAAGCAGTTGGAGTCCTCAGTAGAAGTCTTAATGATCCTAGGAAGAGAGATTGGGAGGCAGCTAAGAGAGTCATGAGATACTTGGTGGGAACCAGGGATTTATGGTTATATTTGGGAGGGGAGCACATTGATATCACTACTTGAAGTGATGCTAGTTATGGGGAGGGTATGTGTTATATGTGGGGGAAGGTGCTTGTTGTTGGAGCAACAAGCAACAAAAGGTGGTTGCTCAGTCCACTATGGAGGCTGAGTATATGGCCTTTTGTTCTACTGTGAAAGAGCTTATGTGGGTCGAGTCTTTATTGCAAAAACATGGGTGTATGAAGAAGGGAGTGCATGAAGTGTTTTGTGATAATCAGGTTGCAATTCCAATTGCATCCAATCTAAAACATCATTTTAAGGCTAAGCATATGGATATAAGATTGAGTTTTGTGAGGGAAAAGGTTGAAAACAAAATTGTGAATCTTGTGTATAGAGGTGATGGGAAAATGGTAGCTGATATGATGACAAAGACTGTGCCCTCTCCCAAGTTAAAATACTGGAGAGAAATGTGTGGGTTAAAAGAGAAACTAAAATTAGACTAGAAAATAAGGGGAGTTTTGAAATCATTAGATTTAGGGGAGATATTTTCTAGGTCTTAATTGATTAGAATATGCTAAAAGAAAAGGCGTAGGCAGCCTGCCTCCATCTTCTCTCTCTAGCCCCCATACTTGTTGTAATCACTGAAGGAGAAAGAGGGTGGTGGAGCCATGGTTGCCTCACCTCTTTAGGCAAGGCTAAAGAGTGACCTAAGTCACTCTCAACAAAAAGGTTGAGTCCGGCAGGACTCGAACCTCCAACCGGCAGAGCAAGGCATAGCCGTCAGCTCTTACCGGTCTGTCGTAGTAGTCCGTTAGAATACATAGGGTTTGATTGCTATTTAAACATTAGCTAGATCATTTATTCGATTAACGGAATAACAAATTGATGACATAAAAACTAGTATAGTTTTTAGTACGCACGAAATAAATGTACCGGACGTTTGTTATTTTAAACGGCTAGCATTAAAAGTCGGTTTGGATCCGACGGCCCTCCTCATCGCCGAGATCCCAAAATGACCTCCTGAGCAGTTTTCGGACATAACATGACCTGTGAACACGTGTCAAGATATCATTGAGAAGCGGGAATCCCCGGGAGCGCGAAGACAAGTGTGAAAGAGACAAACGTCCACTCCATGGCCTTCTCATACACAGGCCGTACAAAAAGTACATTGGCCCTAGTTCCTTTCTGTACTGTACAGTCTTTTGATTAGCTCGTACATCAGTAGATAGGGGTTGTGAGAGGGGTTTAGGACTTAGAGGATTGAAGAGGTAGTCGACTCTCTCCGAACAAGCTTGTATAAATATTGGCATCTTTGCTACTTGATAACTAATCGTCTGGTTGGGCGATTTCAGTGATTTTTTTTGTTGTGGACTTAGGGGAGTCTAGACTGCATATAGGTGCAGTCAGATTGTTTATTTGCTTGCTTGGGTAGCAGTTGTTCTAGTTGAAAGTGGGTTAGTGGAAAACTACCTAGAGGCTTTTTCAATTTTGCAGTCCAAATGGGGGACACAGAGTTACACCCTTCCCTTGTCTCCTGCGTTGGAGATTGATCTGCATCTCTAGTGAATCTGCTTCCTCCAAACTCTGGAGGGATACCAAGACTGGGTGGACGCCTCACCCCTCCAAACACTATTCCCCGAACCTTTTCTCACATAGAGCTACTGTCAACATACTCTCCCGGTATATGAAGCTAGTTCCATTAAAGATCGGCACCCTAGAGGGTGGGCCCATAACCTACAACTCTGAGACCTCTATTGGCCCTCAGAGTAAGCAACTCACACGAAGCCTTTAGGATAACCTTGACCCCTTTGTGTTTCAACAAAAATAACTGCCACCCTGGTAGTCAAAAATTGACCACCTTCGCCTCGTGAAGGCAAGACTCCCCTAAGTCGATACCAAAAAGAATCTCAAAATTTGCTCCCCTGAGCAATAAGTTATGGAGGGTCAAAGTTGACCTTTTGTACAGAGGCTCTCTAAGAGAGAGGGTATTATCTCCCAAATTTTCCTATGTCCTATCTCTCTCTAAAACTCTATCTATTGCAGTACGGCACCAATCAAAATATTGTGTCGTATAGAAAGGTACAGGTGTCGGTGTACTTTCTGTACGACCATTGTACGACATGGCCAACCAGTCAACACATGTCATATTTGGATTCGTTTCTGTAATCCTCGAATTTGCAGTAAATTAATGTGGTCCTGCTACGTGTCAATCGATGTGGCAGTGACCGAAAACCACCAAAATCCTATTATACGATCTCGACATCTTGTTGAAATTTAAGTATTTTCTAGGTCTAGAGATTGTAAAATAAAAAAGCAAAAAGGGGACACTAACAACCTACCTCCAACTCTTCACTCAAGTCCCCACACTTGTCGCAGTCACTGAAGACTTGAAGAGGAGTTAGATCCATGGCTGCCTAGGCTGTCGAAAGTGGACAGGCAATTCTTAATAGAGATATCTAAAAGGTGTGACGGACCCAGGATTTGATCCTGCTACCTGTCGTCCATCAAACTAGCTGTTCGCTTTAAACCAACAAGTCTAAATACAGTGCTAGAGTACGATAGGTTTGAGAGATATTTATATTGGTACACGTAGACTAGTTCGTCTAACGGGAATAGATACGTAATGCATAGATACAGTTTTGTATAGTACGGAGTACAATTTAATGTAATTTATGAAACGGATACCGCGCATTTGTTTCGAACGCGAAACAAATATCGTACGTATATTTTCAACGGCTACAATTGTATCCGGTTTGATCGGACGGCCACGATAGGCGCCGCGATCACGGATTATGTACTTTTGGCGTTTTTCAGTCATCACCACGTCATGTGACACGTGGCGCGACAATGTTGGAATGCGGCGACTCCAGAGATTGCGGTAACAAATCCGGCTATGACACGTGTCGACATTTTGGCCATGTTGTACAATGGTTGTACAGAAAGTACACCGGCACATGTACTTTTCTATACGACACACTAATTTGATTGGTGCTGTACTTCAGTAGATAGAGTTTTAGAGAGGGAATAGAACTTAGAAAATTTTGGGTAAGTAGCTGCCTCTCCCAAAGAGCACCTTGTATAAATGGCAAACTTTGGTCAGCCATAATTATTAATTTAATTGACCATTTTCAGTGATTCTTTTTGCTGCAGACTCAGGGGAGTCCAAGCTACACATGGGTGTAGTCGATCAAAGGTTTTGTCTACCAGGGTGGCTGCATTTCTAAGGGAAAGTCAAAGTGGGTGAATGTGTCCAAATCTCATATTCTAACTTTGCATTCTGTGGTGGAACTGAGCACACAGAAAATGTTATTTCACAGGGGTGAATCTATATTGGGGTTTTGACTGTCAAGGGGTTGGTCATTTGGGTTTATATCAAGTTTGGAGTCGGCACTATCTAGATTAGCTTCTTTTGGATCTGCATACTCTGAGGGCCGCCTCACCCCTCCACTCACTATTCTCCAAAACCTTTTCTAACATAGAGCTACTGTCAACATACTCTCCCAGTATATGAAGCTAGTTCCATTAAAGATCGGCACCCTAGAGGGTGGGCCCATAACCTACAACATTGAGACCTCCATTGGCCCTTAGAGTAAGCAGCTCACACGAAGCCTCTATGATAACCTTGACCCCTTTGTGTTTCAACAAAAATAACTGCCACCCTAGTAGTCAAAAACTGACCACCTCCACCTCGTGAAGGCAAGACTCCCCTGAGTCAATAGCAAAAAGAATCTCAAAATTTGCTCCCTGAGCAATAAGTTATGGAGGGTCAAAGTTGACCTTTTGTACAGAGGCTCTCTGAGATAGAGGGTATTATCTACCAAATTTTCCTAAGTCCTATCTCTCTCTAAAACTCTATTTATTGCAGTACGGCACCAATCAAAATATTGTGTCGTATAGAAAGGTACAGGTGCCGGTGTTCTTTCTGTACGACCATTGTACGACATGGCCAACCAGTCAATACATGTCATATTTGGATTCGTTCCTGTAATACTCGGAGTTGTTGTAATTTAATGTGGTCGTGCTACGTGTCAATCGATGTGGCAGTGACCGAAAACCACCAAAATCCTAATACGCGATCTCGGCATCCTTCGCAGCCCTCTGATCACAACCGGGTTTTAATTGTAGTCGTCAAATATCGTTGCGCGATATTTGTTTCGTTGTCGAAACAAAATAGGCAGTATCCGTTTTCGAAACCGTATCGTACTCCGTACTTTACAAACCTGTATCCATGCGCGACGTCTATAGTTTTAGTTAAATGAATTTGTTCACGCTTCACAGTTTATATATCTGTCAAACCCTACATACCTCAGCACCGATCCTAGTCTATAGGATAAAGCTACCATCTATTTAAGACTTGACAGACGGCAGGTACCAAGAACAAATCTTGGATCCGTCAAGTATATTTTGGTAAATCTACCAAAATCAACCACCTATCTCTCTATCTCTTAAGCAGCATAGGCAGCCACGGCTTTAGCTTCCTCTTCAACTTTCAGTTAGTGCGACAAGTGTGGGAGTTGAAAGGAGGAGTTAGAAGCAGACTTTTTCGAGTTCTTTTCTGTCTTTCATTTTAGACCTAGAAAATACTAAAAAATAACCAATAATTTCTACAACCTATTTTTCAAGGCATCGATGACGAAGACTGGTGATATAGATGAATCTTACAAGTTACCAATCCGTAGTGCAATGAGAAATTGTCTTCTATTACAGACTAAAGCGATTGTTAAAAAAAGATTGGCCAGTTATGCGGAAACTATTCATGTCACCGGTGCCACGATCACATCAAACTGGTGGACAACAAAAAACGATAAACCTCTCCTAAATATTCTAGCTCTCACCCTGGATGGTGACACGTTCTTGACAGTAGAAGACACTAGTGGGCAAATTAAAGACGACGACAACATTTGTAAGGTGTTAGAAAACGGAGTACTTGCGGTACGGGTGGAGAATGTGGTGCAGATTTTATCAATTTTGCCCTTGTGAACAAGGTTGCAGCCTTCTTGCTCGTGGCAAAGCACCCTTCTATCACATGGACGCCATGTGTTCCACATATAATATACTTGATGTTGGAAGACTAGAGTAGGTTGACATTTATCTCCAAACCTGTCTAAGAGGCAAAAGATGTTATGAAATTCATCACTAATCATAACATGAGGGTAGCCATGTTTAATAAAATTTCTCAACTTTGGATTCTGAAAACCTAGAGACACTAGGTTTGCTACAAATTTTATTATGCTCTATAGGTTATTAGATGTGAAACAGAGTCTACAGCGCTTGATGTTTAATGCCAAATTCGAGGAATAGGTGGGCAAGGCTATGTATAGGACAGAGGGGGCTAAGATTAAGTTCCATATATTGAGCTTGGAGTTTTTGGTTAGATTGAGAAAGGTCCAGTTAATTTCATAACCTGTGGTGCGGTTGATGAAGAACTGCGACAAAGGTGGCCCGAATGTGGGGAAGGTTTACCAAGGTTTTTACGTGATTGACACTTTTTTGAGAATTTAGCTAACGCTAGAAGAGATAATATTCATGAGGGCATGCATATTTTGGAAGAGTTGAAGACATCTTGGGTGGCGAGGTGGAAGATGGCATATAGCCCCATTTATGCGACCGGCTTTGTACTCGATCTGGAGTACCAAATTCTTGCATATTGGCAACATGCAAACTTGACAGTCATGGAAGATTTTCAAATAATGTTGTAGAGGATGCTTCTAATTGTGGAGAAGCAAGAAGATACCCGCATTTAGTTTTCAAAATATAGAGGTTTTGAGGGATTTTTTGGTAGAGAAGTAACTAAATCTTGTGCAAGGAAGATGCTAGCGTGGAAATGGTGGAAAGAGTTTGGGTCTGCCACCCCTATATTGTAGATGATAGCAATACAAATTTAAATCTTGCAGAAGGTAGCAGTAAAAATATTTCCACAGTTCTCAGCTGCTAACTCTTGTGAGCAGAATTGGTCATTATATGACTATAGTTCCTCTAAGAAGAGAAATAGATTAACCTCTAAAGGGGCTAATGATCTCGTACGGGTTTTCACTAAAGAAGACTAAATATGTTAGTTATGAAGAGAACATGATGGCATAGGAACAATAGAAAAAGGGAGGTAAGGGAAAAGTATTCAGATGAAAACATCATTGGACTATGATGTAGGGGAAGAGGATTTACAGTAAAGATAAACGAGAGAGATATATGTGTTTTTTTTTAATTAATGTGGGTAATGATGTAAGCTATGAAGAGACATAATAGCACGGGAAAAAGAGAAATGGGAGGTAAGGGAAAAAGATTTCGGATGAAGACATTATTGAATTCAATATAGGGGAAATAGATTTAGAGTAGAGATAGATGAAAGAGATGTATTTTTTTTTTTATTAATGTGATTGTATCTTTTTTTTTTTTTATGTCGTGCAATGCTGAATGTGAAAAATGTCTTTTGTACCTGGTCTGTACTTTATTTTTTTCCAGTAGTACGTTGTTTGAGAGATCGAGAGAGAAGGCACTCGTATACTGTCTGAGAGATAAAGAGAGAAGGCGGCCATGGGTACGTGTCAAAGAGTATCAGACAGAAAGACTTTGACAATTTTTTTGCGTTGGCCGAGATTAAACATTTGGCCTAATTTACAATTGTTCGCTACCAGTCGATGAGGAAATTCCGATACACTTATGGAGTGTGATATATATTTAAATATTTGAAATTGTTTAGCGCTCATTTAATAGAAAACTTACAAACTGTGACATATGTAAAATTCATTTTTTTTTACATGAATAGAACATTACCGATGAAACTTCATTAACGATTTTAACAATTTTTTCAAATCGTTTAATGCGTTCGTTACGTATACTTCGCGCGTTTGAATCGTGCGTAAAATGCATTTTGAACAACTATGTAAAATATCATTATTTTTAACTTTTGAATTGTAGAACCAAAGACTCAAAATTTTGGACTTGTATTTGTTACGCTATTAGTGTTATTTTTTTTTTGCACTTAAGACATCTTTTCTTTGTACACACAAGTCAGAATGATTATATGACGGTTTCGATCAAAACCAAAAATTCTCACCTTTCGATTCTCGAATCAAAAAAGCTGACGCGCGTAATTGATGAAATAGTCATTTACAGTGATAACTAGTGTTGGGTATCGAGGACTATTTGGCAATATTCGATATTATTTATTATTAAATAAATGTTATTTGAATTACATAATTATTATTTTTTTGTCGGTTACATTTTGCGGCGTCTACCTTTAAGCATTGTTGTTCGCACCGTTTAGTGCGAATGATTCAATCGCAACAAACGCATTGAGTGTTTTAAAAAAATCGTAAAAATTGTTAATGAATTTTCGTCCGTACGATTCCGTACATGTAAACATGTATATTACATATACCGCAGTTTTTACATCTTCAGTATAGTTCCCGCATTTTTTCATCATAGTTCGTACATTTTTGGTACAATTCCGTATGATTCCCGTAAAATTTCGGTTCAGTTTATCGGACAAAAAGTACTACGAAGTGCAACATATATTTTTGTCAAAGTCGGTACTTTTTCTATACAAAACCATACATTTATCGTAAAATACCGTACAGTTTCTATAAATTGCCCCTTCAGTTTACCGCATAAAAAGTACATTATGATTTTTTGGGGATTTTTTCAATAGTCACGAATTATACGTAGCAATCGGAAAAAAAAAGAAAAAATCGCACGATTTGAACAACAGCGCCTTTAAGTGATGGAACGAAAATCACGTCGTACGTGGCGTATCAGTCAATTTGCTTTTTTCGCTCAAATAATATATTATATAAAACATAAATTTAAAAAATACTATATATCGCGATAATTTATGTTGGTTGTGGTACGATATATCGAGGAATCTGCTCGATCGATATTCGATATAGCGAATATCAAAATTATCGTGATATGAATTTACACGATACCCAACACTACTAATAACGGTACACGGGGTGTTGTAATATACTGTACTTTAAATTACATTATAGTTTGTTGTAGTATAGTATTTTACTATACTCTTCATTGCTGTACTGGTGTCATATTTCCGTATCATATTGACAGAACAGTATTGTACGAAAGTGTATTGTCGTGTAGGGAAGGCCCTTTGCCTCTATTCGACATGCACCTAATTTTCAGTCCCGATTTCGATATATACGATATATTGAGAAGTTTGGAATCGTTATTTTTTATCATCACTTTAATACCGATGTAGTTTTATCGCGATGTATCGATTTGACGTTGGGTCCCAATTTTTTTTCAAAAGCCGCCCAAGGTGGTGGGGCAAGGGCAGAGGTCGCAAACGGTCAACCGAAACCGTGACCGATCGTTAACCGACCGCCCGCGTCGGATCCGGAACGGATTCGGTTGCCAAATTTGGGGGGGCCGGGCGCATTCAGAGGGTCGATTCACAGAAAAAAAATAGGTTACAGTTGGGTAAGCAAAAAACGAAAAAAAATGAAAAATTTGTACTGTCCATACAATCCAACATTATTGTACTTTGTACTCTTGGTATCGTGGAAGTACGTGACATCATGATTATTTTTTTTCTTTATAGTTTTTTAGTTTTTCGGGTATGGGCGGGTACCGGTAGTCGCGAGAAATCGAGTTTCGGTCAACTTTTATTTTCGTAAACGCGTTTCGGTTAACGGTTAACAATTTTGGAGCGTGACATTACCTGGTCGGACGTCGGGTAGTCGGATTTTGAAAAAAAAAAAACGGTCGGTTTCTGTTATCTAAAATTTTGACTTTTGCGACGGTTATCTAAAATTTTGACTTTTGCGACCTCTGGGCAGGAGATCTTTCGTACTATATGCAATACAATATTTCCGTGCGAAGATGTACAGTAGAGTACACCGCGAATCGTAATTAGAGTAGTGAAAAAATTAGAGTAAAAAAACAAAAAAAAACAATTAGAGTAATGAACTCTAATTTATGTGATAGAACTTTTTCACAGTCGAAGTTTACTCTAATTTATTTAAGTACTCTATATTGGGTTATGTTGGCAATAAATATCCGCGCTGAAATTATAAACACTAAATTACGTGGTTGTACAAAATCTGTCAGTCCGTATCGTTTTGACGTCATTATGACGCTAGTATTATTTGTCGCGCTGAATGTCAGTTAATGTTCACACTGACGACGATGCTGTCGACGGACGAGAGTTATGCGAACGGCTTTTTTTCGATGTGATTGATTTTTCGCTTAGTTTGATTTCACGTGCGAGCGCGATTGTATTAAATCATTATTTGTACTTTTTTACTTAAAAAAGTACAGTTTTGCACGGTCGAACGTCGTCCGTACTCCACACTATTTAAAATGAACCTATATTACAATTCTGTTACGCTAATTAAACTTACCTAATTTAGAATAATGAAAAAATTAGAATCATTTACTCTATTTGATGTCATAGAGTCGAAATTTCGAGCGACCGAATTAGAGTAATTTACTCTAATTACGATTCGCGGTGTACAGTATTGTAGTTTTAACGCGATATATCACAGTTGTTCAAACCGTATTTTACTCACGATTTCAATCGCCCGAATTAGGGTGCGTCTCTATGTACTTCAAACTTAGAGATTTTTTTTTGTTTTTTAGCGCAGATCCGGCGGACCCGGATTTCGGGTGTCCCTATGTGTACCAAACGAAATTGTCACTTAAGGGCGTGACGATTGTATACGTCGACAATACCAGTGACGGCTGTCAACGTCTACAATCTGTGATGACGCACGTTATTTTTCGTAACTGCTTGTGACGTCGCGTGACTTTTCGTGACATTGTAGACCTGCCGCCCTTCCACCCTGTGCCGTTTCACGGTTGAAGAAGATGCGTTTTGACTTTGCGTCTATTGTCGGCTCGACGTGAAATGGCATCGGAACCTTGAGACCCCTGCAAAAAAAAAATCCGTACCGGATGGAAACGGACAAAACAAAACAAACTGTGTACTTCTCTTGGTCGTATTTGACAAAAACGGACAAAACATAGCGAATCGTGTACACTTCCACGTCGCTTGAATTCGTTTGAATTTTTTGAACAAAGCATTACACGTGCGAATACGTGTTCCTATTTGTTTATAGAAAATCCCTAATTTTAAAACACATCGGCCCTGTATTTTAAAGATAAGGTTGAAGATGACGTTTTTTGTCGTCGAAATGGGTCGAAAAACACAAGACGACAACATGTAGTACATTTTAAATTCGATGATGACGCAAAATGTACTTCTCTTTTTTTCTATTTTATTGTACGGTTGAAACTTACGCGGTACGGCTTTAAGTTTTACAGGAAAACGACAGAAATAACCCTTACTTAAGCACACAGAGACGCACCCTTATACGTAAGTAACGCATTGAACGATTTGTAAAAATATTTAAAATCGTTAATGATTTTGTATCCGTACTATTTTGTACATGTAAAAATTTTCCGTTCGATTGTACAGAATTCAAACTTAACGCGCGCAAATGGTTGTACACTGCAAACGTCTCTTTTCGTAAAAGTCCGTACATTTTCGGTAAAATTTCGTACATTTCCCTTAAAATTTCTGTCCAGTTTATCGGACAGAAAGTACTAAGAAGTGCAATGTATCTTTTCGTCCATGTCCGTACATTTTCGCAATTTGTTGTTCATTTCCCGTAAAATGCCGTACATTTCCGTAAATTTCACGTTCAGTTTACCGGACAGAAAGTACTCCGCGTTTTTTTGCGATGTTTTTCAAAAGTCACGAATTATACGTAGAAATCGGAAAAAATGAAAAAATCGCACGATTTGAACAACAGCGCGATATATCGAAATGACATTGGGTCCCAAATTTTTTCAAAAGCCGCCCGGGGTGGTGGGGCAAGAGAAGTTTTGTACTATATGCCGTACAATATTTCCGTACGGAGACCTTCGTCCCACCATATATATCGCGATAGAATTTGTTGGTATCGGAGCGATATATCGAGACCACTGACCGCTCGATATTTGAAATTTCGAATGAATTCATCACAACAATTTTTTATTCGATACACAACACTCCAGTACCGTACAGTGCTGAACCGTGCGTTTTTCGGGCTCTGTGAACCTGAGCTGTCGGTTTCGCGCACTTTTATGGATCCACGTCGCCCCCCCATTATCATTTCGTTTTACGACGCGCCGCGCCGCGCGGCCGTAAAAATGTATATATATGATTAGCGTTTTTTATTATTTGTGGTTTTTTTATTAAAAAAAAAAACACAAACACATAGTAAAAAACCCTAAACGTGTAAACCCTAACCAGATACCCGGCAGTATTTTGTAATGGTGAAACGTACGGCGCATTTAGCACGGTGAAATGAGGGTTCACAGGGTTCACCATACCGGGGAAACATATACCGTACCCTGTCTGTACTGTGTAAATCTATGTTAGATATGTTCAATCTACTTTCTGTCCGTAAAGATTTGTAAAGGACAGGACAGTCCTGTATTGCAATGTACCTGACAGTACGACCAACATTCTACTGGTGTGCAGCTACAGAGACATCCTTTATATTGATGCACACCGGTTCGTACGGTCCTTGATACCGCAGTGGCCGCACGGATCTCACAATGAACGGACGGACCACTCGGCGCGCAAGGATCTCCTTTTTTAGCTGCCTCCGCACGTGTCAGAGAACTTCTTACGTCTTGTCCACTTTGCCACGCGTCATTCCCACTTGCGCCTCGCGTCCGCCACTCTCATCAAATCCTCTCCTCCCTTTCTATCTTCTTTCACCTCGTCTGTTTGGGTTTGGATTACGTAACTTTCTTCTTGGCCCCGCCTCTCTAACCCTCCCTTGGTCCCGGAGGCCATGGCGAGCGGTAGCCTGCATCTGCACGCCTCCACTCTTCTACCCCGGAGCTCCTTCCTTCCTTCGCCTGAGGACGCCCGTTTGCGGACGACTGGGGCAGAAGGCCTGGGATCCAAGGTGCTCTTTCTCTCTTTGTTTTTTCCCTCTCTCTTTCTTTCTCTTGTTTTTAGTCTTCCTTTTACTCTCCCTTTTTGTCTCCCTCTCCCTAAATCTCTCTATTTATCTGGTGACCGTGTTTGCTAAGTTGGCATCCTCTGCTGCTGCTTGAGAGCATGCTCTGAGTCTCTCTCTCTCCCCCTCTTCTCTCATCCTCCTGTTTTTTTTTGGATGCAGGGCTCAACAAGCTATGGTGCTCGCAACCTTGATGCTCAAGACTGGACAGGTGCTCTCGCCTCCCTCCCCTCCCTCTCTCTCTCCCACTCTCTCTTCTCTCTCTCCCTCTCTCTCTTCTCTCTCTCCCAATGACCTCCCTCCCTCTTGACGAAGCTTCTTTCTTTTCATCTGGTATCTACTGCCATTCTGCAGATCTGCATTGCGGCTCACTGCAATGCACACATGGCCCTTGTGCATTGGATCAACAAAGGCAGAGATATGAAATGTTGTCGACCTGGAACATTTTATATGTGGTTTCTATGTGTGGGGTGAAGGATTTCTTCTCATTTCATGAATTCACCCGTCCCCTGAATATATTGGATCACAAAGAAGAGTGTCCTCCATTTTGCTGCAAACTTCAAATACAGGTCGGTTCTCATGTCATCAAGTAGGAAAAATTGGCGTTTTTTTAAACTCTGACACGTGGCATCTTTGCATCGGTAAGCAGGTAGGAGAGGTGTTGTTGGTCGGAGGAGTTGGCAAGCTGGTGCGACAAAGAAAAAGGGTTCAGGACAGGGATTTGGCGATCCTCCTCGATCCAAAGCAAAAGTAACCGCGAGGGAAACGACAAAGCCTTCAGAACCAAAGGCACCTCTTACTCCCTCTACTCCAACTACCACTGCTAGCAGCCAAGTCGGTGAGGAAATTCAGAATGGATCTTCTTTGGAAACTCCAGTAGGTCAAACAGAGGAGGTGACATCTGTGGTGGAGGAAGATGTAGAGGTGGATGAGAGCACAACAGAAGTGGCAATGGTAGACATGGAAGAATCGAAAGAGGCAACGGTAGAAGAGACGGAGAGAAGAGCTGCCGAAAAGTTGCTAGCTGCAGAGAGGTTAGCAAGGATGGAAGCAGACAGATTGCTGGCTGAGAAAGAACAGCAAGCCAGGGAGCTCGAGGTCCTTAGAAAAAGGGAAGCTCAACTGAGAGCTCTTGTGGAAGAACGGGAGATGAGGCTCCAGCAATTGGAGGCGGATCGAAGGGCGGCACGACTCGAAAAGTTACAAACACAGCATGAATACAGTAACAGTAAAATTTTTGCATTTCCTGCGATTCCGGAGGCAGGAAAGGAGGTAGAGATTTACTTCCGGAGATCGTTGAGTGCTTTGAAAGACAAGGGCAATGTGACAGTGATGGGTGGGTACAATGGCTGGCGTTGGAAGCCCTTTAAGGAGGAGTTGAAGCCAAGCAAAATAGGAAATGATTGGTGGGTTTGCACTTTACAGGTGCCACAGGAGGCTTTCAACATAAAATTTGTTTTTCAAAGTGCAGATAATGTGTTTGAAAACAACGACATGAAGGATTTCAGCTTGCAAGTGGAAGGAGGTTTGGACGAAGCAGTTTTTGATGTGATGTGGGCTGAAGAAAAACGACGAGAAGCGGAAAGACTTGCAGAGATAGAAGCCGAGAGAGAGCGAATTGCTGCTGAAGAACGCAGGCAGGCTGAGATTCGTGCACAGCGGGAAGCTGACAGACTTCAAGCCATGCAGGAGGCACAGGCTTTAAGAAATGCTGCAGCAGTTACATATAGTAAGGCAGTTCACACACAAGAGGGAGTGTGGTTCACAGAGCCTACACAAATGGAGCCCGGTAGTAAGGCTACTCTGTACTATAATCGTTCATGGAGGCCTCTGTGGAATAGTGAGCAGGTGTGGTTACACGCTGGACATAATAATTGGCAGACAGGAGTGGATAACTTTCAACAACTAACATTCAACAACTTTGAAGGTGGCGACTGGTGGAGCGCAGAAGGTGAGCAAAATTGTCCACTGACTGCAACATATGTCAATAGATCAACGGATGTAAGAGATGCCATTATGGAATGTTGTTATCATTGGTATCAATAATTGATATTTTATTTATCATTTCCTAGGAAGGGAAACTACTTCTTAGCTGGGGTAAGCAGCCATGGGCTGTTCACCACCATGGATAGGAACGCCAGCAACTTTACAAACTCACTGTTAATGTGTACAAAATCATTTCATTTATTCTGCCCATTTATCTGGTGTTTGAATTAGGAAATATCCATATGAATACCCAAACAAATGTATATAATAAAAGAGGGTTCTAGAGAAATTTGTTATTGAACACCAACGAAAATCGACAATGTAGCACATATGATTGTCGTCTACCCTGGGTTTTGATTTGTTGTTTTGATTTGTTTCTGATGGCAGTGACGGTGCCCAAAGATGCCTTCATGCTCAACTGGGTGTTGGCTGATGGCCCTCCGGATGTGGCCCGACAGTACGATAATAACGATACTCAGGATTTCGCTGCCATAGTGGGAGGTGCAGAAGAGGAGGCCTCCTACTTTGCAGCTTTGGAGCTTCAAATCAGCGAACAGCTGGAGGAGGCAAGGGTGAAGAAACAAGAAGCTGCTGCCGCTCGTGTGAGTACAAATTAGCTGGCAACTACTCGGTGTATCACTATTCGCATTGATGTTTATTTCACCCTTTAAACTTTGTTCTATGTGCACACTTGTCAGATTGTCACTGTGACGGTTGCGATGAAAAGCCAAGATTCTTAATTGCTGATCTGATTCTGAAAGCTTGATAAGTGAGAATGGAAGTCAAAGTTCTAAGTCTAGTGAAAGATCCCTTAGCAGACAAATAAGTGAATGTAGTTTGCCATCTGTTAGTGAGAAGGGTGAGAGAGATGATGTTGTTGAAGAAGATATTGTTGTTAGAAGAAGTAATCGAGCAAATAAGGGAAAGGCTCCTGAGAGATTAACTCTTCATATGAATGCTAAGGATAAGTCGGTTAATTTTGTTTCAGATGCTAGATTAAATGAGTTTCTTTTATAGTATTGTGAGTAAGTATTGTCAAGCACCTAAGAAGTGTCATTGGGAGAGTGTTAAAAGGATTTTTAGATATTTGGTTGGAACGTTAAGTTATGGTTTAGTTTATAAGGCGGATTCAGAGTTAGATTGTTTTGGATATTGCGATTCCGATTGGGGTGGAGACTTTGACACAGGAAAGTCAACATCCGGTTACGCTTTTGTTTTATGTGAAGGTGCAATTTCGTGGAGTTCGAGACTTCAACCTACGGTGGCCTTGAGTTCGACGGAGACCGAATACATGGCGGCTTGCCATGCTGTCAAAGCTTCAATTTGGTTAAGAGAAATGTTAAGTGAGTTGGGAATTATTATTAAGTGTATGAAGTTGTTTTTAGATTGTATGTCTAGCATTGCATTGGCTAAGAATCCAGTGTTTCATAAGAGGACAAAGCACATTAGGATTCAATGGCATTTTGTGAGAGATTTAGTAAATGCAGGAGAGGTTGAGTTTATTTTTGTACCAACGGGTGAAGAAAAAGCGGACATGTTAACTAAAGCTGCTATGTATGATGTCTTTGTGAGAGGAAGGCCTAAGTTAGGATTATTTTGAGTTTGATTAAGATTTAGTGTAGATTCAATATTGAGAGGGGGAATGTTACGATTTACAATTATTGAATCTAGGTTTACGTGATGCTTGTTCGTTTTTAGTGTGGTTTAGATTTGGTCTCGCGTCACTTCGCGTATTTAGTTTGGTTTCATTTAGTACTCCGTGCGTCGGTTTGCGAATTCGGTTTTGTTTCGTATAGTTTGATGTATTATTTCGTGCGTGTACTTTTCACACGTACACGATTAGATTTGATTTCGTTTCGGTTAAGTTCTAGATTAATACTTCGGGAAGTTTTATTTCGCGCGACGTACATCTAGTATGTTCGTTTCGTATAAGTTAAGTTTGTCGTACAACATTGTCAGTTTGGTTTCTACTAGTTTCATTTTGTTTTGTACCACATTTACGTCTAAGTACATTTAGACACTTCTAGAGTTAGTGTTCTATATTGTTTCTACGGCTAAGTTAAAAAGCCATAGTGTGAGTTAGATTATATAACAATTAGGAATCAATCAAGAATCAATTAAGGAGGAATGAATTAAGAGAAGTGTAATGTTTAAGGATTTAGTTAATATGAATTTATGTTATTGAGCATTTAATTTCTCTCTATCTTGGATTATGCGCTTTTGATGTGTTTTAATGTTTGATTTCATTTTAATATCGCTTCCGCATTGAGACATTTAAGTATTTGTGAGCGCATTCCGATTGACTCTTATTCTTATCAGAAGAGAACGAGGGAAATGTGGTGGAGGGAGAAAATTAAGGGAAAGGAAGAGGAAATAAAGGAGGGTTGGGGAGGATGGGGGAGGAGGAATCAGGGGGAGGTAGAGAAAATAGGTTGGAAATGAGAAAAGGGTAGGGGGAAGGAATAAGACATAAGTCAGACTGGAGACTTGGGAGGCAAGGGAGAGATAGGAGGGAAAGAGAAGTGGGAGAGATGGGAAGGAGAGAAATCATGGAATAAATGGAAATGGGAAATCGACTACGTATCGCTCACTAGTACAAGACTATTATTATTTTTGTGAAGCATCAAAAGTTGAAATAAGGTCACATTCGGAAAAAATAAAAGTTCAAAAAATAAAACAAAATCCCTTGATCTTGAAAATATATTTAAACTTACGTTTGTCTATTTCGGTTTTTTTGTTGTCTCTTTCTGATTTCTTGAGACACGTTAATTGGTGTTCAGAAATTTAGGCTTTAAGGATTTGTAGAAAGGAGATAAAATGGGGAGGTGGGGAGAAATAGGGGTGAAGGTGGGAAGAACTAGGGGGGAGAGAAATACAAGATGAAATGGGGGAAAGGGCGGCTCGAGAGAATGAAGACGAAAAATAAAGGGGAGGGAGGGAATAAAGATCGGTGAAGAAATAGAGCTCAGAAGAGAGGAAATAAGGATGAAAGGAGACAAATGTCGGTAAAAAGAATAAAGGCAGAGAAAAATGGAAAAGGAGAGTGGGGGAGAAGGGACAAAAATATGAGAGAGGAAAATCCGGTGGGGGAAAGGTAGGTTTGGGAGGAAAGGAGAGGAAGTGGAGGGATAAGTCGGAAGGAAGAGATAAAGAAGAAAACTAAAAACAAGGGGAAGGGAGCTCCGAATATCATCAAGCGGACAGCACAAGATTCGGCTTTTAATCTGAAATCGTTATATAGAGGAGGCCGAGAGCATGTTAACTAAGGGTAACGTTCCATCAGACAAAAAGTGGGGAAGTTTACAAAAATTCACTACTATCCGTACCAAAGCATACCGGTAATTTTATTTTTATATGAAAAACAACATTACAGAGAATTTTGCCAATAGTCTCCAAAGGTATGGGAGGTAATACTGACTGTCGGATGCTCATCTGCGAGGCGTTCGCTTCATTTTTCTCCTTAACTGTCAACCCACACCACCTCGAGGAGGTGGGTTGGCAGATCCATAAAAAAAGAATACGTTGGACGATTAAGCTAAGAGTTAGACCTTAGTTAGGCTTGTTTTCGGTTTGAGAGGGGGTTTCACAATGAGTGATGGATTTTTGGATACATTCTGAAACGGCGTCTTAGTTATGTTGAGCCCCGTGATATAATTTGTTAGTTAGCGTGTTTTATGTTTCCGTTTACATTTTAGTTTAGTTATTGTTTGGTTTGGTTTCAATTTGCGTGTGTAGTACTTAAAGTTTGTACTGGGGATTACGTTTTGTTTGGTATACAGTACATTTTGTAGTTTCGTGTGTACTTTTGTGTGATTCGTTCGTGCGCGTACTTTTGTACGTTGCCTGACTCATAGTACTTGTTAGTTTGCCTAGAACTTGTTAGTTCGTCTAGGTCAGGGTATTTAGAATTTAATTTTTTTCGCTGAAGTATATCTTCGTATGAGGGGAAAAATTCTGGTGAGATATGTTTGTCTTTTGCTGGAGTGTCCTCTTGTCTCTATCTTTGCTTCCGCAATCCTTTCTGTCTTTTCTTTTGTCATCTTGTTTATCGATCCTACAGTTTTACTCCTATAACCTTGGAGATTCTTTAGTAAAGATGTTTTTCTTGAAAATAAAAATGGTACAATTTTGTACCAAACGGTACAACCTTTAGTAAACAACTAATTTTTCGCAAGTGGAAGTCCGGCCCAAATAATTATGAATGTCTTCGTTTTTGGAAATTCTTGTTTTTTTTTTTTTTTAATGATGCTTATATTATTCGTTTTCCAAAATTAAGACGAATTTGTTAAAAAATTATGGTCATAGAAAATTTCCGCTTTGTTAGCCACAGATAGAGTGGTTTGGAGGTGTACCGTTGGTTAACGATCACCATTTTATAATTAAAAAATATATTTTGATGTGTCTAGCACAGAAAGTTGGATGTTCTTTTCAAAAACTACATGAATGAACTTCATATTTTTGTGGCTCGGCAGGCGTCCACGTGTTTTTTTACTTTCAAGAGGCTAGGAATTTATCCTCACATCGGATGCCGATAGTATCGCCTGCTGGTGAATACCGATATATGAAAGAATAAAGTCATAAATGGGTGGATGTAAGGGGTAATTCGAAACGTACCAATCTCTCTTGTACGGTAGAAACAATTAATGTGGTATCCATTCATGAATCGCTTTAAAGTTGGAGGTACAATTTGAGTATTGGTAATACGCGGATTGTAAAAGTCTAAATTCGTTTTATGGAAACGTGTTAAAGTACGATTTTGAGATGAGAAAAAGGGCGTATCTACCTATTAGTACAGTACGGTACATTACTGAACCGTGCGTTTTTCGGGCTCTGTGAACCTGAGCTGTCGGTTTCGCGCACTTTTATGGATCCACGTCGCCCCCCCATTATCATTTCGTTTTACGACGCGCCGCGCCGCGCGGCCGTAAAAATGTATATATATGATTAGCGTTTTTTATTATTTGTGGTTTTTTTATTAAAAAAAAAAACACAAACACATAGTAAAAAACCCTAAACGTGTAAACCCTAACCAGATACCCGGCAGTATTTTGTAATGGTGAAACGTACGGCGCATTTAGCACGGTGAAATGAGGGTTCACAGGGTTCACCATACCGGGGAAACATATAAGGAACCCTGTCTGTACTGTGTAAATCTATGTTAGATATGTTCAATCTACTTTCTGTCCGTAAAGATTTGTAAAGGACAGGACAGTCCTGTATTGCAATGTACCTGACAGTACGACCAACATTCTACTGGTGTGCAGCTACAGAGACATCCTTTATATTGATGCACACCGGTTCGTACGGTCCTTGATACCGCAGTGGCCGCACGGATCTCACAATGAACGGACGGACCACTCGGCGCGCAAGGATCTCCTTTTTTAGCTGCCTCCGCACGTGTCAGAGAACTTCTTACGTCTTGTCCACTTTGCCACGCGTCATTCCCACTTGCGCCTCGCGTCCGCCACTCTCATCAAATCCTCTCCTCCCTTTCTATCTTCTTTCACCTCGTCTTTTTGGGTTTGGATTACGTTACTTTCTTCTTGGCCCCGCCTCTCTAACCCTCCCTTGGTCCCGGAGGCCATGGCGAGCGGTAGCCTGCATCTGCACGCCTCCACTCTTCTACCCCGGAGCTCCTTCCTTCCTTCGCCTGAGGACGCCCGTTTGCGGACGACTGGGGCAGAAGGCCTGGGATCCAAGGTGCTCTTTCTCTCTTTGTTTTTTCCCTCTCTCTTTCTTTCTCTTGTTTTTAGTCTTCCTTTTCCTCTCCCTTTTTGTCTCCCTCTCCCTAAATCTCTCTATTTATCTGGTGACCGTGTTTGCTAAGTTGGCATCCTCTGCTGCTGCTTGAGAGCATGCTCTGAGTCTCTCTCTCTCCCCCTCTTCTCTCATCCTCCTGTTTTTTTTTGGATGCAGGGCTCAACAAGCTATGGTGCTCGCAACCTTGATGCTCAAGACTGGACAGGTGCTCTCGCCTCCCTCCCCTCCCTCTCTCTCTCCCACTCTCTCTTCTCTCTCTCCCTCTCTCTCTTCTCTCTCTCCCAATGACCTCCCTCCCTCTTGACGAAGCTTCTTTCTTTTCATCTGGTATCTACTGCCATTCTGCAGATCTGCATTGCGGCTCACTGCAATGCACACATGGCCCTTGTGCATTGGATCAACAAAGGCAGAGATATGAAATGTTGTCGACCTGGAACATTTTATATGTGGTTTCTATGTGTGGGGTGAAGGATTTCTTCTCATTTCATGAATTCACCCGTCCCCTGAATATATTGGATCACAAAGAAGAGTGTCCTCCATTTTGCTGCAAACTTCAAATACAGGTCGGTTCTCATGTCATCAAGTAGGAAAAATTGGCGTTTTTTTAAACTCTGACACGTGGCATCTTTGCATCGGTAAGCAGGTAGGAGAGGTGTTGTTGGTCGGAGGAGTTGGCAAGCTGGTGCGACAAAGAAAAAGGGTTCAGGACAGGGATTTGGCGATCCTCCTCGATCCAAAGCAAAAGTAACCGCGAGGGAAACAACAAAGCCTTCAGAACCAAAGGCACCTCTTACTCCCTCTACTCCAACTACCACTGCTAGCAGCCAAGTCGGTGAGGAAATTCAGAATGGATCTTCTTTGGAAACTCCAGTAGGTCAAACAGAGGAGGTGACATCTGTGGTGGAGGAAGATGTAGAGGTGGATGAGAGCACAACAGAAGTGGCAATGGTAGACATGGAAGAATCGAAAGAGGCAACGGTAGAAGAGACGGAGAGAAGAGCTGCCGAAAAGTTGCTAGCTGCAGAGAGGTTAGCAAGGATGGAAGCAGACAGATTGCTGGCTGAGAAAGAACAGCAAGCCAGGGAGCTCGAGGTCCTTAGAAAAAGGGAAGCTCAACTGAGAGCTCTTGTGGAAGAACGGGAGATGAGGCTCCAGCAATTGGAGGCGGATCGAAGGGCGGCACGACTCGAAAAGTTACAAACACAGCATGAATACAGTAACAGTAAAATTTTTGCATTTCCTGCGATTCCGGAGGCAGGAAAGGAGGTAGAGATTTACTTCCGGAGATCGTTGAGTGCTTTGAAAGACAAGGGCAATGTGACAGTGATGGGTGGGTACAATGGCTGGCGTTGGAAGCCCTTTAAGGAGGAGTTGAAGCCAAGCAAAATAGGAAATGATTGGTGGGTTTGCACTTTACAGGTGCCACAGGAGGCTTTCAACATAAAATTTGTTTTTCAAAGTGCAGATAATGTGTTTGAAAACAACGACATGAAGGATTTCAGCTTGCAAGTGGAAGGAGGTTTGGACGAAGCAGTTTTTGATGTGATGTGGGCTGAAGAAAAACGACGAGAAGCGGAAAGACTTGCAGAGATAGAAGCCGAGAGAGAGCGAATTGCTGCTGAAGAACGCAGGCAGGCTGAGATTCGTGCACAGCGGGAAGCTGACAGACTTCAAGCCATGCAGGAGGCACAGGCTTTAAGAAATGCTGCAGCAGTTACATATAGTAAGGCAGTTCACACACAAGAGGGAGTGTGGTTCACAGAGCCTACACAAATGGAGCCCGGTAGTAAGGCTACTCTGTACTATAACCGTTCATGGAGGCCTCTGTGGAATAGTGAGCAGGTGTGGTTACACGCTGGACATAATAATTGGCAGACAGGAGTGGATAACTTTCAACAACTAACATTCAACAACTTTGAAGGTGGCGACTGGTGGAGCGCAGAAGGTGAGCAAAATTGTCCACTGACTGCAACATATGTCAATAGATCAACGGATGTAAGAGATGCCATTATGGAATGTTGTTATCATTGGTATCAATAATTGATATTTTATTTATCATTTCCTAGGAAGGGAAACTACTTCTTAGCTGGAGAAAGCAGCCATGGGCTGTTCACCACCATGGATAGGAACGCCAGCAACTTTACAAACTCACTGTTAATGTGTACAAAATCATTTCATTTATTCTGCCCATTTATCTGGTGTTTGAATTAGGAAATATCCATATGAATACCCAAACAAATGTATATAATAAAAGAGGGTTCTAGAGAAATTTGTTATTGAACACCAACGAAAATCGACAATGTAGCACATGTGATTGTCGTCTACCCTGGGTTTTGATTTGTTGTTTTGATTTGTTTCTGATGGCAGTGACGGTGCCCAAAGATGCCTTCATGCTCAACTGGGTGTTGGCTGATGGCCCTCCGGATGTGGCCCGACAGTACGATAATAACGATACTCAGGATTTCGCTGCCATAGTGGGAGGTGCAGAAGAGGAGGCCTCCTACTTTGCAGCTTTGGAGCTTCAAATCAGCGAACAGCTGGAGGAGGCAAGGGTGAAGAAACAAGAAGCTGCTGCCGCTCGTGTGAGTACAAATTAGCTGGCAACTACTCGGTGTATCACTATTCGCATTGATGTTTATTTCACCCTTTAAACTTTGTTCTATGTGCACACTTGTCAGATTGTCACTGTGACGGTTGCGATGAAAAGCCAAGATTCTTAATTGCTGATTTGTTGTGCACAGAGAAAAATGGTGAAAAAGCCATTACTGCTAATAGCGATACCCAGTGTAGGTTAGTGTACTTATCTGGTGGCAGGTCTCAACAAATGATGTGGGGCAGAGAAACGCATTTATCCCACGTTCTTGTGTTTTGTGGAGCCGCTCACATTACCGTCTGAAAGTAGAACAGTTCAAATGAACATAGTAATGCATAATGCTGAAATTAGAAATTCAGTGAGGGACACCCAAGAGTAGATTGGGAATTAGTTTTTAAATTAAACATGATTGCATGAATGCTTGGCCTTATAAGAGTGTGCCAATGTATTAGGGTGTGATCGGGTGTGGTTGTTGTCATGTTGACTTCTGTAAGCATGGGCCTGTGGACAAATATGGTAGTCTTGTTTTTAATGTGACATTGTCATGAGCTTGGGTTACAGATGATTAGAAGCTAAATTGACGTGGTTTTCTCTAGTGCGCCCTAGGCTTAGGATCAGCTCAGGTTCTAGTTACTTGTCCTCTAGATAGTACCTAACAAGCAGCTCTGTCCTATTTTGACTGCAAAATCCAACTGGGAATAGTCTGAATGTTTTTATCCTTGAATGCTCACTGTTAGAACTATTTTGTTATATATGATTCAATTGTTTAGCAATTGACTAAGGAAGAGCACATACACTGAATTGGTATTTGAATTCTGTATACCGGAGTTCTACTCAAATGTGGAGACAACAGTGAAGTAAATAGTGAAGTAAATAGTTGAAGTAGACCCTATTTTAAGCTCAGACCGACCTCCGTTTTGATGGACTTCTACCTTAAAAATTGTTGTTAGCTTGTTGGAGGAGCTGTAAATGGTCATATCATGTATTGATGATGATGCACTGTCTTTTTTTCTTTTAAAATATATTCCTATTTTGAATTTCCAACTGCTTGAAATGTTTTTTGGCTGAACTGTAACTCATTACCTCTTTGCTTGGTAACTCCAGGAGAAGCGCCGTCTGAAATCAAAGCAGCAAATGCGTAAAGAAACAAATGAAGCTTTTTTGCGGGCACAACAACGTATTTTGTACACTGAACCTGCAGAACCTCGAGCAGGAAACCAAGTGACAGTTTACTACAATCCTGAAAACACGGTTCTGAATGGGCACTCAGAAGTGTGGATTCGAGGTTCGTTTAATCGCTGGACACATCGAAATGGCTGTTTCATGCCACAAAAGATGGTCCAGAGTCCTTCAACTACACATTTGCAGGCAACAGGTGGGTCTCAACCGCTCAGAATTATTCTTGTGATATCCGGGATTGTTAATGAACTAAGTTTATTTTGTTGTAAGGTAAAATAGGTGAGTCTGTTTAGAAAACGACATTAGCTAGAGTGGAGTGCACATGACCTTGAACATTGTTGTGGTTTGGCACTGGCAACACAACTGAAGCTTGCTAGTGTACAAACACATGAACGGTGGTGAACATTTTAGTCGGTAGTGCTCGAGGTTATTCCCTGGTCAAACTGCATTGCCTAACAAGGAGTGGAAAGAACAGCGTCCGGTTTTTATCGATTCTAAGGGTGATTTAGATTGGCTCATCTTATTATCAGATGTTTAAGGAACTTATCATGGTGTCGGTTTTCTTGGAGGTCATATTGCAGTTACTGTGCCACATGATGCCTACTGTATGGATTTTGTCTTTTCTGATACGGGAGAAGCTGAGGGAGGCACATATGACAACAAGGGCGGCCTTGACTACCATTTGCCTGTTGTGGGAAGTACTGTACCGGCTCCTCCTCTGCATGTTGTCCATATTGCTCTTGAGATGGCGCCCATTGCTAAGGTATTAAACAGCTTTATGAACAAAACCTTGGGGAACCTGCTGAGTATGTTGAGTTGACTCCGTATACCATGTGGAGATTTCCTTGATAGAATTTTATGCGTATGTTTCTTTGGAACTGCTCTAAAGGTCTACTAAAGGAGCACAAAAAATGCCCACTTTTAAAAGCAGCTTATGAGAAAAACGCAATGGATATAAAAATGTGGGAAAGTGTGTGAAAGGTAAATTGTTCAACGAACTAGTAACTCACAGTGGTTGTTTTCATTCATCTTGTGTTATTTTGGCTGCTTGCATACACTAGAGTTTGTTCCTTGCCTTTTCTTCTCCAATCTTCTATGGTCATTTTCTTTGAAAGTCATGTTCTCTGTCTAGCTCCCGGGAAGCATTCTCCAAACACCTCTTTTCTCCCTCCTCTCTCCTGCGGGCAGCAACTCCCACCTCATTGCATCTAATTCTTCAAAGTCTGCTCTTTATATAAACTGCTGTCAGCCTTTTTTTTTCTGCCTTCCAGCTCATGTTATCATTTTGGATTAAGTGTGGTGACATGTTGGTGGACAACTGTTGTTGTCTCATAATGTGAAAATTTGTAAAGCATGGACTATCTTTGGACTTGAAAGTCAAATGCAGTTGAGAAGGGCGGGAGGTAGGAAAGGAGAGTGAAGAAGCAAAAAAACTGAAAACAGTTTCTGTAACTTGAATACTCCGATCATGTTCTACCTCGCATTTCCACTTCGTTGCTCTTTGCATCATCATAGAATTCGGTCCCAAATTTTTTCAGTTAAGAGCCGGAATATGCAGATCCAGTAGAACTAAGGACACCCGCAAATTGTTCCCACCAGATTGTACTACTTATAGTGTTGGAGTACTGCTTTTTGGGGTGTGGATAATAGTGTGGTGATCTATTTAGTTTGTAAGATTTTTGAACAGAGTTTGAAGTTTGAATATTTTGGATATTGTGGGTAAACAGGTGGGAGGTCTTGGAGACGTTGTGACAAGTCTGTCACGAGCCGTACAGGAGGCTGGCCATCATGTTGAAGTGGTTTTACCAAAGTATGACTGTCTCAACTACGGGAAGGTGAGGCTAGCCTATTTGCGATTTTTGTCGTAGTTTCATTTTGGACAACTGTTTATTTTATTTTATTTTTGTCTCGGTGATTTGATTTCCTCTTTCAGGAATGGATGCATTCAACCAAAATGTTTTGAAAAAAATGGGAAATCTGCCGAGGGGATTACTGGTGAAGTTATCGGTAGGGGTTGAGCTGCTAAAGGTTGACAAAGGGCAAGGGTCAAAGGGATTTTTGCTATGTTAGTTAGCACTGCTTGTCCGTAAGAAGATTTCAAAAATGATATCTGGTTAGTTGAACCTCTCTGGACGTTAGGGGTTGTCGAAAGGAAAAACTCAATGCTTCTTAGTCTTGTGCACACTTTACTTGGGTTTTTCTATGAGAAAATTTGTTTCAAGGCCCTAGTTCTATTCTTGTTGCAGGTCAGCAATTTGGAGGAACGGGCGCCTTTTGAGTGGGGGGGAACTCGCATTCGATGCTGGCTTGGGATTGTGGAGGGTGTGCCTGTGCACTTTTTAGAACCAGAAAACGGGTAAAATGGGAGACGATTATGCCATTTTTTTTTGTTTGTTTTGGAGCAGGCAATGGCCATAGTGTGACATTCAGCTGAGCAGCTGTAGATTCGATTGTGTTTTTGCTTGGCCTTTAGTGTTTTTGCATGTCTTCTCATGTTTTTGATTGTGTTTTTCATGAATTATGCAGGATATTTTGGGTCGGCTGCATCTATGGTCGGAAAGATGATGGCGATCGGTTCGGTTTTTTTTGCCATGCGGCCTTAGAGTTTCTTCTGCAGTCAGGGCGGCGACCAGTATGTACAAAAACCCATAGTAATATCTATGCATCCTCAGTAATACCTACTGTTCCGTAATAATACACAGTCTTCGCTATTATATCTCATTAAGGTTGTTAAAATGAACTTATTTAGAGCATGGCGACATGGCGGCTTTTGTGTTTACTCCTTTGACTAGATTTGTCAGTGAATGCCTGGCAAATATCTTATGGACATCATTGCCACCTCCTTAGTATTACTTGTCTCTTTCTCACTAAGACCTACCTACAGGTACAGACTAGTACCTGTGAAGGTGTTCTGAAGCTTAACTCCCAGAATCTGGATTTTGAGGTTTGTTTTTTTTAGTGTTGTGTGTCGGTAGCCTCTAGCCGATAACCGGTATGTACCTTTTTTTGACCTAACCGATAACCGATATATTGGTAAGGGAATTACCACGATAAATTACCGATATATCGCGATATATTACCGATAAATATCGGGCCGATAACTATGTACTGTGGTACGGAGTGGATTCTGAAAAAAATCTCAAAAGCCCCCCTCCCCTCGTTGCGATAACTCTGTATTCATTTCGTACTTTATTTCTGTACAGCATTTCAATACTGTGGTACGGATACCCCAAACCGATGTATCGGCGATAATTTTTGCTGGTCCCGGAGTGACATATCGGGACACCTCACCTTTCGATAACCGATATTATCGGTTATCGGATTTATCGCGATAAGCAATTACCTGATACACATCGCTTGTTTTTTCAACTATCCGCATTATGGATCATCATTATTTTAGGTGGCGTTTTCTTGGGGATTCACAAATTTTTAACGTGGATCACAGCAATAACTACAAAAGGAGTAACTGGATAACAGGAAAGTCTCTTTGTGTTTTCCTTTTATGTGGATAAATTCTCATATCCACACTATTAAGTCCATCCAGATTAAATGCAGTGAAGTTTCCATATGACAATCGATAATGACTAACTGATGTATGTGATGTGGCCCGGGATTTTAACAGGATATCATCCATTGCCATGACTGGTCATCCGCCCCAGCAGTACGACTTTTCTTAGAACAGTACCGACAATATGGTTTGGCGAATGCTCGTACTGTTTTTACCATCCACAACCTTGAGTTTGGACAAGCTCTCATTGGCCAGGCCATGGCTGCTTGTGACAAGGCTACCACGGTGAGCATTTTCCATAACTTTTTTTGTCAAGATTTTGCAGTATTTTTATCATTCACATATTAGAAGTTGAGTATTAGGTCATGGAATTCTGATTGTTCAGACTGCCAATTTTTCAAGTACACAGTACGTAGAATGGAGGATCCAGAATGATTTTGATTATCCAGGTTTTGCAAAAAAATTATCGTCTAATTTGCGGAATTTCCATGTCCCGCGTCTCAGAATTTTAATCCTCCAAATTGCGATGTTTTTTGTCATCCATATTGCAAAATTTCAAACACTCTTATTGCAATTTCGAGCATTTAACTTGTGGAGTTTTTAAGTATCAGGATGTAGACTTTTGATCATCCTCATTGCTGCATTTTGATCATTTAAATAATTGCAGTGTTTTTATCATTTAAATAATTGCAGTGTTTTGATCATCCGAAGATCAAAAATTGATTATCTAATTCACAGGAATGATTATCCAGATGACAGACTTTTGACTCCTGCGCGTTTCCCTGATATTGGATCTAACGTTGAGCTTATTGCTTTTTGGGGGTTTAGGTCTCCCCAACATATGCTCTTGAGGTGGCTGGTCACCCAGCCATTAATCCACACTTAGGGAAATTTTACGGCATTCTCAATGGGATCGATCCTGACATATGGGATCCACTGGGAGATCCATTCATTCCGGTAGACCACCTTCTCATATTGCCATTAGAATTTGTAGGATGAAACTGTGATTTGGTTGACCTGATAGTCAAATTTACAAAGACAGGGAGGTAAATAGTGTGCAGTCAATCCATACATTAGTGAGTAAGCTGGGGAAAAAATAAACTGAGAACAAACTGATGAATGTATGCGATGTGATCCAGATGCCATATGAGGCGTACGAAGTTGTGGAAGGAAAGAGAGCCGCGAAAGAAGAGCTCCAGTCAAGATTAGGGTTAGCCAGAGAAGATCGACCAATTCTTGGAATTGTCACACGCCTTACAGCGCAGAAGGGAATCGATCTTATTAAAGCTGCCATTTGGCGTACCCTTGAGCGTGGGGGACAGGTAGCTTATTTTTCTTTTCCAGATTTTGGTCATCACAGTGTTCATTTGCCTATTGAGTTTTTTAAATTTTCTAAAAAAAGTGGCTTTGATGAGCTGCCACAAACTGCAAACCGTCAACCGTGAGTGTTCGTTGATTCACTTGGTGTGCGGTCCTAAATCATTAGTTCTGTTTTTTGAACCAAAGCCTTCCGTACCAAAAAAAACGTGGTAAAAACCTTATGGCTACATCATCCACCATCATTGGTGTAGGTTTGAATTGTGCGAATGAAAAAAGTGTGGTCCACGTTAATGGTGGTGAGAAGGGAATTATTTAATATAGTGTGGCTTAAATAATTTGCCTGGGCCACACTAATTATTCATGGGAAGGTGAAAATGTTATACTTACCACCACAATTTCCATCCACAGAAATCATGAACCATGTCCATGTCATGATTATTTACGAGGAACTAAAAGCACCTTATTAATGCAAGACATGAGTTAGAATGTAGAGCATCTGGCCCTGGGAAATTACACTGACATTAGTTTGGATTATTATTGGCATATTAAACAAAAACTTGGCCAGCTCAACACACAATCAATAATGGTAAGGGCTTTATTGAACTGACATGTTACATTTAAATCAAATAAATATGTGGATATCATTGTGGGGTGTTTGTTATAGCATAAACTCAGTTAAATGTAATTTTTATACCGGTTATGAAATGTTTTACAACATAATAAAAATATGGAACCTCCTTGTGACTTTTCCTGTGGACAGGTTGTATTGCTCGGCTCGGCTCCTGATAGTCGTATTCAAGCAGATTTTCAGAATTTAGCAGCACAGCTTAGCAGGACTCATGGAGACAGGGCTCGACTCTGGTTGTCTTATGATGAGCCTCTCTCTCATTTGGTATGTGCAACTCATCGAAACCTAGATAAGCTATGTAGTCTCAGCATAATGTTCTGGATTTTATTGATGCGAAGTATTATTTTGGGACCAGACCGAGCAATGGCTCTTAATTTGTTTTCGTTCTCTTTCCCGCCCTTCCGTCCACTTTCTCTCTTCCTCCCTCTTCCGCTGTGTCCCATTCCTCGTGTGTCCGTGCTTGGTTCCCTTCGGATAAGTATGCCCTGTGAAGCTGGCATATAACAATGTTTATAACGGTTGTTTGGTTTATGGGATTTATGGGATGATACAGATATATGCAGGCTCAGACATGATTCTAGTGCCATCGATTTTTGAGCCCTGCGGTCTCACACAGATGATTGCCATGCGATATGGAGCCATTCCTGTTGTTCGAAGGACAGGAGGTGAGATGCAGAACTTTATGTGTTATGTGTCGGTAGCCTCTAACCGATATCGCTTTGAACCTATTTTTGACTTCCAGATAATCAATACATTGGTTCCAATACACCGATTTAAAAATTATAGCGATGTATCGCCGATGTATTGGTCCGACGTACCGATAGATCAATATCGCGATAGTTGACCCTTTTAAAGAATTAAGGGTTTCAATGCTTTTTATTATATTTATGCACTCCTGCTCCTTCCACATTGTGTTGCAAGTTTGCGATGTGTCCGTCTGAATGCGTCAAAAATTCTGAGTACATCGTTGCTTCAACGGAGAATTGCTGTTATCACATTTGCCTCAAGTGGGACATATTTCTGGTCAAGTTTGCATCAGGCAATTTGTACGCTGCTCTCATTGGCCATGTCCCTTTCCAATTTTGCGAAAGCGCTAAAAGATTTCAAAAGCATTCTGCATATCCTACCCAAAAAATGTCAATTGGACAATCAAGATTGACTCCACAAAATTACCGTCCAATAACTGTACTTCTGGTACTGTACTTTTGTGCTACAAAGTACGGGTCAAATTGTGATATGTGACACTACGACAGTGCATACAATATGTATGTATGATTTAGTATATTACTGTATACCATATATAGAAATATATCAGTAACAACTTACTCGTCACCATGCGATATATCACCCCCCTTTGCCGTTCGATAATCGACAATATCGATTAAAATATTGCGATAGGAAATTTCCCAATTCACAACACTAGTATTCTTGGTGGTACACTGTGAATTGCTATTATATTATATGATTTCCGCCCTTTTCAAACTCATTTTCTCCGTGCACGCTTTTGGGATTGCGACGGAATTACGTTCGGATTGGTTGCTGCCAAATGAAAATTGTTTGTGTGCACGGAGAAAACTGATTCAAGTGGTGACTAAAACATGACCTCTATTAACGATACAAGGTGTAGTGATTAGGGTTTTATATTGTATCGGTTGCTACCGATAATTGGCAATAACGATAACAATCGTTTATCAATTAATCCGTAGTTTTGATATTTTGATATGTACTGTTTAAGTAATACTGAAAGTATTGTACTTAGTGGTCGTTGACGTAATGTCTGCTCAGTTTCTGCTTGTTCATTTTTTTTTCTGGCCTATTTTCAGTTTCTGCCCTCAGAAACTTGAATATGAATATCATAGTTACTAGTTTGTGTTGTGTTGTTTTTGTTAAGCACTTTCTGGTTTTTTTTTGAGTCGATAAATTTTTATATGTATACCTGTCCGATAATTGTTTATCGGGCACCCCAAAAAATTCCAATTATCAATAATCAGAAAAAAGTTCTTAACATGAAACCCGGATGCATATTTGGCACCTAAGTTATGGAATTTGGAGCAACTGTTCATTGTGAACATTAGCAGGCAACATCTAATATGCTTTTCTAATGGCAAGCTCATAATATTTTCCTGGCTGGCTTGGACCAGTTTTTAGTGTCTTTCCTTAATTCCCTTTCTTCCTCCATTGCAGACAGATATCTATATAATGATTGTGGTGGGCAATATGGGATTTTACAGGGCTCAATGACACAGTGTTTGATGTCGATCACGATAAAGAGCGAGCACAGGCAGCTGGAATGGAGGTCAATGGGTTCAATTTTGAAGGAGCGGATGCTGCAGGCCTTGATTATGCTTTGAATAGGTGAGAAAATGAATTCCGTGATTGGATTGTGATTTGGTTTTCTATCATTTCGACAGTTTGCCATTTCATGGCTTACTGGGAAGGCTGCAATTTGATCTGTATGTTCACAATCATGATTTGGTACTCTTTCGAAGCAGATTTTACGTACGAAGACCTTATGGTTATTGGGCTGAAGTATAGATGAGTATTGAAGGATTCAGCATGACACTACAATGTGACATAGGGCATTTTGTGTAAGAAGTTTGAATGGGCAAATTAAATGGGTGATTTTTGTAGTAGAATTGTTTTGCGGGTAAAAGCGGTGTACTCGTATTATACGGGAATTTTGCGAATAGTACGTCTACAATATGGGGGAACAATATATGGAGTTTCCAATGGTTTTCGCACGTTAAACTCATTGTTTCAAGTTGTCTGCATTTGAAGCCGTTGAATTCAACAAATCCAAAGGACTAAGATTTGCATACCTCAAATAGAATGTCAAAATGGGATAGGTACTATTCTAGATACAATTGAAACACTATTGATAGTGTGTCCTTATTTTTTTGTCCTTCCCTGAATATAACCTTTTCTCGTCCGTTTTGTCGGTTTGCGTCAAACTCAAATTGTCGTACATCAAAATGTTGAGGTTTGAGTTGACGTCATTTCTCTAAAGTCATGCAATGTGTGCGGTGAATCGTCATACTATGCGTGTATAGTATGATCACATTTCGGTTCGCTTTTGTTTGCACATCCCCACACATATCAAACCTGCATATTAAAACTATGTTATAAATAGTATCTGACACTCGACCATAGAATATTTTGTTAGGCACTTGTGAGAACGGAACTTGTAGACCCATCAACTTGTCCTAAGACAGTGGAAAAGGAAATTGTTTATAGAGTTTAATGGCGATATGTTTGCAATTAAGGCACACTTAATGTCAGTTAAGATAGTTTTCATGCTTGCGGTCCTGACGCATGCATGAGTACAGCTCATTTTGTGCAAACAGTTAATTAATTGTTGCATCGCTTGTCAAATTCCTGTCCCTGCCAGAGACATCACTGCAATTTTGCTATGTTTTGTACAACCATCTAAACACAAGGTTCAAAGATTTCTTAAGTTTTTGGAAGGTACACCGCCCATCGCTATTGGACTCTAGGAATTTTTAGTGTATATGCGAAATTATGATGTAAATACGAAGTGTAGGGGTACCTGGCGGAATGTAGACCGCTCTGTTAAATAGTGTTATTTACACTATTTTATGATTTTCGGTCAAAAAAGTCGCGACCGAATCAGTGTTATTAAGTCTAATAATGATGAGCGGTGCAGTGTACGCCTGTCCTTTGAATTCCAGTTGTGACAGATTGTGAAAATTTTCCGGGTTTGTCGTATGGATATGTGGAGGCGAGCTGTAACTTGAAAGTTGTCGGTGTCATACCCTCTTTTGTCGGTGTCAAAAGTACATGGGCCAATGTCTTACATCTTGTACCTCTTTTCACACATGTATAGTGAAAATTTCTAGTGGAAATAACAATGTGTGCAACCACCTTAAGTGGCATAAGTCGAGTATTGCAAGTAGTGTAAGCTGTGTGATTCAAGTCACAAGTTTGAGTTCGCTTTATGTGACGGGTGAAGCTGGACATATAGGTGCATTCCAGGATTTCTTGTACAGGGTTCACCAGTGCATATTTTATCTGGAAAACACTTGGCGTTATAACCTATGAAAGGTTACTGCTCATCTCTATGTGGATGTCAGAGGTGTGAATTTTACTCATTAAGTCAGTTCGTCATGCCATTTGACTCCTCCAGAGTTTTTGTAGTATATTAAATGAATTGTTTCTCCCTTTTTCCCCTTCTTTATAAGATTTATGTCCCAATTATTTGGCTGGTTGTTGGAAACTTTGCAGGGCTATTAGTGCTTGGTACGACGGGAGAGAGTGGTGGAACAGTTTGGCGGGGCGTGTTATGAGACAGGATTGGTCTTGGAACCGACCTGCACTCGACTACATCGAGCTGTACCACGGCGCTCGCAAGTAGACGCCACGGCAAATGATAATCACCCTTTTCTCGGGATGTTTGCCGTCACCGTTTAGTAAAGTATAAGAGACCTACGTCTGTTCTTGTCTTTCAGTTCTTCTGCCTGTTTATGGCAGTTTTAAGTTTTTTAGCTATATTAAAACGCAGTGACCTATGATTTTAGTCGTGGTATTGGTTCTTGAGGTGAACATGCTTTTCTTCACTCTGTTATGGAGTGGAGAGCATGTTCATTGGAGGACTAAACTAGACGCTGATTGGAAGTATGGCATGTCAAAATAAGTGGCAGAAAGTCGCATTTATGTCCGTTTTCTCATTTTCTTATGCACAATATCTTAAAGGATAGGATAGTACATGAGGTATCTACAACAGTGGCAAAAAAATATATGGTCGTCAAGTCCATTAAAGTTTGTTGTCGAGGGACTTCTGTAGTTGGTAAGAACCACAGTGACCAACCAACCAACCATGCAAACCTCCTTGATTGCTTTAGGGCCAGATGTACCTGTCTAGTCTTGAGTTTTTTAGTTCGAAGGGTGGTAACCAGTCTTTAATTTATGTTTCTTTCTAAAATTATTAGCAGTTTGCCTTCCACGTCTACAACGTCCACTTAATTATTGATGTGATTGCCAAAAGTGATCTTGTTTGTACTGTGTTAAGGCAGCTATCGGTTCTTTAACGATACGCCTTTTTCAAAAATTATGGCAGAATTGACACATGAGGAATGTGTGTCTTAGTGTTTGTGCCACAATTTGGAGGTTTGAATAATGGTGCTAAATGCAAATGTGTGGACATCATTGACGTGTTGTCGAGTTACTCTACATTTTGTTGGAGTTGATGGTTCCTTAAATATCCGTGTTTGTTTGGGAGATTACATAGCCTTGCGGCTAGACAATGGTTCACAAGAGATTTGTAAATGAAAAAAAAAGACGAGCTTAATGAAGAAAATGCAATAGTGAACTATCTAAATACATGAGAACAAAGGGAGTGGAAAGCTAACGCGAATTGGAAGAAAAAGATAGTACCATGTTAAAAAACGCGCTTGAGAGAAAAAGCCAAATAGGTCATTAAAAGTGTAAAAGAATACTCGTGGTGGAGCACAGAAGTGAAAATGTCAGAGAGATTGCTTGGCAAGAAATTTATACAAGTCTGCTCTCACTTACCACTACACCGCGAATCGTTATTAGCATTATGAACTCTATATCGGCACCCTAAAATTTTGACATTAAAACTTTAAATAGAATAAACTACACTATTTAAGGACGTGGACAATAATCTGCCACGTCTCCTGGCACTAAATTAGAATGACGCTAATTTTTTCTTTACACAAATAATTTCTCAACGTTAATAACGATTCGCGGTGTACTATCCAAAATGATGTGTTAACTTTAGGATTAAAAATGGGTTCAGAATCCAAAACAATGTTATTCTTTACATTTTGCTGAATGCGATTGCTCTGCACTCGTAAATATAGATGTCAAAAGGAAAACAAAATTATCGTGACCAGTCAATATGAATGCAATGCCTCCGTATGGAGTCGATGTGTTGATATTGGTACGATGTGTTGATATTGATTCGGCGTGTCGATATCAACACGATGTATCGATATTAAAGTGGTGCCTTTATTCGTGCGATGTGTCGCATCTTCACTTGGCGATTAGATATTCGCGCGAAGTATCGGTATTCACGTGAAGTGCCGATATTAAGGTGACTCGTCAACAGAGGTCGCAAATGGTCAACCGAAACCGTGACCGACCGTTAACCGACCGCCCGCGTCGGATCCGGAACGGATTCGGTTGTCAAATTTGGGGGGGCCGGGCGGATTCGGGCGGTTGATTCACAGAAAAAAAATAAAAAATCGGTTACGGTCGGGTAAGCAAAAAACGAAAAAAATTGAAAATTTGTACTGTCCATACAATCCAATATTATTGTACTCCTGTTATCGTGGAAGGTATACATGAGATGTACCACTAATTTTGTACTTATTCGGGTAGGGGCGGGTACGGTTAGTCGCGAGAAATCGAGTTTCGGTTAACTTTTATTTTCGTAACGTTTCGGTTAACGGTTAACAATTTGGGAGCGTGACATAACCCGGTCAGGCGTCAGGTACTCAAATTTTGAAAAAAAATAAAACGGTCGGTTTCGGTTATCTAAAATTTTGACTTTTGCGACCTCTGCTCGTCAATATGAATGTGATTCGTCGATATTCATACGATGTATCGATATAGCTTCAATATCGACACGCTGCGTCTATCGTGTGATGCGTCGGTATTCACGCGGCTTGCCGATATTTAAGCAACACATCAATGTTCACGTGAAGTGTCAAAATTTACGCAAAGCGATGATTCAGATTTTCATACGACGTGACGAGTCAATATGAATGCGATGGCTCCGTATGGAGGCAATGTGTCGGTATCGATCAACGTTTCGATATTCATACGATGCACCGATACTGACGCGATGCGTCTGTATCGTGCGATGTGTAGGTATTCACGCGGCATGACCATATTTACTTGACATGTCGATATTTACACGACGCATTGGTATTCACGCGAGGTATCGATATTCACGTGAAGTGACGACATTCATGGTAATTATCGATATTAACGTGACAAGTCAATTGGAATGCGCTGCTTCGATATCAAGGCGATGTGTCCATATTGGTGTGATGTGTCGATATTCATACGATGTAGCGATATTGGCGCGATGCTTCGCTATTCACGCGTCATGACGATATTCATGTGACGTGTCGATATTCAGGCAACACATCAAGTCATATTCGAGTTGTTTTCACTCCATTATTCAGATGGTTTTTTATTGCTCGATTTTCAATAAAGGTTATTATTATATGTTCCCTTAACAAAACCTTAACAAAACCATGAAACCAAGGAAAAAAGATAAAAACATACACACCCCAAAAAAATAAGGGCACCCTGGTAAAGAGCTTTTGGGAAACAATGTACAAGTTCACGCCCGAAATATAAATACAAACATATATTGTTGATATTCCTTGCTAATCAAAAATCTTTCAAAATATTTTTCTTTCTTTTTTTTCTTGTCCCTCTAATAATCGCGATTATATAACATACTGAGTTCATCATCCATAACAAGAAAATAAAGAGTTGTACCCTAAGCTGCAAAGTAAATAAAATAATGTTGTGTCGAAAATAAAATAACGTATTATTTTGACAAGTTGGCTACCAGCCTAATATTCCTCACAAAACCTTCCACAAAACTTGATACAGCTTGAGCTGTCCAAAATAAATAATATAATAATATCAAAAAGAAAAGACTACAGCTACTTCTCCTGTCTTCCACTCTCTCTCTCGCTCTCCCTCTCCCTCCATCCCACTCAGTCTCCATCTCTCACCCTTAATTTACAGGAGCCAAACTGATACATAGAAAATATCTAACATGCAAAAAGGTCGATATAAAAAATGAAGAAAACTTAAACAATAAGGCTACTTAACAATAAGAAGCTTCCTCGACAAAACCAAAACCACGACAACATCAAATTTGGTTCTTACTCTCCTCCCCTCTCCCTTCCTCTCGTTCTTTCCTTTAATTTCGTCCTTACTTTCCTCCTCTCTTCCTCTCTTAATCTCCCCCAATCTCGTTCTCTCCCTCCCCCTGCCTTCCTTCCTCCGTTACTCTCTTCCAATTTCGTTTTTCCTCTCTTCATTTCTCCGTTCCTCTAGATCTCCACCTCTCTACCTCTCTATCTCTCTATCTCTCTATCTCTCTTTCTCTATATCTCTACTTCAATTTCCTCCTCTTTATGATATCACACACGAGCAACCGGTACTCTCTCCTTTTCCTCCCGATGATTTTTTCGATTCCTCTTGAAACAATTCAAGTTGCTCTACCACTTCTTTAAATTCCGGCCTTTTTTCGGGCAGTTGATGCCAACAATTTTGCATTATTGTGGCGAGTTTTTCGGGTACCCTTGCGGGAATTTCCGGTCGAAGACCCTGTATCCATTTATTTCTTACCTCATAGGTCAGTGATTTGTCTTAACGTTTCCTTCTACACTTCCCAAAGGTTGTTTTTTCCAGTTCTGAATATCTGTATTTGCTTACAATAGATTTTTTTTTTTTTTTTTTTTTTTTTTTTTTTTTTAATATCCGTTTGTTTGGGGGATTACATAGCCTTGCGGCTAGACAATGGTTCACAAGAGAATTGTATATGAAAAAAAAAGGACGAGCTTAATGAAGAAAATGCAATAGTGAACTATCCAAATACATTAGAACAAATGGAATGGAAAGCTATTGCGAATTGGAAGAAAAAGATAGTACATGTAAAAAAACGCGCTTGATAAAAAAACCAAATAGGTCATTAAAAGTGTAAATAAATACTCGTGGTGGGGCACAGAAGTGAAAACGTCAGAGAGGTTGCTTGGAGCAAGAAATTTATACAAGTCGGCTCTCACTTACCACTGCTTTCCAAAATGATGTGTTAACTTTAGGATTAAAAATGGGTTCAGAATCCAAAACAATGTTATTCTTTACACTTTGCTAAATGCAATTGCTCTGCACTCGTAGATATAGATGTCAAAAGGAAAACGAAATTATTGTGACGAGTCAATATGAATGCCATGCCTCCGTATGGAGTCGATGTGTCGATATTGACGTAGTGCGTTTGTTCGTGCGATGTGTCGCATCTTCACTTGGCGAGTTGATACTCACACGACGTATCGGTATTCACGTGGTGTCGATATTAAGGTGACTCGTCAATGTGAATGCGATTTGTCAATATTCATACGATGTATCGATATAGTTACGATGCTTCAATATCGACACGCTGCGTCTATCGTGTGATGCGTCGGTATTCACGCGGCTTGCCAATATTTAAGCGACACATCGTTGTTCACGTGGTGTCAATATTTACGCAATGCGATGATTCAGATTTTCATACGACGTGACGATATTAACGTGACGAGTCAATATGAATGCGATGTGTCCATACTGGTGTGCTGTGTCGATATTCATACGATGCAGCGATATTGACGCGATGCGTCAATTGGTGCAATGCTTCGGTATTCACGCGTCATGACAATATTCATGTGACGTGTCAATATTCAGGCGACACATCACGTCATATTCGAGTTGTTTTCACTCCATTATTCAGATGGTTTTTTGTGGCTTGATTTTTGATAAAGGTTATTATTACATGTTCCCTTAACAAAACCTTAACAAATCCATGAAACCAAGGAAAAAAGATAAAAACCATACACACCCCAAAAAATAAGGGCACCCTGGTAAAGAGCTTTTGGGAAACAATGTACAAGTTCAAGCCCGAAATATAAATACGAAAACAGCATATATTGTTGATATTCCTTGCTAACCAAAAATCTTTCAAAATGTTTTTCTTTCTTTTTTTTCTTGTCCCTCTAACAATCGTGAGTATATAACATACTGAGTTCATCATCCATAACAAGAAAATAAAGAGTTGTACCCTAAGCTACAAAGTAAACAAATAATGTTGTGTCGAAAATAAAATAACGTATTATTTTGACAAGTTGGCTACCAGCCTAATATTCCTCACAAGACCTTCCACAACTTAATACAGCTTGAGCTGTCAAAATAAATAATACAATAATATCAAAAAGAAAAGACTACAGCTGCTTCTCCTGTCTCCCACTCTCTCTCTCTCTCTCCCTCTCCCTTCATCCCACTCAGTCTCCATCTCTCACCCTTTATTTACAGGAGCCAAACTGATACATAGAAAATATCTAACATGTAAAAGGTCAATATAAAAAACGAAGAAAACTTAAACAATAAGGCTACTCAACAATAAGAAGCTTCCTCGACAAAACCAAAACCACGACAACATCAAAATTTGGTTCTTACTCTCCTCCCCTCTCCCTTCCTCTCGTTCTTTCCTTTAATTTCGTTCTTACTTTCCTCCTCCCTTCCTCTCGTTCTTTCCTTTAATTTCGTTCTTACTTTCCTCCTCCCTTCCTCTCTTGATCTCCCCCAATCTCGTTCTCTCCCTCCCCCTGCCTTCCTTCCTCCGTTACTCTCTTCCAATTTCGTTTTTCCTCTCTTCATTTCTCCCTTCCTCTAGATCTCTACCTCTCTACCTCTCTCTACCTCTATCTCTCTATCTCTCTATCTCTCTATCTCTCTATCTCTATATCTCTCCTTCAATTTCCTCCTCTTTATGATATCACACACGAGCAACCGGTACTCTCTCCTTTTCCTCCCGATGATTTTTTCGATTCCTCTTGAAACAATTCAAGTTGCTCTACCACTTCTTTAAATTCTGGCCTTTTATCGGGCAGTTGATGCCAACAATTTTGCATTATTGTGGCGAGTTTTTCGGGTACCCTTGCGGGAATTTCCGGTCGAAGACCCTGTATCCATTTTTTTCTTACCTCATAGGTCAGTGATTTGTCTTAACGTTTCCTTCTACGCTTCCCAAAGGTTGTTTTTTCCAGTTCTGAATATCTGTATTTGCTTACAATAGATTTTGTGAAACTTTTTACAATCCTTTCTTGTTCAAGGAGCTTCATTGAGGTTTGTTCGTGTCTTTTCCTTGAATAGATTCCAACCTTTTCGATGAAAGAGATGTATTTGTAAGAGATATATTTGTAAGCAATATATTTGTAAGAAATAAATTTGTAAGAGATGTATTCGTACGAGATGCATTTGTAAGAGATACATTTGAGGTACAAAAAAAAAATGAAACTTACTTTGTTCACGACGGAATACGCCAGCTGTACAAAAGTGAGGTTTCTGAAAGGATGATCTCCAGTCACAATTTCCCAAAGCACAATTCCAAAACTGTACACATCCACTTTTCGATCATACGGTTTATGGTCGATAATCTGTTTTAAACACAACCGTGAACAGAGTGACATTGGCAAAACAAAAAGATGAGGTATATAAACTTAACATATATTTGATTCTCAATTTTATTTCAAAAAATATTCCTATATCGCAAGATTCCTCGTCACAGTCAGATAATAAAACGTCAAATCCCGAATTTGGAAGGAAACTGGCCAATCTCTTTGTGCGGTAATAAAACAACCTGGAAACACTGTTTACAAAAAAAGAAACTTTTACCTTCGGAAGAGTCCAACAAACTGATAAAATTAACGACGGTGGAAAAAAAACAAAAAACCTCGAGAGAAATCCCACAAACAGGATAATGTCGACAACTTCCACACTAGTTAGAGTGGGGAAAAAACTTACCTCAGGAGCCATCCAACCAACTGGAAAATGCTAACAACATCCACACCAATAACATTGGCAAAAAAGAAAACCTTACCTCGGGAGTCCACCAGCAAACTGGAAACCGCAAACAAAATCCACTCTTATGTACAGTGAAATAAAGAAAGCCTTTACCTCAGGAGCCGACCAACAGACTAGAAAATACTAATAATATCCACACTATTTACAGTGCCAAAAAAGGAAAAAGCTTTACCTCAGGAACAGCCTGGAAAATGCTTACGCTATCCACAATAATTACTGTTAACAACCTTCACCTCAGGAGCCATAAAAAATCCTAACGATATCCAAAGTAATTACCGTCAAAAAAACAAAAAAAAAAAACTTTACCTCGGGAGCCATCCACCTGACTGTCCCGGTCTCGCAAGTCATTTCTACCGGATTCGCGGCTTCCAATCGAGCGACTCCAAAATCCGCAATTTTGGCATTTGCCTGATGGTCCATAAGAATGTTTTCTGACTTCAAATCCCGGTGGACGATTTTGAGCTCATGTAAATACCTAAAACAATATACGGAAAACTTAAAAAACGTCAATTTCTTGTTAAACAACAAGAAGAATCCGTGAAAGGTGAACCTGAAAAGCCGTTGAAAGTTTGCATCGTTTTAAACAACCAAGACAATAAACCCAAAGTAAAACGTAAATGAGAGCGAAATACTTGAAATAATTTGAGCAGAAAAAAACAAAAATCCCAATCTCCTATAAGGAAAATTGAGTTCAACCTCTGGAAAAAAAGAAAGAAAAAGTGATGTTTTTAATAATATAAACACTACTGAAAATTCACAATTCACAGTAACTTGTGTGGATTCCTAGTAAAGGATGAGTGATAAAATAGTACAAACGTTCGTAATTTACACCTCCCACCATAAATAGAATAAGCAAACATAATATTGTATTCCCAAAACCAACAACATCTCCCAAACCCAAAATCTCACACCACTCGAATATCCAAACTCCAAAAGGGAAAAATTGCCCAACACCTTGAAATTTCCAAACAAAAAAACAAAAAAAAAACTCCTTTAGGCTCACTTTAATCCTCGAGCCACATCCAACGCCACTTTAAGTGCTTGTTTCAAGGGGAGAGGTCCCCTCTTGCTCGTGAGATACTGTTTCAGAGTTCCGTTTGACATATATTCCGTTACAATGGCCCACACGGGCTGTCCAGCTTTCAAGGCCCCTTCTCTCGGGGCCCGGATGTTGTCGGCGTGGAGGGAGGCACCAATGAACTGTGGGAGGGAGGGCGGGGGAGAGAGAGGGGGGGGGGGGGGGGGGAGAGGAAAAGGAGAGCAGAGGAGAGGAGATGTAGAAGGAGAGAGCGGCGACAGTGAACTGTGGCAGAGAAAGAAAGGAGGGGGGGGGGAGGAAGGCGAGGAAGGGGAAGAAATGTGAGAGCGGGATGTGGAGGTTCTGTGGACTGCACTGCAGAGTGCGCAATAGAGGAAAACTGGAAGGGGAGAGAGGCACCAGTGAAATATGGGGAGAGAGAGAGGAAGGCGAGGAAAGGTGAGAGAGCATGCAGAGCTTCTGGACTTGAAATGGATTGGGAGGTGGAGAAGAAGAGTTAAGAGGGGAGAACGGCGCCAATTGCCTGCCTGAGAAAGGCAAGGGCAGTTAAAAAAGCAGAGAGAGAGAGAGAGAGAGAGAGAGAGAGAGAGAGAATCCTACCTGCACCACATTGGGGTGCTGCAGCTTGCTCCACACGGCTATCTCCTGCTTGAACTGAAGCTTGAGGCTGTCCATCTCCTGCGGCGAGAGCTGCGTGGGCAGATTGCACACCTTCACCGCCACGTCGTCGTCGCGGTAGAGGCCGTGGAACACACTGCCAAACGCTCCTGCGGAAACAAAGAGGGGAAGAATTAATAATAATAAAAAAAAAAGAGGAGATGGAACATAGGAATCATCAGGGAACCAGGAGACACAAGTCTATGTCGGGTCATCTTTGTACAGCCAGTGGAATACAGAGGAACGGAAACACAACAAAAAACAGAAACGGAACAAAAGTTTAACAGAAATGAAACAAAGTAAACAACAGAGAACCAGAACACAAAAAGGTGTAATAGGTGACACTCGCAAATGCCCCTGGCAAGAGGAGCGGAAACACAACATGAAAGAACAGGAAACGAAAGGGAAACGGAGGCAGAAAACGAACAAGTCACAGAGAAAGGGACACACAAGTTGTGACAGGTGCAACTAACCAATGGAACAGAAAGGCAACAGAAACAGAACAGAAACACAATATTAATGCAACAGAAAAGGAATAGAGCAGAGTAAGCAACAGAGAAAGGGAGGTAAAAAGTTGTGACAAAGGCATGGAAAGCACATGGAATGGCAGAATTGAGAGGAAAGAACAAAACCAACATCCAGAGTAAAGAAAATAAATAAACAAGTATGAAGAGAATGTAGACGAATACACGATCTCGCAATACAGCCTGGAATTTGTCACAGGATCCTAATGGTCGTTACTAGCCACTTATGGACATTGTTTTCGGCAAAACATAGCAACTAGAGTGGTAAACAATCTGAAACAGGCCGCTGAAAGAGTGTGCATGTCACCTTTTTTTTTCCTTTTTCTTTTAATGATATTTATACCAGAAAGTATATGTTCAACATTTATCGGCTTTTTATGCAGACTTTTTAGCTAGTTTCTGTTTCTCTGTTTTTCTGCTTATATGATTTGCTTAGCAGATGTACATTTTGTGTAGGACGGCCATGGTGGCCATTCATACTGCTCTCAAAGTTTGTGGTAATCGTGACGTTTACACCTGCTCCCGTTTTACTGAGTAAGCAATTAAATGAGTGTGGACATGTCCTAGATTGTAGTTTTTGTGAAAAACGTTTCCTCTAATGAAACGAAGAGAAAAAAAAATTCATGTATTGGGAGAATGTTGTTGTGGAAGGTAAGACACCATTGCCACGTCTTTCAGGATGAGGAAAAGAAAATGTGTAAAAGCTCAACTAAAAGTCGCTGATCTGTTAATTTTGGCCATATGAACAGAACCGGGTACCAAATGAATATTGTGACCTCCCGGTATGCTTGTACTAGATATTGGACCGGACTCGTTAATACGAAATATACATTGTCCATCTCTATTAGAGCTAATAACTTTTATTTGGTTGAGAATTTTGACCCGTAAAATCATAGAGTAGTGATAATATCACTATTTAATTAAGTGGCTCATAATGAGCCACATTGCAAACCATAATTTAGTGTAGTTAATACTACGGTAGTAAACTGCCCATGACTATTAGTGTTGAACGTTCTTTTGGGCACTCGAAGTACCTTTTTCTCATCACAAATGTTTTCTGATTTTTATTATTGACTTCACGATCAAAAGGTGAGACCGTACCTTTACCTTCCCATCGCTCCCTTGGAAAAAAAAAATCCAACAGTTGACGATGAGGATAAAGAAGTTTGAGTGCCAGAAAAATATACAACACGAATAGCGATGGACAGTGTACTGTTCTAACAATAATAATTATCTCTTATATCGATGTAAGGTGCAGCTGTTCCAATGATCTTTGGGATTTGTCACAGCAATTGCATGATAGTTTCTGGTATTAGATTGTTTACACTTAGTTTTTATTGGAATGAAAAATACCTTGAGCTAACAAATTGGTGCATAAGATCTGCACCCACCGACCAGAAACAAGAGAGCAAGAGTAAGACAAGCACATTAGAGAATGAAACTGGGGGAGTGTGTGTGTGTGTGTGTGTGAGAGAGAGAGAGAGAGAGAGAGAGAGAGAGAGAGAGAGAGGGGGTAGGCATGAATGTGTCTATCATAGCTCAGTCAACAATCCTTGGTGAGAGGGAAAAGTGAAAAAGAGGTCCAAAACCAAGCAAAACCCCACAGTGTCAACACTAATTCCTACTAAAAATCTAAGAAATGGTCCAGTGCGAACACCGAAAGAGAGAGGATAAATGGAATTTCATACTGTCTTACTATGCCACACCATGATTGGTGTACTATGAACAAGGCATCAGTGTGGTCCGGACCACCTCACATACAGACAAATTTAAGCTAAACTTTTCTGTCCTCCACAATTTTCCGGCAATAAATTGGACACAATATTATACAGTCCTAAAAAGCACGAGCTAAAAGGAATCATCCAGCATATTTATGGTGTGGTTGTTAGTGAATTTGCGTGTATAATAAGTACGCCAAAATTTAAATTAAAAATCTACAGTCAATCTCATGTCAATCTGACCTCTGTCCTTTATCGACAAAAGTTTGTGCCTCATACAAGACATGTGCCACAACAGTAAAGATTTAGTGTGCACAAAAATTAGTTTTGACTATACTTAAGTCAATTAATACTGCATTGAGCTTGAGACTATTAAGATGAACAAAATAGTAATACCAGTCTCGCCTTGTCTTTATTAGAACAAATTACACCATTCCAAAGAAACAAAAAAAAAAACTACCCGAACAACATTGTACACACTTCTCTTCCTTCTCCACATTCGTCATGAACTCAACCTTATCAACTTCATTCTAACATCTTATGACTTTTAGCCTATTTGGTCCCTCCCGAGCCCAACGAACAAAAAAATAAAAAATATAACACCAATACTGACATTACATTAATTACAGGAACACTACATATCAATACTAACACTACCAAAAACTAAACAGCATCAATGATACCAACAATATTAAAAATACCAGCAATAGTACGATAAAAAAATCTACCGATATGTGAATGTAGCAACACTACAACCCACCTTGGACATGTCCACCTCCCAGTCGTAAGTGACATTCTCGTCGATACTGCGTCCGTCATTTCCTTCTATGGCCACACTGCAAATCTCCAAATCGTCCAGATTGTCCAGGTCCGCCAAGTCAGCACGCTGCATGCCAGCTGGCGGCTCTTGCTGCAGAAAACGGACGACACTGTCAGCATGGAACACTCGGATGAATTGAACAGCTACAGACTCCGTCAGCGTGTTAAGCTGATTACTGAAACGATACAACTGTCAGCAAGAAACACCGTTGGACAAACTGATACTGTGACAGACACTGTCAGCGTGTTTAGCTGAATGCTGAAATGGTACAACGGAGGATACAGGCAACCTACAACATGATTGGACTGACTGCAGGATTGACAGAACAGAGGGCATCAGAGAATAAAACAAAGTCAAATGCTTCAGTGATACAATGGAGAACACTCAGCATTCACATTCCTCAAAAAGAAGGACACTCAAAGTGAAAAACCATTGGATAGTGGAAGAGGAGTGCTTTCCAGAGTGGAAAGAGTGGAACAGAGAGTACAGGAATTGTTTGGAAGCTTGCTTTCATCTGGATAGAGTGTACATGCAATATTGTGAATTTGCTTTTTCAGTATCCTGGTCTTACTGAGGAAAGCCAACTAACAAGTGTGAGCTGAATAGGACGGAAGGCCAAGCATGAAATACAATTTGAGTAACCATGAAAATGGCAAACATGGAAAACGGACCAAAATCCAGAAACACAGAATAAGAAACAACGGAAAATAAAAAAAACTGGATGCCAGAAAGAATGAAGTAATGAAAAATAAAGCATAGATCCTTGGTTTTCTAGAAGCATCAACGGCAGCTTGCCAATCATGGGAGGCGAGAAAGAGCGGGAGGGAGGAATGCAAAGACAAGAGAAGACGGGTATGGCCTTACCGAAACGCCGGAGAAATGGTGACCATTGGCAGAATCTTGCAGAGCCATGAAGACACCGACGACTGCAGAGGTGAAAAGTTTATGAGGGGAGAGAGGATCAGAGCTCCCAAGAGCCTTCCTCGGAGTGCTTTTTATTGCAGAAAAAAAGGAGCAATTACGAACAAAATATTTTTAGCTTTTGTTGTTTGTTTAAAATAAAGAAGCGTCACCAATTCGTGCAATGTTCTGCAAAAAAAAAAAAACAGAATTATACGGAGGATAGCTATTGGCGAGGGAGGGAGGGAGAAAGCGAGAAGAGATTGGAGGGAGAGAGACAGGGATAGGGATAAGGAGAGGGACAGGAAGAAGGAAAGGGAGACGGAGAGAGACGGGGAGAGAGAGAGAGAGAGAGAGAGAGAGAGAGAGAGAGAGAGAGCGTGAGAGAGAGGGGGGGGGATGGAAGAGGGAATAGAGGAGCACACCAGAAAAATGACTAATCTGATCAACAGGTAAATAGGGAGTGAGATGCCCACGAGAGGGACAGAGTGAGAGAGAGCGAGAAAGCAAGGAAAGCAAAGTTTATGATGATGAGCTTAAAACTCCATCCGACAAAAACCTCAAATTTGCTTCTGCATTCCCCCTAGCGTGTGAAGCTGCCAGCTTTGCTTATGCAGCCAGTGGCAGCGGCGCCACCGAGCCTCGCTTCTGCAGCAGTGCCAGACACAGCGCTTCTCCCTTCTCTCTAGGAAGGCATTTCGCTCAGCATGCATGCTTCACTTCTCATGCAGGAAAGAAAAACGTCTTCTTACAAAGTTACGGCGAGAAACCCTAATGTGCGATTCATGTCGTATTTTTCGTCTTACGAAGGCTGGCGCCATGGCTGCGTCCATGGCTGCTCTGCATCCGACGCGGCAGTGACTTGCGTGACGCCCAGCTTCGCCTGTCAGCGCTGCATTGCACTGCGGAGGAATGGCGAGAAGGGCACAGGACTTGTTTCGCACGTGTGGAAATCGGTACAGATAATTGATCAGTTGTGTAGGGTTTTTTTTCTTTTTTTCGGTGTTCGGACGTCGCTTTACGTTCGTGTTTGGCTGAATATTTATACTCTGTGAATGGGCTCTAAGGAGGCGCCTAGGGGCAAACAAATGTCCAACGTACCGGAGAGCCTTTCGTTACCCTAAAAGATGAACTCGCGAGCACTTCCCCCCCCCCCCTCTCTAAAAAGAAAATTTGACCAGTAGAGTTCTGGTCTTCGTCACCATTACTGCATACGACAAAGTCAAGCGAAGTTATTGCGCACGTTACACTACACCGTGAATCGTTATTAGCCTTATGTACGCTATATCGGCACCCCAAATTTTTGACATTGATACCTTCAATGTAATAAATTACACTATTTAAGGACGTGGACCATAATCTGCCACGTCTCCTGGCACTAAATTAGACTGAATGACGCTAATTTTTCTGTACACATAATTTCTACACGCTAATAACGATTCAAGGTGTACTGTACTGTAGCGCGATGCGTTCACGCTACAGTACACCGTCGATCGTATTTAGCGTGTATGTTTTTTTCGCCACTGAAAACATATTTTCTCCGTACACATATGTCCGATTTTCAATTTGAGACCGGCAATCGATAGCTGAGAATCTTACCTTTCAATCGCAACCGTCAGATTCACAATCCGACATGTATGTACGGATAAAATATGTTTTAAGAGACAAAAAAAACATACACGCTAAATACGATCGACGGTGTACTGTACTGGGAAAGTGGGAATTGCGGAACCACCGTTCAGGCCCCGTATGCCTAATGTGGGGGGGAACATCCTGTGTTGTAACTTCTAGGAAAGCGTGCCGGAAAACGTCCAGTTTTTCTGCCGGGACGCTTATGTATTAGCGTCCCGACAGCGTAACAGATTGAAATATTCAAATATGTTCCGATGGAAATTGTCCGTACATCAAAGTAAAATGTCAATGCGAAATTTGGGCGGATTTCGTTACGAACCTACTGGAACACGTTTCGCTGTCCACACCTTAAATGGTGGTGGTTTGCCAGTTTGCCTGCTAAATTAGGGCGTCTTTAGCTCGCTTTCGTATACGACAGTGAAACAGATTAAAGAAGCTGCGGGTTCCCGTTACGAACATATTGTAATCTGAGATTACAATATGTTCGTAACGGGAACCCGCAGCTTCTTCTTTAATACGAGAGATCGTATCTGCACATATTATACATAAATTTACGAAAGAATCTTTTGTTTAAAACGAATCTTTCGTTTACAAAACAATGAATAGATTGCCAGAGAACCGGAGGCTTACCAGTCATGGTGCAGCTGTCGCTTGCCACGCTGGAGGCCACCGTGTCAGAGTTTTACCTTTCTTGACGGAAGCGACAGCCCCTATTTTATGGCAAATGCCCATTGTAACAGAGAGCCCGTCGCTAATATTGTCGTATGTAATAATGGGTCAAATAACACAATCCTGTTGGTCAAATATTTTATTCGATAGGACAGATGTCGCGCGTCCGTTAACCTATTCGGCTGAAAAGGGCTCTCCATCGCGATCTACAAAGTCAAATGTCCTTTACTGCAGCAATTACAGTCGAGACGCGCTGCTTTCATTTCAACCGCTCGTATAAAATATTATTCAATTCGATTTCAATTATTTTTCGTCACAAAGCCAATTTCGCCATTCGATTCGATTCCTATACCATTTCTTGTCCAGATGGGTCTCGCGCACGTTGATTGGCTTTCCATTAGTGTTGTGTATCGGTAAAAAACTTATCGCGATAACACCGATACCGATAGTTATCGGTTATCGAACGGTCAGCGCTCCCGATATATTTGTACTTTCTGTACTTTGTGTCCGGAGTGCTTTCTGTCCGGTAAACTGAACGGTAAATTTACGAGAAATGTACGGTTTTTTACGGGAAATGTACGGAATTTGACGAAAAAATACGTTGCACTTTGTAGTACTTTTTGGGCGGTTACAGAACATAATTTTACGGGAACGTACGGAATTGTACCGATAAACTGATTATCATGGAACGGTAAAAAGACGGCGGACACAAAGTACAACGGATGCAAAATAACATTATGCGCGCCGCCGGAATCGAACGGACGAATTTCAATGAGAAAATACGAGCGGACGGTCAGGGTGAGCCCCGGCATCTCAGAATGGCTTTTTTGGCGGCTTTTGCCAAAAAAGTCCACGGATTGCCACGTGGCAGATTTCCAGTGGATCCCAAAAAAGAAAGGGACAAAGCCACAACGTCAGATGTGAAAGGTACATCGTTTTAGCTGGAGCCGTACTAAAGCCGTACATATCTAATGTCGGCTACTGTACTTTCGGCTTGTACAAATGATCTGATTGGTAGGTACCTTAGGGGTTGTGAGTAGGGCACATCGGAGGAATAAGACGTACAGATGAGTGTACATGCCGTACATTTATATATACGGTCCGTACAGTTATCGCCAATAGCTATCGTTATCGGCATTATCGCCGATAAGTAGCCGATATTATCGGCTATTTATCGGCGATAAGACCGATAGCGATATATCGTACCAATATATCGATTATCGGGTCCCAGAAAAAAGGCCCATATCGATTATCGGCAAATCCTTACCGATACACAACACTACTTTCCATATTGCATGGGGAAAAATACAATAGCACTTTTCTTTTTTTTTCTTTTTTTTTCTTTATCGTTATCGATAAAGCTTTCAGCCTTTCATTGAGGTTCACTTTGGCCATTCACTGAGAGTATTTTGTAGTGTTGTGTATCGGTAAAAAACTTATCGCGATAACACCGATACCGATAGTTATCAGTTATCGAACGGTCAGCGGTTCCGATATATTTGTACTTTCTGCACTTTCTGTCCGGAGTGCTTTCTGTCCGGTAAACTGAACGGTAAATTTACGAGATATGTACGGTTGTTTACGGGAAATGTACGGAATTTGACTAAAAAATACGTTGCACTTTGTAGTACTTTTTGGGCGGTTAACTGAACATAAATTTTACGAGAACGTACGGAATTGTACTAATAAACTGATTATCATGGAACGGTAAAAAGACGGCGGACACAAAGTACAACGGATGCAAAATAACATTATGCGCGCCGCCGGAATCGAACGGACGAATTTCAATGAGAAAATACGAGCGGACGGTCAGGGTGAGCCCCGGCATCTCGGAATGGCTTTTTTGGCGGCTTTTGCCAAAAAAGCCGACGGATTGACACGTGGCAGGTTTCCAGTGGATCCCAAAAAATAAAGGGACAAAGCCACGGCATCGGATGTGAAAGGTACATCGTCTTAACTGAAGCCGTACTAAAGCCGTACACATCTTATGCCGGCTACTGTACATTTTGCTTGTACAAATGATATGATTGGTAGGTACCTCAGGGGTTGTGAGTAGGGCGCGTCGGGGGAATAAGACGTACAGTTGAGTGTACATGCCGTACATATATCTGTACGGCTTGTACAGTTATCGCCGATAGTTATTGTTATCGGCATTATCGGCGATAAGTAGCCGATATTATCGGCTACTTATCGGCGATAAGACCGATAGCGATATATCGTACCAATATATCGATTATCGGGTCCCCGAAAAAAGGCCCATATCGGTTATCGGCAAATCCTTACCGATACAGAACACTAGTATTTTGACCATTCTTTATATTTTTTTTTATTTTTTTTGTATTACGTCAGCCCTCCTTAGAAGGAAGCCGACAAAGCTACAATGGGGACGGATCCGAGACAAATTATAGTGACTGACCCCCGATTCATAACCCGTTCCCACCGGAAAAAATTTCACTTCCACAACAGACGGATGTTCGAATAATGTATGGCTTTCCGAGCACCGACTTAGTAGATTTCGGAAGTTCTCGGAAAACCGTACAAACGACCTTCCTCAAAATATTGTCGGATATAGAAGTAGGGTAAAAGTTGCGTCTTTCTGTGAAACAGGCCAACGGTAACCCGAAAAGCTGACGTAGCAAAAACAACATCCGAACAGCTATTTTGTTGTTTTCGCGCGAAAAATCTACATGACTTTGAGCCACCGTCGTCGTCCTTCGAGCATAGTAAAATTGAAAATCTGCAGGTTTGTTTTCGCGCCTTAGTTTGATGACGTCAAAGCCTGTGACGTGTCATAGGACACCTTCGATCGAAGTTACGTGCCATAATTTTGGTGTGAACGACACCCGTTTTCCGATGAGTTTTCGGAAAATCATCGGAATGGGCAAAAAGTTACAAATGCTCCGGTGGGAATAGGCAATCAGTCGGATGCTCAAATTTGTCTTCAACTCCCGGCAAAAGGAAAATGGATACGATTCGGATTGATTTTAGCGCTCGTACTTTTCACCCTTGTCGGCGCGGCCGTCACCAGCGACGGGTGTCCACCACTTCCGTATGATTCGCATATTGACAGCGATGTGCCGCCGGCAACCATCGACAACCGTCATCCGCTTTGCACAAGATGGGATGTCGGGAGCCAAAAGTGAATTATTCCAATGAAAAAATCCAATTCAGTAATCGAATGCCCGGTATATACCATCTGCGGCGCGAATCTTGAGCGTTCATATACTATATAATATTGAAGATATTTCAAAAGTAGGTGAAAATAGGCCCATACAATATGCCTATTGTACGCAAAACATACAATAGAGTGTTTTTCAAATCGTGCGATTTTTTCAAATTTTTCGATTGAGACGTATAATTCGTGAAGATTTTGAAAATCGCAAAAAAACGTCTAATGTACACTGAAACTGGCAATTTACGGGAAAGTACAATAATTTCTGTAATATGTACGGTTTTTTTTACGGAAATGTATGGAATTCGAGAAAAAGATACGTCGTAGTTATTGGTACAATTGAACTGAAATATCACGGAAGTTGTACGTCTCTTCATCGAAAATGTACACACATTTTCAAAAAGAGACTTTGAAACGTCACACTATTTTCACGCGCGTGTTTTTATGTCGTGCAATGCTTAATGTGAAAAATGTCATTTGTACATGGTTTATACTTTATTTTTTTGCAGTCGTATATTGTCTGATAGATAGAGAGAGAAGGCAGAGAGAAGGCAGAGAGAAGGCGGCCATGGCTGCGTGTCAGATAAGCTCATACACACGAAATTTGATAAAAATAGGCCCTTGCGGACGTTCAAACCCGCGTGTGCCAAAAAATCATTCTATCACATTCTCCGCTGCCAGTTGATGAAGCAACTCCGATATTGACATAAAGTGTCATATTTGTTTAAACATTCATAATACTTCAACGCTCGTTTAACGACAAACTTACAAACTGCACTATATGTATTTTTTTTTTAATTGTAATGAATTTGTACGGATGAAAATTCATTAACGATTTTTTACGATTTGTTCAAAGGGTTCAATGCGTTCGTTACGTATAATTTGTCACGATTGAAACGTTCGCACTAATCGCTATGAACAACTATGATACAATATGACCTTAAGACCCATATTGTATTGGTCGCAAAATGAAAAAAAAATAGTAACACGGTCGAGTTGCACATCGATCGATATAAAATTAAACATCATGTCTAAATTTTGAAAAACATTCGGACAAAAAATTATATTTCTGTGAGTTTTGAGGTATTCTTTATTTAAACCGTCAGATTTGGAGGATCGGACGGTCGCTGATCAAAGAAGCGATCTAAGAATATCACATAAAAAGTCCATTACACAACTTACGATAAAGGCGCCTACAAAATGCTTACAATATATAGCCTATTTTTTAACTATGATACTAAACATATAAATTTAGTACGACAATTAGGACGTACAGCAAAATGCTAAGGGGTTAAGTTCCATTAGACGAAAAGAGAGGTTGTTTACAAAAATTCAAACTTCTCCGAACTGCGCCGTACCTCCTATTTTGTTTTTATCCGGAAACATCATTACAGATAATCTTGCAAATATTCTCCAAAGGTCTTGGAGTTAAAGGTACGTCCCCATGTATTAAAGTGTTGACTTTAATCTGTCGTTTTCACCCAAAACGCAATTCCGTACGAGAAAAACTTTAGCCGTACAAAAAAATCAATTCTTTAAAAGTACAGCAAACGTCAAGTCCATACTCTGAATGTACTTCATGTTTGTCATCATGTGAACGCATTTTGGCGTTTCCTTTTTTTGACCTTTGCGGAAGAGAATCCAGCCCGTCAAAAAACTTCATCAAAAATCACCTCGCGACTGGATTTCAAGGAAAGTATTATCCAAACAACGAATGAAAAATAAACCACGTACGCGCCACATGAGTGGGAAATTTTTAGGACGAGGGAAAGTACTCGCTCTTTTTCTCCTTGCACGTCACGCTCATGTACGGAAAAGACGAGCATGTACGGAAATTAATCTGCAGGGGTCTCGGACCTCCAATTTCATTCATGGGTCCTCGATAGAATTTTGCATCGTCGTCGCCTCTCCCCTCTCCCTCTCCCACTATCTTTTTCATCTCACACTTTATAGAATGAGGCAGTACAAAACTGGTAAGAAATGGAAGATATTTGAAAAACAATTCATTTTAATACCTTTATGTAAATTTTTATGGCAAGTAGAGGGAAAAAAGTAGAGAAAACGAAATCGGGTATCCATGGCCGAAAGTTCTTGAATCTATGATGTCACAAGTGAGCGTGTCGTCTTAATGTTTTAAAACCCTAAAAATTTGCCATGTCACAAAATTACAAAAATGTAGACGTCTAAAACTATCAATATTTTTGTTGGCGTCACCAATTTCGTAGTCGACGTCAACCGTCACAAAGTTGTACCTACGTATACAACCGTCACATGTTAAAGTTCCAATTTCATTTTTGCACATAGGGACGATTTTCAAAGTAGTACAGAACACTTCACTACAGTCTATAGTACTTTTTCAAAGTATCGCTTACATGGGGACGTACACTAACAATGACCCTTGGATATTTTTTCGCGATGCATTTGCTTCGAAAGTTTATGTAAATGGTTATGTACCTCCACGAGGTACATCACCATTTACAGAAGAAAAATGAGCCTCAACACGCCGGATAATCAGCATACGTGTCAAAATGGCAACCAACGGAAATCAAAATTTTGCACACGATATACGCATTCAAAAATTAAACCGGAAACACAAAAAAAATCTCGTAACGCACTTTCGTCATGCTATTTTTGTTGTCGCCATTGGTCACACTACTTTTGGATGCACTCATTCGTGAAGCGAAAGAATAGGAACCCCACAAAAATGAGGTGATACTTGACAAGGTGTTTGCAAATAGTACAAAATTTACGTTGAACGATGACCTGGTACGCGTGTACATGGTACGCAAATGAATGTTTATGGTCGGTGTGAAAATCTTAACAATCTTTATATCCGATATTAACTTACGTGGTAATATTAGATTTCAAATTGTAGCATCCTATAATCCTGGCCGTACAATTACAAAATGTCCTAATGGAACTTCACCCTAAGTCAAAGTAGCGGTACGTGTTGTCCTCGAAGATAAGGGCGTTGGAATGTGAATGGGACAACCGTACAAGGCTAGCTTGTCTTAAAGCATAGGACGGGCAGATACGCTTAAGCAAAGCGAAATGCGCAAAAGTTGTCATGTACATTTTGCCGATGGAAAACAACCATGCCTAACGGCTGATGGTTTAGCGGAAACGACCGAATGGACGTCACTGCTCATTGGCCGTCAAGCTCAAATCTTGACGTACTCTTTCGAGGCCAGCGTGGAGCGTCTTTGTAAAAATTTCTTTTAATGTTTTAATCATAATTCAAAAGTAGGCGTTTTTATGGTACGCCTTTGGTCGGCGCCTTTATCGTAAGTTGTGTCATGAGCTTTTCATGTGATCGTCTTAGATCGCTACTTTGATCAGCGACCGTCCGATCTTCCGAATCTGACGGTGTAAATATTTTTTTTTGGTTCGAATGTTTTAATTGGTCCAAATTTTGGTCTGAATGTTTTAATTGGTCTGAATAGGTCCAAATACAATATGGGTTTTAAGGTCATATTGTATGTTTTGCATACAATAGGCATATTGTATGGGCGTATTTTCACCTACTTTTGAACTAAGGTTTTAATTGCTTTTGCACATGGATGCGTATCGGCACAAATCGTCGGAGGTACTACACTATCGACACCTGAAGTGAGGTACAAATGTGCAACTCTAAACCCATAGAAGTACATTATTTCTGTAAAAACTACAAGTACTATACTGTAGTTAACAAACAACTCTACGATACCGTACATTTTCTGATCTTTTTCATGTGTTTAAGGGTGCGTCTCAATGTACTTCAAACTTAGAGATTTGTTTTTTGTTTTTTAGCGTATTCCGGCGGACCTGGATTTCGGGTGTCCCTATGTGTACCAAACGAAGTTGTCACTGAAGGGCGTGACGATTGTATACGTCGACAATGCTCGTGACGGCTGTCGACAGTGTACAATCAATGATGACGCACCAAATTGTAAAAATTGCCTTGGACGTCGCGAGAATGCGAGGCTGCGTGTGAGAGGCGGCGTGTGGGACTTGCTGGGGCTCCCTCAAAGATTTCTCAAGATTTCGTCAAATAGCATTCGAATTTTCAGACCCTAGAATGGAAAAGTCCGTACTAAACGAAACGCGACAAAACAAAACAAATTGTGTACTTTGTTGGACACATATGGACAAAACATAACGAATAGTGTACCTTCCGCCGTCGCTTGAATTCGTTTGAAATTTTTGAAAAAAAAATACACGTGTGAATACGTGTTCCTGTTTGTTTTTAAAAAATACTTTGTTTTAAAACACATCTGCTCTGTATTGTAAAGAAAAGTTTGAAGATGACGTTTTTTGGCATGGCTGTGGATCGAAAAACACAAGACGACAAGATGTAGTACATTTTAAATTCGATGATGACGCAAAATGTACTTTTTTTTCTATTTTCTTGTATGGTTGAAACTTACGCGGTACGTCTCTAAGTTTTACAGGAAAATGACAGAAAAAAAACCCTTACTTAGGGTGCGTCTTGTGTGCCAAAGTAAGGGTTTTTTTCATTTGTTTTCCTGTAAAACTTAGAGCCGTACTGCGTAGGTTTAAACCGTACAAAAAAAAAGAAAAAAAAAGAAGTACATTTTGCGTCATCATCGAATTTAAGATGTACTACATGTTGGCGTCTTGTGTTCTTCGACCCATGGCCACGCCAAAAAACGTCATCTTCAAACTTTTCTTTAAAATATAGGGCCGATATGTTTTAAAACAAAGTATTTTTCAAAAACAAATAGGAACACGTATTCGCACATGTAAATTTTTTTACAAAAATTTCAAACGAATTCAAGCGACGGTGAAAGGTACACTATTCGTTATGTTTTGTTCGTTTGCGTCTACCAAAGTACACAATTTGTTTTGTTTTGTCGCGTTTCGTTCAGTACGGATTTTTCCATTCAGGGGTCTGAAAACTCCTATGTCATTTGACGAAATCGTGTGAAATCTCCGAGGGCGCCCAGCAAGTCGCACATGCCGCCTCTCTCACGCAGTATACAAATGTCATGCAAGGTTATGCGACGTTCAAAGCATTTTTTTACAATTTGGTGCATCATCACAGATTGTACACAGTCGACAGCCGTCACGGGTATTGTCGACGTATACAATAGTCACGGGTATTGTCGACGTATACAATCGTCACGCCCTTAAGTGACAGTTTCGTCTGGTACACATAGGGACACCCCAAATCCGGGTCCTCCGGATCCGCGCTAAAAATCAAAGTAAATTCTCTAAGTTTGAAGTACATAGAGATGCTCCCTTAAGCACACAGAGACGCACCCTAAGGGCACTTTCCCATGTGCTAAAGTTACAGTTATTTTCTGTCGTTTTCCTTTATAACTTGGAAAAAAAGGAAAAAATCTGCAGCCGTACCCAAAAATTCAAATTACCACCGTACAAGTTGCGTTCCATTAAAACTTTAGCTGTACCGCAGTTTGTCGTCTATCGCGATGCAGTTTATCGTTTAGCGAGTTTCGACCCACTTTCGCGTCCTTCCAGATCATCTTCAAACTTTAATAAAATCACCTCGAGAGGTGATTTTAAATAAAGTTCCACGACGTGGGCGAATTTGCATATGATTTCGCACGCGTCGGAGGTTTTTGACAAAATTTTCGTCAAAAAAAAATCCACTGCACGTTTACAGCCTGTACGTACTTTTTTCCATGCGCCTTTTTTCGTACAGAGGCAGTGGAGGGGTCTCGACCAAGGGACCCCATTTCGCAAAAGCGAAGTCCATGAAAGCGCCTTTCTCTCTCTCCCTCTCCCACTAACGCGTATATCTCACAATTCTTGCAATGAAAAAAGGCAAGAAAGGTATCAAATGAAAGATCTATGAAAACGATTTCTTTTGACTATCTTTGAGCGTATTTTGATGGCAAGTAGAGTAGGAAAAGACAACAAACAACAATCGGAAAATCATGGCTGAAAGTTTTAGAAATTGTGACGTGGGCGCTGTCATAGTTGAGCGTGACGCGCGTGACGTCACAATATCACAAACCCTAAACATTTGCAATACCTCCACGTCGACAATGTGGCGTGCAGATAAAGCGAAGTGACAAAAACTGTTCAACGTGCGGGTGGACGTTTGAAATCGAAATTGAGTGGAAGTTTCGCAACATTTTGTGTACCGTTTATGTGTCACGTGTTTCGTACACGTCTACGCTTGTCACTTTTTGAAGTAACAAGTTATTTGCGATTACATCGGAATGCTCATAAAGATGTACGGAGAATCTTCGCTAGAAACAAAGTTACAAGATTAAAGTTTCGGTTACATGGGAAAGTGCCCTAATACCCGGCGATTTCCTGGCGGCATCGTACTGCTGCCCATCTTTTGTGCAATATTGATGGTGTACGTCTTCAGAGATTGCTCCGCCATTTAACCGTACAGGTCTTTGTCGGTTCTAGGATCCAGCACATAAAATGCAGTAAATTCTACGATACTGTCCATGTAATTCTTGGTGCTTGTAAATCCGGCAGTTTCCGGGCCCACGCCTACTCGCTTCTGCGGCATGGTTGTCGCGGCGCGATGCCGGGAAACATGCCGGACTGATAAACATCCAAAAACAAATATGTACGGCAGCGTATGATTTAGTGTTCCACAAGGCTCCACACGTTTTTGCGACAAAAAATGTAGGTTGCAGATAACATCTCATGCCAATACTCATCATTTCCTGTACGGATATATTATCTGAACTTTAAATAACAATTTCTCAAAAACTACAAAAAATGTCTTTTGGAAAATATCAATTTCTGAAAAATCCAGAGACGAGTGATGGCCAAAAATTTCTAGCGTCGATCGCCAGTAAATACGGCTCTAACAAAAAAGAAAAAATCGAGTACATTTCATTGGACTACTGTATTTCGGTACAGAATAAGAAAACCGTACTTTTTCGCATCTGCTACACCGCCAATCGTTATTAGCGTTTGAACGCTATATCGGCACCCCCAAAATTTGACCCCAAAACCTGAAATAGAATTAATAACACTAATTTTTTATTCACGTTAATTAAGGTTCTACTAAATTAACGTTAATAATTTTAATTTATGATCTTCTTGAATAGTGTGGTGTACGGACGTGTCATTCCGTACAAAATGGTACTTTGTTAAGTGAAAAATTACGAAACATGGATTAAAATAATCGCGATAGCACGTAATACTGCGCTCACAATATAAGGCGGAATGATATTGTACCTATTTTAGTGTAGATATCCTGATCGCGCATTAATTATACGACTGAAAACTGAAATTAGAGTTATGAATAAATTAAAGTAAAATGACGCGACGGATTATGATTTGTCAGATTTTGTACTTGTACCTATTTGACTGTGAAGATCTTGATGGCTGATCCGTTGTACCCAAATCAGCGTTATGGATCAATTAGAGTTTACTTTTTTTTTTCGAAATCTTGAAAAACTCAAATTGGCGTTAATAAAGCGAATTCATTTTTAACACTAATAATTTTTAAACGCTAATAACGATTGGCAGTGTACATTTTGATGCTGACAACATATGCATTCGAGAATTCGACACGGGTAAATTTGTATATGTATATAAAATTATAAACACAACAGAAAATGTTGTGCCTTCCATATCAATAAATTGTACAACACTGTGTGTATATACTACACCGCCAATCGTTATTAGCGTGTAAGTTTTTTTAGCGTATAAAAATAATTACCGTGGTGTACGCTATTTAAGAATTTGAAAATTTTGGAAAAAATCATACATTCTAATTGTTTGGTTATGGTAATTTGGATCTTTGAAAAAAAAAATGTCGGTCGCAAACATGCTTACACTAATATAGGTCCCCGTACAAATCTGACAAATCGCACACAAATCGTACATTCACACGGTCGAAACGCGGCTGTCGGACGAATATGTGCGAGCGGGATTTTTTACGACCTGGTTTTTTATCCTTTTTAGAACGCACATTCTCATGCGTCCACGGTTACTAAAACTAATTTATTGTACTTTTTAACTTAAAAAGATACATTTATGTACGGTCTGACACTGACCGTACACCACTCTATTTAAGAGACAACGTACTGAAAATAACTCTAAATAGAATAAAGAAAAAAATAGAATGAAGTGCACTAATGGAGAATAATAAAAAAAAAAGCGGGACGGAATTAGCGTACACAACGCTAATAACGATTGGCGGTGTACAGTATACCACCAATCGTTATTAGCGTTGTGTACGCTAATTCCGTCCCGCTTTTCTTTTTTTATTCTCAAATATAATTATCCACACTATTTAAAAAAAAACCCTAATTCCTAATTAGAATAGACGATTTCTTCGAAAATTTCCAAATTCCCAATTACCGTAAACCACGCTAATTATTCGTATACGCTAAAAAAACTTACACGCTAATAACGATTGGCGGTGTAGTGTTGTGTATCAAAGGCCCCTAGCCGATAATCAATATGTACCTAATTTTGAGTACCCGATAATCGATGTATCGCTTTGATACATCAAAAGGGAAATATCACGATATTTATGCGATATATTGACCGATAATTCAATATATTTTCTACCACGATATATCGAAGTTGAAGCAAGGTCAAACAAAATCCAAAACCTCCCCCCCCCCCCCCCCCCCCAAGGGGGGGGGCCCCCGGGGGGGGGGGGGGGGGGGGGTACCTTACGATTTTTTTGTATCTTTTTTGTAACCTTACGAACTGTTTTCCGTACAATTTTCCGTACCATATCGAGGCCTCTGACCGATCGATATTCGATATATCGAACATCGAACTTATTGCAATATATTTTTACCCGATACACAACATTAATATATATATATATATATATATATATACACACACACACACAATGTTTTGCAATTCATTGAACTGAAAGGCACAACATTTTCTGTTGTGTTTATGAAAATCCATAAATTTAGGGCTGCAAATTTATTGTCAGCGCATCAAGTGCCAACGATATCACCCACCAATGTGTGTCCATACAGACCATTAGACACTTGATTATCATATCGTCTATAGAGAGGAGAATTGAGTAGACTACAAATGGTTGCTCACATCATTATGTGAAGCATAACTTATACTTAGAAGATGACACAACACACACTTACGCAGTCAAGTCAACAAGGTGAAAAAATATATTTTTTGATGACCCCCATCCTCGTTTGTAATATGTTTTTTATCCCCAACAAATTGCACGATACCCTTTATAGGTGAAACCAAATAATTAGTGTTGGGTATCGGGTAAATTCATATCGCGATAATTTCGATATTCGATATGTCGAATATCGATCGAGCAGAATCCTCGATATATCGTACCGAGATCAATATTAATTATCGCGATATATATCGCAATATATAGTATTTTTTTTAATTTAATATTTAATATTTCTACATAATATGTAAATTTAGCGAAAAAGACTAATTTTCTGATACGCCACGTACGACGTGATTTTTGTTACGTGACTTAAAGGTAGACGCCGCAAAATGTAACCGACGAAAAAATACTTGTTCTGTAATTCATATAATTACTTATTTGGGGTATGGTTACACCAGGAGGTTTCTGTAATAGTACGGACAACAACATTTATGTATTACAGAGGCCTCGGTTACATCGCATATCGTCTGTAAACAAGTTTTTACATACGTGTTTTGATTTGAGTGGTTCCTTGTAAGTTGACGATCAAATCTCTAAAATCGTCAAAGATTTGAAAACCGACCATTTTCGTACAAAAATCTGTACTTGCCTATTATGTACGTGTACTTCGCAACTGTACCGCGCCAATGTACCTCAAAGATCTCCTTCACTCTGCTGAAAAACCGTATTTCTTGTCGGCAAAGATTTTACGGTCACCTTGTCCGGAAGCCACGTGACTTTGGAGACCTGTGAAAATTTTCATTTTCATTTTTTTTAATGCCTCGATATATGGTCGATACGATATATTGGCGACATATTGGCGATACATCGCGATATTTTCATTTTCGATATATCGAAGCAATATATCGATTATCGGGTACCTGAAATTCGATATATATCAAATATCGACAAAAGGTCCTCGATACCCAACACTACAAATAATATAAATTGTAAAAGATGAGAGGCGTACCAAAATGATTAATGGTCTACGGTTGTGGAAAACGTTTTACGGACGTTGTAATATTTGGATTTACTCTGGAGGTTCGAATGGATTTGCGGATTGGGGGAGTAATGGTAGTATGGTACTAATTGTTTTGGGACATACGGAACTATTTGAGTGGCGCAAACAAACATGTGAAAAGGTACGAAATGTGTAAGTCAAATGTACGGCGGATCGCGAAGCGATCCGATTTGGAATGTTTTGAAAAGAAACGCCGCAGGTAGGAATCATTATGATGACGAACGGATTTCGAATTGGAAGTGGCCGTGAGCGGCACTTATGGAAAAATGACGCCGCCGGTACGGATTAATTTGGATGAGATGACGTCATTTCGTCAAGTGGATTTTTTGTGACCACGCGACACGACATCAAGGATAAAGAGCAATGGACGGCGGCGCCGTCAGTTTGGTCTTTTTGGTGAGGGATGCAAAATCGCGTTTATCACATGATATTTATTTTGGACGGCCCAGATTTGTTTGACTAAATTCGTAAGGTTTGTAAATATTTATAACAATGTTTTGTCTTATGTGTATTACGTGTTAGTGTAGATCTATTCATTCTGACATATCACGAAGTATTCGGGTTACGTACGGCTGGTATGCCTCCGTACATTCAGTACACCGCGCATCGTTATTAGTGTCAAAGTTTAGATAGTGTGGAAGTAAATATACCGTCATTGATGCTAATTAAGAATTTGAAAATTAGAAAAAAAAGGTTTATTATAATTTCGGCGTTTACGCTAATTTGGGGACAGCAAAAATGGAATATTCTCCGTACGAGTATACACATTAATATATGTAACCGTACACAATCTTAAAAATTGTACGTCGGCGCCAAATCGAGTATCCGTACCGATGAGACAATTTTACGGCGATTACGTGTCAATGCTATATCGCGGAACGTAAAGTTTAATTACAGTTTTTTTTGTTTAACGTTTACGGAAAGGGTTAACATGCCACACCATTTCTACGCGTAACTTGGACGTATGGTCGTACCGTTCGTCCGTATCTCATCTATTCTAATAACGTCCCTTTTGGGTAGTTTTATTAGAGTTAAGTATGCTAATATATGTCTTAATTGTAATAAGTGTGTTACCTCATTTGTCTTTCAGACGTCTCACCTGTATTAACGTCAACTTGTCCTGTATTAGAGTAAATGTTGACACTAAAATGAACCAAAAAGTACATAATGACCAACCAAATAATAATTCACGTCACGTGATTGGCCGCCAAAGATTACACATGTCCGATTTTTTATCCACGCAAACATTATGGCTTTTTTAACGGTGCAACACAACACGCCTGTCTTACCCGCTGCCTTTCCAAGAAAGATCCGTACATTCAATGAGCTGCCATGTTTTCCCACGCCTTTTTCATGAAAAACGTCCATTGGTGACCACGTACATACTCTCGCGATGAAAACTGACGCAAATTTTAAAACTTTCTCGCTATAACTGTGTTGTTTTTAAAATCGAAATATTTGACTTTCAAACTAAATATTTGATTTAAAATTTTGAATGTTCAAATTTTGGCCTAGCTTTTCCCTCCTTTTTTTCACAAGAGATTCCCTTCCCTTCCTATATATACTCGTCTTTAACTCTAATAATGCCACTCTTTTTCCTCCCTTCGCATCTACCTTTGTTGTTACATCTTATATTTGTTGCTTCATATTTATCTTTGACCAGTTGCCGTCACTATCTCAAGAAAATATGTGGCCCATTACCACCTTTTAGGCGGCGAAAGCCAAAGCTCCCGCTGTATTTTTCCCACATCCGGTTGAGGAGGTGATGGAGTGGGCCGAGGAAGAGGGAGAGGGAGAGGCAGGTGAATGTAGAAGTAAAAGGTTATTTTAGTATTTTCTAGTTTTTGCAAAATGCAAAAAGAAGCCGAGGGAGTCTGCCTCTAACTTATCTCTTCAGCTCCCACACTTGTCGTAGTCACTGAAGGTTGAAGAGGGAGCTAGAGCCATGGTTGCCTATGCTGATTAGAGATAGAGTTACAGGTTGTAGATTTTGGTAGATTTACCAAAATAGAAATTGACGGACCCTGGATTTGAACTTGGTACCTACCGTCTGTCAACATAGCCGGTAGCCTTAGCAGTTAGTCTGACATCATGGTTGGACATATAGGGTTTCGTAATTATTTAGATGTTAACACGTAGCCTATTTTCATTCAACGGAATATTTAGACATAGATACAGTTGTAATGTACGGCCACGAAACATCCGAAACAAATATTGCGCAAGTATTTATGACGGCCACGATTGTAATCCGACTTCATCGGACGGCCACGAAGCATGCCGAGATCGCGGAATGAGTTTTCGGCGGTTTATGGTCGACGTCACATCAATTGCCACGTGGCACAATCACATTGGATTTCGGCATCTCTGGGGATTCCGGGAATGAATCCAAAAATGACATGTGTTGACTTGTTGGCCATGTTGTACAATAGCCGTACACAAAGTACATCGGCACATGTACCTTTATGTACGATACACTCTTATGATTGGTGCCGTACTTCAGTAGATAGATTTTTAGAGAGAGATAGGACTTAGAAACTTTTGATAGATTAGACCCTCTCTCACAGAGAGCTCCTGTACAAAAGGTCAACTTTGACTCTTCATAACTTACTGCTCAGGGGAGCAAATTCAAAGATTCTTTTTGCTATAGACTTAAGGGAGTCTTACCTTTAGAGGGGTGAAGGTGGTTAGAGTTTTTGTCTGCCAGGGTGGCAGTTATTCTTGCTGAAACACAAAGGGGTCAGGGTTATCCTAGAGGCTTCGTGTGAGCTGCCTACTTAGAGGTCATATGGAGGTCTCAGAGTTTCAGGTTATGGGCCCACCATCTAGGGTGCCCATATTCAATGGAGTTGGCTTCATATATGGGAAAGTATGATGACAGGAGCTCTATGTGAGAAACGGTTTTGGGGAATAGTGAGTGGACGGGTTAGGCGTCCATCTAGTCTTGGGATACCTCTAGGGTTTACAAGAGGCAGATTCACTAGAGATGCAGATTCATCTTCAATAGAGGAGACAAAAGAAGGAGAGGTGGTGGACAAAGGAAAGGAGAAGGAGACAATCACACCAATAGCAACCGGTTCGGCATTCATGTCACCTATTCCGAGGAACGACGAGAATGATATCGATACGTGGGACTTCAACAATATGGCGGCTAAGCACTTCATCCTCCGCCATTTTACTCAAGGGCTTGAATCTCGCTATTTGCAGGTAGAGAGAGCATCCGATCTTTGGATGGCTCTCATAGAGATGTACCGAAGTGGTACGATTCAGTAACAACAGTTGGCTCATCAGAAAATTAAGGAGTATGTATACAAAGGGGGGAAGATGTTGGATTTTTGCAATGAGCTTGCTACACTTTTCATGGAACTAGAAAGTGCTGGAAAAGTATTTAGTGAAAAGGAAAAGGTTAACTGTTTACTAATGAAGTGACCTGAGGAGTTCGAGAACATAGTAAACCGTGTGTAGGACTTGGCGGACTCAAGGTGGATTTTGAATTCTGTGGTAGTGATGATTCTCGTTGGGAGAATACAATTGAGATCCGAAGGGGAGGAAAAAGTGGGCAAGCTTTGGCAGCCGGGACTGATTGGAGAAACAATGATTCCAGAAAACAGGTTGGAAATTATTGAGGGGAGGTGCAGAAAAATCAGACCGAGGAGTTCGAACCAAGGACTCCCAAAGGATTGTGCCATTTTTGTAAGAAACCCTGGCACTATATGGCTGAATGCACTAAGTTAACCGAGCTGTGGTTAAAGGAGGGGCAGACTGGTGGACCCCCGAGAGGAAAGAAAAAGGCCCTTGTGACACACGTCCATGAGGCGGAATCCGAGGACGAGGACGATCAATTCTTATTGGATGAGGAGTTGGAAGCGAAAAACGAGGTCGAAATTCCACGAAAGCAGAAATGTGCTTTCGGTGGATTGAAAGGTGAAGCAGGCTGGATTGTAGATTCACGTGCATCCATGCACATGTGTAAAGATAAACACCTGTTCACTAAGATAAGAAAGATTACCACCGTAGAGATAGAGTACGGGGATGGGAGGATAGTCACTACTACTCTTGTAGGATCGGTAGATCTAAAAGTGTTAGTAGAAGGAAAGACATCTATAGTTACATTCTCCGATGTGTTGTTTATTCCGGAGCTGAACAAAAACCTCATCTCTACGTCTGTATTAGATGATAAGGGTTTTGATACTAGCATTAGGAAAGGAGTCTTTACTGCTAGTTTTGAGAAGGAAGTTTATTTCACAGCTGAAAAAGGTAGCCAAGGGATGTTTAGGCTGATTTTAAGCAATGAAAAGAAGAAACTTTACTATGCTGGTATTCATGATATAATGTTGTGGCATAAGAGGCTTGGGCATGTGAATCTAGATAAATTAAGATAGATGAAAAAGATGGGAGTAGTGGAAGGGATTCAGTTCGGTGAAAGTGATAATCTAAGTGATTGTAGTGGATGTGCTCAAGGTAAAGCACACAGGTTACCCTTCCCAAAAACTGCCACCTATAAGGGAGAAAAGATTCTAGATTTAGTACACACAGATATATGGGGGCCGGCTAGAGTGCCATCACCCGGGGGGAAGAGATTTATGATGACTATCACTGATGATTGGTCTCGGTATTCCAGGGTGAATTTTTTGAAAAATAAGTCAGAGGCTCAGGAATGTTTTAAACAATATAAAGCATGGAGTGAAAAACTCCATGAAACCTCAATCAAGAGAGTAAGGAGTGACAATGGTGGAGAGTATACCTCTAACCAGTTTGAGGATTTTCTGAGAGAAATAGTCTGTGAAATAGTCTCTCTCTTCTATTTTGTCACTCTATCTTCATGCTATTATGTTTTTTAGGGTCATTCAATCTCTTGTTTTTATATTGTGTGTTTTTCTCTCCCTTATGGCAATCGGCGACGAGACTGTATCGTTGCTGAATGGAATGTTTTACTATACTTTCATTCAATGACAGTAACGCGTCGTCCCTGAATGGCATGTTTATTTTTCCATCCTCTTCTACCTATCCTGTCGATTTTTTCTTTTTTCCCACTTCCGCTTTCCCATTCCCTCTCCCCTTCCTTCGATCTGCCGTTATCTCTACCTTTCTCTTCCCACTCCCTCATCTACTCTCTCTCACTCCCTCTCGCTTTCCCTTTCATTTTCCATATGGTGCATTACTTTCCTCTATCTCTCCCATTCCCTCTCCCCATCCCTTGGTTTGTAGCTATCTCTCCCACCGACATTCCCCTTTCCTCTCCCTCTCACTCTCTTCATCCGCCGCGCTACCTCTCTCCCCCTCTCCCTCTCCCTTGCCCTCTACCTTTTCCTCACCTTTCCCCTCTCCCTCTCCCGTGAACTCCACCATTACAATTACACGTTTTGACATTAATTTATTAAACTAACTCCGTTGTTGTACTTTTTTCTTTGTTGTAGGCTCGGAATTTCATTGAGGCAGCTGATTGCGATGGAGGAACAAATGCATGGATTGTGGACATGTCATCGACTCTTCTTTATTGCATTTAGTATTAGGTCTTCCAAACAAATTTGTACATGGCTTATAAAATATTATTATATTATCATAGTTTACACAGGATAATTCTCAGGTGCGATGTACATTTCGTTAATGTAGACTAATATTTTATTTTTATTTGAAAAAGACGTATTGGGTAGTACATATTATAGTTTTTTTATGGTGTACCTCATTGTCATTCTTAGGGAAAAAAGATTGAATTTATATCTAAGTGTATTTTTGAATATTTTTTAAAATTGTAAATCAATTTCACTTTGTTGCGATGACGGGTGCTATGATTTTATTGCTCTATGTTTTATAAATGATAAACAATACATGCCATGAAGTGTGTGAACACCCATAACTATTTTGGTTGACAAACGTCTGATTGTTCTCTCTCACTATTTTTATTTACAGTTGTCATCATTTTTTTCATTTTATTATCTATTTTATCTTTGTCATTCTCTCTTTTTACTGTCTATCTGTCTCCCTAGAGGTAATTAGCGTCCCTAGACGTAATTAGCGACGAGACTGTCTCGTCGCTGGATGGTATGTGTTACTTTCATGCAAGTCAACGACGAGAACGTCTCGTCGCTCAATGGCATGTTTGACTTTTTCACCATTCAGCACCGACATTGTGTCAACACAAGGTGTAGTTCTCTCTTTTTACTGTCTATCTGTCTCCCTAGAGGTAATTAGCGACGAGAATGTCTCGTTGCTAGATGTTATGTGTTACTTTCCTGCTAGTAAACGATGAGAATGCCTTGTCGCTCAATGGCATGTGTGACTTTTTCCCCATTTAGCACCAACATTGTGTCAACACAAGATGTCGGGATCGATTTCTCTATCACATTATTATTTGTCCCCTAATTTTCATCTACGTTTACTTTTGAACTTAACCATAATAACCGACCATCTTGCCCTCATATTATTCGACTTGTGTTTTTATGTTTCACATTTTTTATTTTTCATTCTCTATTTTCCTATTCGTCTCTATCCCATTAATTTTATATATTTATGATCCTTTACATCACATTTTCTCGCTATTTCATATCACTGTCTGTCTTATTGTTGTTGTCTTTATGTCATACTATAATATCTACCATCCAGCGACAATGTTGTGTCGTCGCTGAATGGTTTATTTCACATTCGGCCAATGGGCGACCACAATGTGTCGTGCCTGAATGGGAGCATGATACTCCAAATATATATACGAATTTACACAGTCACTACAAATACATTTCATCCACATTTTGGGCCATTCAGGTATCGTAAACAATATGAAAACATAAAATGAAAGAGGGATATACAATATTCAACGTCAAAGAAAGAAATACAATGTATACTGTATACTGCAATAAAAGAAAAGTAAATGTATTAACCTATCAATAAAAAACTAAAAAAACTATAAAAAAAAAAATCCACACCATTAGTAAAACGTTATGCAAACGGCCCATTATCCATTATACTGCCACTCCTTATTAAACCACCTCTCTAAAAAGTGCCTCATAATCACTGTTTTCCTCTAAGTCTTCGCCATGACTGGCTTCATCCTCTTGAATGTCGGCCTCACGAATAAGTTGGAGTAGATCCCGTGAAGGAACCGAAGGAGGTGGCACCTCGTCGCCATCGAAATGATTTCGCCATTTCACTATTATGACTTGCAACTCTTGCGTAAGCATGCTCTCCTCCCATTTGCAATCCTTTAATGACAATCCACATTGGATCATCACCTTTCGTGCATGTCCCATGCCATTTTTGTCCTTCATTTCGTTCACCTCTCATATCGAATCGCGTGCCAACTTTAAGAAAAAGGCTTTCCCCCGTCCAACTAACTTACCAGACCATTTTTGGCCCCTAGGTAAGGACCACTTGTGGATCTCTACCTCGTTCATCTTCCAATCTTCCCATTTTCTTGACCACACCTCTTTGATTTTAGAAATTATAAATGAATCAGCAGGTTGCACTAAATGCGTTGCACACGGAGGAAAAAATTGGAGTGTTGTTCTCTTTGGGCGTAAAGCGGTGTTTAATTCCTCGGACATATTGTGACCGCCACAATTGTCCACAAATATAGCCTTTTCACGCCCATCGCGGTCTCCTTGGTATGACCTCGGTTCTGCGATCCATTGCGGGAAGAGCGTCGTGTCATTCCAACCTTTCGGCTCGGTACGGTAACAAACTCCTACAAAAGAGAGTGGGAAAAGATATTGAATGAGGGAGGGAGAGAGAGGGCGACAAGTGTATGTGGAGAAATCAATATAAACAACATATCACCCGATATATAATATTTTCGGTGTGGAGTACAAGGGAGAATAAGTTAGACAATAGCGTCAATATTTATAAGGAAAAATACACATAGGGAAAGAAAAACACATGGTATCTCATCGTGGATACCCTTGATTGGGTAATTACAGAGCTTGTTGGCGAAGATTAACATAGGAGATTCAATTCGGGCGTTCACTCCGCCCATGAGTCGAACCATCAAAGTCATCGACTCTCCACCTCCAGCAACATCCGCGTATTTAACCACCTCATCCCTGCGAAAACCCAACGTCTATTTGTTATCCATATTTACAATCACGTGAGTCTCGTCTATGTTTTTAATTAGATTCTCGTTGTAGCGACCTATAATGACAATAACACATAAAATTGTGCTTTTATATCCTTAGAAAATACAAATTAAAAAAGTATGTGTAACATATATTAGAGCAAATAGCAATGAGTTGTACGAATGTTCAAAAAAATTACCCAATAAATATCCTCTTTTTAATTCGCCCATGTGATATGCTACTGTTTTTTCGATGTATTCCTCCTTCTACGGGCTTAATTCTAACTTTCCTTTTTGAGCCCTCGTCACAATATTGTGTTTTTTAAAGTATTTTCTAGGTCAAAAATAAGAAAGTAGCCGAGGCAGTCTACTTCTAACTTCTCTCTCCAACTCTCAAACTTGTCGCAGTCACTGAGAAATTGGAGAGGAAGCTAGAGCCATGGCTACCTTGGCTATCCTGAGGTTTACGGGAAATACATATTTGGAGTTTATTAAGTAAAAATATATGCGGCGGCCACAAGATTTGAACGTGGTACCTTTCGAACGGCAAGCTGCCGGTAGCCAGTAACCTTAGCCGTTAAGTCTTGAAGTAGTGTTAAGTAGTATATAGTTTGATAACTTTTTAAACATTAATAAGTAGGATAAACCATTTAACTATAATTGTTTACAAGATACATAGAACCGGTAGTGTAAAAGTACGAATTGCGGTACGGATAAGAAATCAATACCGCGCATTGATTTCGTAAGAGAAACAAATACCGCGCATGTATTTATTACGGCTCCGATCAAATGTGAATTTAATCGGACGACCAGAATTAGCGCCGAGATCTCGGAAGAAGAATTCAGCGGTTTGTGGGCATCGCCACATCGGATAACACGTGGCGAAATTACATTGGATCGTGGTATCTCCGGAAATTACGGCACCAAATTCAGATATGACATGTGTCGACATTTGGGCCATGTCGTACAATGTTCGTACATAAAGTACACCGGCAATTGTACTTTTGCGTACGGAACTTTATTCTGATTAGTTCCGTACATCAGTAGATATAGTCTGTGAGAGAGATAGGACTTAGAAAAATTAGGAGATAGGACCCTCTCTCCCAGAGAGCTTCTGTACAAAAGGTCAACTTTGACCCTCCATAACTTACTGCTCAGGGGAGCAAATTCAGAGATTATTTTTGCTATTGACTCAGGGGAGTCTTGCCTTCACAGAGGTGCAGGTGGTCAGAGTTTTTGTCTGCCAGGGTGGTAGTTTTTTTTGCTGAAACACAAAGGGGTCAGGATTATCCTAGAGGCTTCTTGGAAGCTGTCCACTCTGAGGACTTATGGAGGTCTCAGAGTTTCAGGTTATGGGCCCACCCTCTAGGTACCAATCTTTAATGGAACTGGATTCATATACTGGGAAAGTATGATGATAGGAGCTCTATGCGAAAAAAGGTTTTGGGGGATAGTGAGTGGACGGTTGGGACGTCCATCAAGTCTTGGAATTCCTCCAGGGTTTGGAGGAAGCAGATTCACCAGGAAAGAGGATCCACCTTCAACGGAGGAAACAAAAGAAGGAGAGGTGGTGGACAAAGGAAAGGAGAAGGAGACGACCACACCAATAGCAACTGGTTCGGCATTCATGTCACCTATTCCGAGGAACGAGGAGAATGATACTGAAACCTGGGACTTCAACAATATGGCGGCAAAGCACTTCATCCTACGCCATCTCACTCAAGGACTTGCATGTCCTCATTTGCAGGTAGAAAGGGCATCCGATCTTTGGATGGCTCTCATAGAGATGTACCGAAGTGGTACGATTCAGCAACAACAGTTGGCTGATCAGAAAGTTAAGGAGTATGTATACAAAGGGGGAAATATGTTGGATTTTTGCAATGAGCTTGCTACACTCTTCATGGAGCTAGAGAGTGCGGGAAAAGATTTTAGTGAAAAAGAAAAGGTTAACTGTTTACTGATGAAGTTACCCGATGAGTTGGAGAACATATTCAACCGTGTGCAGGACTTGCCGGACTCAAGGTGGATATGGAACTCAATGGTAGGGATGATTCTCGTTCGGGAGAATACGATTGAGATCCGAAGAGGAGGAAAGAGTGTCCAAGCCTTGACAACTGCGACCGATTGGAGGAACAAGGATTCGCGGAAACCAGTCGGAAACTAAGGTGGGAGGGAGCAGAAAAATCAGACCGACGAGTTCGAACCAAGGGCTCCCAAAGGGTTATGTCATTTTTGTAAGAAACTTGGGCACTATATGGCAGAGTGCACTAAGCTAACCGAGCTTCGGTTAAAAGAGGGGCAGACTGGTGGTACCCCGAGAGGAAAGTAAAAGGCCCTTGTGACAAAGGTACATGAGGCAAAATCCGAGGACGAGGACGATGAGCTCTTTTTGGATGAGGAGTTGGAGGCGAAAAACGAGGTCGAAATACCACGAAGGCAGAAATGTGCTTACGGTGGATTGAAAGGTGAAGTTGGCTGGATTGTAGATTCAGGTGCCACCATGCACATGTGTAAGGATAGGCAACTGTTCACCAAGATAAGTAATATTCCCACCGTAGAGATAGAGTACGGGGATGGAAGGATAGTCACCACTACTCTTGTAGGATCGGTAGATTTGAAAGTGTTAGTAGAAGGAGAGACATCCATAGTAACATTATTCCGGAGCTGAACAAAAACCTCATCTCTACATCTGTATTAGATGATAAGGGTTTTTTTACTAGCACTAGGAAAGGAGTCTTTACTGCTAGTTTTGAGGAGGATGTCTATTTCATTGCTGAGAAAGGTAGCCATGGGATGTTTAGGCTGATTTAAGTAATGAAAAGAAGAAACTTTATTATGCTGGTGTTCATGATATTATGATGTGGCATTGCTTGGGCATGTGAATCTAGACAAGTTAAGAGAGATGAAAAACATGGGAGTGGTGGAAGGGATTTAGTTTAGTGAGAATGATAATATAAGTGATTGTAATGGATGTGCTCAAGGAAAACACACAGATTACCCTTTCCTAAAACAACCACCTATAAAGGGGAAAAAATTCTAGATCTAGTACACACAGATATTTGGGGACCAGCTAAAGTGCCCTCACCGGGGGGGAAGAGATTTATGATGACTATCACTGATGATTGGTCTCGGTATTCCCGAGTGTATTTTTTGAAAAACAAGTCGGAAGCTCAGGATTGTTTTAGACAATATAAAGCATGGAGCAAAAAACTTCATGAAACTCCAATCAAGAGAATAAAGAGTGACAATGGTGGAGAGTATACTTCTAACCAGTTTGAGGATTTTCTGAGGGAAGATGGGGTCCAACACCAAAAGACAGTTGCAGAATACCCGGAACAGAATGGGGTAGCTGAGCAATTATATAAGACACTAAGTGATAGTGCTAGAATTATGTTGTCGGATAAGAAGATAGGAAAAAGGTTCTGGGAAAAAGCAATGAACTGCGCTAATTACCTCAAAAATAGAGTTCTTACCTCAGCTATAAAAGATCAAACACCTTAAGAGAGATGGACCAGTCGAATACAAGACATATCTTACTTAAAGGTTTTTGGCAGTCAAGTATTCAGTCTAGATACAGATCGGTCTAATTGGAAGCTAGATCATAAAGGAAAACCGGGATACTTATTAGGATATGATGAGGATGTTAAAAGATATAGAGTTTATGATATAAAAAAGGGAAGATATAATCTTAGTAAAGCATCTAGTAGTTATGGATGAAGGAAAGTCTATGGATCCCTTCAAATATACAAAGTCACTAAAAATCAGATTTGAGTCAGAAAATTCCGATAACTTTGAGCTCCCTAACTATCCAGGTTTTAGAGAAGATGACATTCTTGAAGATACAAATCAGACCGAAAAGGACTCGGCTGTGGAAACTCGAGTGACAACTCTACCCGAAGCGGAATACATGGTGGAAATTGATTCGGAATCAAGGGATAGGGGAGAAGCCGAGTTTGTTCGAATGAATCCACGAGAACCATCTATCCCAGCCTCAGATTTTGAGCGGGGAAGGAGAAGTAGCAAAAGACTACAAAAAAAACAGGTTAATAACAAGGTAACTAAACTATCTCATCAAGATGAACCTCAAACTTATGGAGAGGCGATGACTTGTCCAAAAAGAAACCGGTGGAAGACAGCCATCAATGGGGAGATGGCCTCAATTATGGCAGCCGATACTTGGGAGCTGGTGGATTGTCCACCTCACCGAAAACCAATCGGTTATAAGTGGGTCTTCAAATTAAAACTGAACCCAGATAACACAATCGAGCGCTACAAGGCCCGATTAGTGGCAAAGGGATTTACACAAAAAGAGGGAATTGACTACGATGAAACCTTTGCCCCAGTGGTCAGATTTCCCTCCGTCCGCATACTTCTCAGCCTGGCACCAGCGGAAGACATGGAAGTGCACCAGATGGACATCAAGACATCCTTTTTGCATGGATAATTGGAAGAGGAGATCTTCATGCGACAACCCGAAGGGTTTGTAGAGGAAGGAGAGGAGAGTAAGGTATGCCGGCTGATTAAATCTCTTTATGGTTTGAAACAGGCGCCTCGGCAGTGGAATAAGAAGCTTGATGAGTTTCTTACCGGTCTGGGATATATCCGGATCAGCTCAGATCACTCAATCTATGTTTTCGAAGATGAGGAAGGTTTTATATTTATTGCAATTTATGTTAATGATTTGCTTGTTTTAAGTAAATCAATGGAAAAAATTAATAAACTGAAAACCAATCTTAAGGGGAGATTTGAAATGAAGGATATGGGGGAAGCAAAATATATTTTGGGAATTCAAGTAGAGAGAGACCGAAAAAGAAAAATTATAAGATTGACTCAAAAGGAAGCAATAGGGAACATGTTTGAAAAATTTCAAATGGATAAAGCTAATAGTTGTACAACTCCAATGGAGTTGAAGAAGGGAAGTGAGGGGAGTGAGGAAGAAGGAGTCATAGTCTTAGACGAGGAATTATCTCCTGAAGAACAGAAGTTCATGCAGACTATTCCTTACAGGCAAGTAGTGGGAAGTCTAATCTATTTTATGAATTGTACCCGGCCGGATTTAGCTGCAGCTGTAGGAGTGCTGAGTAGAAGTCTAAATGCTCCCACTAAGAGGGATTCGGAGGCAGCTAAGAGAGTCCTTAGATACTTGATAGGAACTAGGGATCTATGGTTGCATTTGGGTGGGGAGAATACTGTCATCACTACTTGGAGTGATTCCAGTTATGGTGATGCTCCGATGAGGAGATGCACATCTGGATATGTATTATATGTGGGTGATGGGGCTTGCTGTTGGAGTAGCAAACAACAAAAGGTTATTGCTCAGTCCACCATGGAGGCTGAGTATATGGCCTCTTGCTCTGTTGTAAAAGAATTGATGTGGGTCAAGTCTTTGCTTGGTGAGCATTATCACCTTAAGAGTGGTGTGCAGAAATTTTTTTGTGATAATCAGGCAGCAATCGCTATTTCTACCAATCCTAAACATCATTTTAAAGCCAAACACATGGATATTAGACTTAGCTTTGTTAGTGGGAAAGTAGAAAATAAAATAATCAGTTTAGAGTACCGACCAGATTGTGAGATGGTAGCAGATATGATGACCAAACCTGTGCCTTCCCCTAAGCTAATTTTCGGCAGGGAGAAGTGTGGTCTGAAATTAAAGATTGACTAGAAAATAAGGGGAGTGTAGAAATTAATGGTTTTTAAAGTATTTTCTAGGTCAGAAATAAGAAAGAAGTCGAGGCAGTCTACCTCTAACTTCTCTCTCCAACTCTCAAACTTGTCGCAGTCACCGAGAAATTGGAGAGGAAGCTAGAGCCATGGCTACCTAGGCTATCCTGAGGTTTACGGGAAATATATATTTGGGGTTTATTAAGTAAAAATATATGCGGCGGCCACAGGATTTGAACCTGGTACCTTCCTGACGGCAAGCTGCTGGTAGCCGGTAACCTTAGCCGTTAAGTCTTGAAGTAGTGTTAAGTAATATATAGTTTGATAACTTTTTAAACATTAATAAGTAGGATAAATCATTTAACTATAATTGTTTACGGGATACATAGAACCAGTAGTGTAAAAGTACGAATTGCGGTACGGATAAGATATCAATACCGTGCATTGATTTCGTAAGCGAAACAAATACCGCGCATGTATTTATTACGGCTCCGGTCAAATGTGAATTTAATCGGACGGCAAGAATTAGCACCGAGATCTCGGAAGAAGAATTCGGCGGTTTGTGGGCATCGCCACATCGGATGACACGTGGCGAAATTACATGGATCGTGGTATCTCCGGAAATTACGGCACCTAATCCGGATATGACATGTGTTGACATTTAGGCCATGTTGTGCAATTTCCGTACATAAAGTACACCGGCGACTGTACTTTTGTGTACGGAGGTGAAATTAGATTGGTTCCGTTCATCAGTAGATAAAGTCTGTGAGAGAGATAGGACTTAGAAAAATTAGGAAATAGGACCCTCTCTCCCAGAGAGCTTCTGTACAAAAGGTCAACTTTGACCCTCCATAACTTACTGCTCAGGGGAGCAAATTCAGAGATTCTTTTTGCTATCGACTCAGGGGAGTCTTATCTTCACAGGGTGAAGTTGATCAAAGTTTTTGTCTGCCACGGTGACAGTTATTTTTGCTGAAACACAAAGGGGTCAGGGTTATCCTAGAGGCTACTTGGAAGTTGTCCACTCTGAGGACTTATGGAGGTCTCAGAATTTCACTCGTCACAATATTGTGTTTTTCGCAAAGCCGTTGAGTCCATCGTTTTGTCATTTACATTTTTATCTCTTTACCCTCTTTGTCGATGAATAGTCTCCTATTCTCCTCCTTCATACGTTTAATGATATGAACTGCCTGTTGAAATTTAAGTATTTTCTAGGTCTAGTTATTGTAAAATAAAAAGCAAAAAGGGGACGGTGACAGCCTGCCTCTAACTCTTCACTCAAGTCCCCACACTTGTCGCAGTCACTGAAAAGTTGAAGAGGAGTTGGATCCATGGCTGCCTAGGCTGTCCAAAGAGGACAGGAAGGCAAATCTTGATTGGATTATATAAAAGGTTTAACAGACCCAAGATTTGATCCAGGTACCTTCCGTCCATCAAACTAGCCGTTTGCTTTAACCAATAAGTCTAAATTTAGTGCTAGAGTATAACAGGTTTGACAGATATTTATATTTTGACACGTAGACTAGTTTGTATGACGAAAAATAGATACGTAATACATAGATACAGTTTGTACAGTACCGAGTGTTGATTTGAGGTAGCTAGTGCCACTGAAGAAGATGAAGAAGCACCGGCAGTTGCCATGATAATCAATTGTGCAAAGAGGAAACTCTCACGAAATCCCACAAACAACCAACTTCACAATGAAGCCCCAAACAAACCAGAAACACCCTAGGTCAACAAATTTTCCACAATATAAATTATACACCAAAGAACCCACATGCAGAATTTCACAAAGTTCTGCCTAAAGATCACAATGATCTTATAATTCAAACACACCAAAAACTGCTTCGCAGTTTTTCCTACACAACAATCCTTATTTTCCTAAAGTAATCTAAGTCCTATATATACAAGTGAGCCTACGGTTGATCACACCGTACTACAACTAGCGTGGTCAATTGGTACACTACTCTTCATTAACAAAAATCCCACCGTCGAATGCACATAATTATTTCCACCAATCAGACAGCAGCTAGAAATGAAATAGTACGCGGTTAAAGTTCGTCCGCTGAAATGACGGTACATTCAATACTTCTCTTCCAAAAATGACGGCGGACTTCGTCCGCTTTCCACGTATTCTTTCATCACCGAAGATGAACCTCCACGTATAACTTTGGTCCTCAAATGTAACTGTACCTTTTCTTCTAGAACAACCAAACTTGACTTTCTCACGGACCGACACGTGTGCCTAAAGTGCACCAAATCTGTGTACTCCCTTTCAAGTTACATACTCACTAAATCATGTCCCTGTCAATTTATTTTCACACAAACTGACTCATATTCGGAACACCTTTCTTGCGCAGACTGCAATAGCTGCTATGACTGCTATGACTGCTATGACTGCTATGATCTGTCAGCGCAGCTGTGATATTAGAGCAGCGCAGCTGCGATGTCAGATCAGAGCACCATAGCAGCATAGCAACAAGTGTAGAGTACTCAAGGTTTCTAGCTGCGATGTCAGACTTAGCGCAGCATGGCAACATAGCAGCAAGATATAGAGAGAACTTAAGGTTTCCAAAACAACACTCCCCTAAACCTTTAGACTCTCTCAGCCACTGAGTCCACATTCCTCTCTACAGAACTTCAACTTAGGTGCAGGTAAAGACTTAGTCATCATATCTGCTACCATCTTCTCATCCGGAAGATAACTTAGCTTTAAAATTCTGTTCATCACCTTCTCTCTTACAAAATGCAGCTTGATGTAAATGTGTTTGATTTTGAAGTGATGACTCGGGTTGGATGCAATCGCAATAGCTGCTTGGTTGTCACACCACACTATTTGAGGTCCGGATTGCATAAAATGAAGTTCTTGGAGGAGCGACTTCACCCATAGTAACTCCTTGACAGCTGAGCTTGCTGCCATATTTTTAGCCTCCATTGTAGATTGAGCTGTTACTTTTTGAAGCTTGCTGCTCTAGCGGCATGTTCCAGTTCCATTCTTCAAAAATGAATCCAGTGGTGGAACGGCGGCTTGGCATGTCTCCATAGCTAGCATCGCTCCATGTCTAAATTTTGACTTCATCTCCACCAAGAGTAAGTCTAAGATTCCGTGTTCCTGCAAGGTACCGAAGAACCCTCTTTGCGGCCTCCCAATCTGTTTTTCTTGGATTCTGCAAACTTCGACTCAAAGCGCCAACTGCTGCCGCAATATCCGATCTTGTGCAGTTCATGAAGTAGATTAGGCTACCAACAATCTGTCGGTATGGAATGGTGGCCATAAAATCTTCCTCCTCTGACTCCAAGGTATCGTCAAAAATGATTCCTCCATCGGTCTCCATGCCTTCCAATTTCTGCTTAAATTCCATGGGAGTGGCACTTCCGTTAGCCTCAACCATGCCAAACTTTTCAAGCACATTTCCTATCGCTTCACGTTGCGTTAGATGGATTGTTCTCCTATCTCTATCCCTTTCTACTTGAATTCCAAGAAAATACTTTGCCTCACCTAAGTCCTTCATCTCTAATCTTGAATTCAAGGCTGCCTTTATTTTGTTAATTTCATTTAATGACTTGCTTAACAACAGCAAATCATCTACATATACCGCAATGTACATAATCCCATCTTTCCCTTCCATAACATAGACTGAGTGATATGAGCTAATCTTGACGAATCCTAGACTGGTAAGAAACTCATCTAGTTTTAGGTTCCACTGACGTGGAGCCTGCTTCAAACTATACAGGGATTTCAACAGTTTATAGACCAGATTTTCTTTTCCAGTCTCTTCATACCTTTTAGGCTGCTTCATATAAATTACTTCCTCTAAATCTCCATGCAACAAAGTTGTCTTAACATTCATTTGATGTAGTTCCATATTCTCAATGGCCGCTAAGGATAACAAAATTCTAACAGTTGGAAATCGGACAACCGGAGAAAAAGTCTCTTCATAGTCAATTCCCTCCTTCTGACTATAGCCTTTAGCAACAAGCCTAGCCTTACATCTTTCAATAGAGTTATCTGGATTCAGCTTTACTTTAAAGACCCACTTACAGCTGATGGCTTTTCGGTTTGGTGGAAGCTCCACAAGCTCCCAAGTTTGAGCCTCCATTATCGATCGCATTTCATCGTTAGCCGCAACGATCCATTGATCTTTTTCCGGAGCTGAAAAGGCTTCTTGTATTGTGACCCGTTCCATCATGCTGGCAGATAATAGAGCAGTTTTGCAGCTTCGCAATTTCGCAGCGTCGCAGCTTTGCAGCTTCGCAGCGTCGCAGCTTTCCAGCTTCGCAGCATCGCAGCTTCGCAATTTCGCAGCGTCGCAGCGTCGCAGCTTTCCAGCTTCGCAGCATCGCAGATCGCAGTTTCGCAGCGTCGCAGTTTTCAGTCAGATCCACTGATCCGACAGAAAATAGCGCAGCTTCGCAGTGTCGCAGCCTGTTGCTTTACCTTTTCCCCCCGGGAAAATCTGAGGCTGGAATTGTTCGATCCGTAGGTTGCCGCCGAGGAGGAGGTGGTGGAGGAGGAGGATGATTTTCCACAAGGGGACCAGCCGGAGGGTCCAAAGTGGGACTAGAAGAAGCGAGAGGAACACTTTCAAAAATAACATATTTTTGATTTCGGAATCTTTTTCAAAATCTGTCATACCAAAAACATCTACCGATCTGCTCTCTTCTTTAACCTGAATATTTCTAGCAGTCTGAAGAGTATTCCTATCCCTATTAAATACTCTATAGCCCACGGATTCATCATCATAACCCATAAAAATTCCTGGAATCGATTTTGGACTAAGCTTAGAAATAGGGAGATTATCCAAAATAAAACATTTACTCCCAAAAACTCGAAAGTGACTAACATTCGGTTTTCTTCCAGTCCACACTTCATATGGTGTTTTCCCTTTTACTGCTCTAGTCTCTATTCTATTTCTAATATACGACGCACACGAGAAAGCTTTACCCCAAAATTTGAAATCTATTTCTTTATCTAGTAACATAGATTTTGCACTTTCTGTTAGAGTTCGGTTGAGTCTTTCGGATACTCCATTCTGTTCCGGAGTATAAGGAAATGTAAATTGACGAGGAATGCCATTGTCTTTTAAATATTCAGAGAATGTATGAGAAATATATTCCCCTCTGTTGTCGGACCGAAGAGAAAGGATCAGTTTCCCATGAAGTTTTTCGGCCCATACCCGAAAATGCTTGAAATGAGTGAGCACTTCACTCTTTTCTTTCATAAAGTAAACCTTGCTATATCTGAGAAGTCATCCGTAAAAGTGACCAAAAACCGGTTGCCACTGAGTGAAGGAACTTTTGATGGCCCCCACACATCCGAATGAATAATTTGCAGCAAATCCGTTGCCTGGTTATCCGTTGTCTGAGGGCGGCAGCTTATGAAGTTTTCCCAAAGCACATCCATCACATACATGGGAATCTGTTTGTCCTAATTTAACACCATCTATCATATTTTGCTTTACCATTTTATCAAGCCTTTCATGATAAACATGACCGAGCCTCTTATGCCACAAAACATTTTCCAGAAGGACACTAGAGTATGCAAAGTCAATTTCATTAGCCAAGTCCATCCGGTACAACAAGCCTCTAGTTCCTACCAAAGCTACCTTCCCATTTTTGCTTACTACCTTTTCCCCTTTCTTTTGTAAAATTTCAAAACCTTTCGTTTCTGCTACTGAAGTGGAAAACAATTTTTTTGTAAACTTTGGGATATAGAGAACATCATGCAAGGTTCTCTATACAATCTGACCATTGATTCCACATGCTAACTCCACGCTTCCTATTGCCGTAGCCTCCACACCGCTGTCATCCGCGTAATAAATCCGACGAGTGGGAATTGGAGTAAGTGTTTTGAAGTAAGCCCGATTGCCCCACATGTGGGAGGAGCATCCGGAGTCCATAATCCATCCGTTCTCTCGAGGTCCCTCCATGAGATCTTTTGCAAGAGCAAAGAACTCGTCATCATCCGATTGTGGAAATCTGACCACATCTTTCTTTTCTTCCGGTCGTTCATAATGTGACATCTCATCAAATGCAAGGAATGCCGCATTTTTAATCGGCAGTTTTGATGTCGAAAATTTTGGTGATGAATCCTCCGATCGCACCCTCCATCCCGCACGATAAATTCCTATTTCACACGCTTTTATAAATGCCGGACACAGCCGGAAAAATGACCTTGACAAAAGCAATAGACACACCTATGATATTGCTTATAATTCGGATTGGGGGTAAATTTTCTGTTTCCAGAAAAACCAGCCGGCTTATATGTCTGTGCATTGTAAGCAACCACTGATTGACCACCATTTAATGCTATCTGAGTTGCCTCTTCGTCTAGGATATAAGCTTGAGCTACTGCTATATTCCATTTACTCTTCTCTAAGCGTCTTAGCTGCTCCGCTGCTCCTCTATATTCAGTAGGAAGCCCTCTCATTAGAATCATAGCATAATGATAAAGAGGAAAACTCCCCCCAAAACATGCATTCTACGATAATAGAAGTTTCAAGCCATTACAATATGAGTTCATGTCACCCCCAGTATATTTACAGTCCCAAATTTTTCCAGCAGGTATTGGTTTCGTATCCGTACCGGAATCCGTACTTTTACATATACTGGATATATGTCTCCCGTAATCAGTTACAGTTAAATGAACTATCCTACGTATAAATGTTTAAATAATTATCAAACCATATAGTACATAACACTACTCCTAGACTTAACGGCTAAGGCTACCGGCTACTGGCTGTGTGCCGGCCGGCAGGTACCAAGATCAAATCGTGTCGCCGGTACATATCTTTTAGTAAATTAAACCCCTAACTAAAATATATTTTCCCGTAAACCTCTGGATAGCCTAGGTAGCCATGGCTCTAGCTCCTTCTCTAATTTCTTAGTGACTGCGACAAGTTTGAGAAGTTGGAGAGAGAAAATAGAGATAGACTGCCTCGGCTTCTTTCTTATTTCTATTCAGACCTAGAAAATACTTTAAAAAGACCATTAATTTCTACAAAATACAATATAAGTTCTATCATATAGTATATTATATTTTTTACACGTATTGGCGATAAATATTTTGTTGGTTCCACAGTGATATTACGGGACCCCTCACCGCCGAGAGGTCGCAATCGGGTGCCCCAATCCATGCCCGACGGTTACCCGACCACGCGCGTCGGATCCAGAAAGGATTCGGGTGCCAAATTTCGGGGGCTAGTCAAATTCGAGCGGCTGATTCACAAAAAAAAAAAATCGGGTACGGTCGAGTAAGCAAAAAACGAAAGAAATTGAAGGTTTTATATTGTCCAAACTATCCAACAAGTTTGTACTTTCTACTCTAGGTATCATGGATGGTATGAGGGAGATGTACCATTTATTTTACACATATTTGGGTACGGCCGGATACGAGTAGTCGCGAGAAATCGAGATCCGGTTAACGTTTTTTTCTTTAACGCGTTTCGGGTAACGGTTAACAGATTAGGAGCGTGATATAACCCGGTCAGGTATCCGGTGTTTAGATTCTAAAAAAAATAAAATTGTCGGTTTCGCGTACCTAAAATTTGACTTTTGCGACCTCTATCACCGACTCACTGTTTAACAACCGATAATTATCGTATCGGTTTTATTGCGATAAGTTTAGATGCGATACACAACACTAGAAAAAACCTCATGCTATTCGACCCTTTGAAGAAGTCGTAAACAGTTGAGCGAAACCGTAACCGATCGTTAACCAACCGCCCGCGTCAGATCTGGAACGGATTTGGTTGCCGAATTTGGGGGGTCAGGCAGATTCAGGCAGGTGATTCACGAAAAAAAAAAATCAGTTACGGTCGGGTAAGCAAAAACGAAAAAAATGAAGGTTTTGTACCGTCAATACCATCCAACATTATTGTACTTTGTACTCTTGGTATCGTGGAAGGTATAAGAGAGATGTACCACTAAATTTGTAATTATTCGGGTACAGACGGGTACGGGTAGTCGCGGGAAATCGAGTTTTGATTAACTTTTTTTTTCGTAAAAGCGATTCCGTAAACGGTTTACAATTTTGGAGCGTGACAAAACCCGGTCGGGCGTCGGGTATTCAAATTTTGAAAAAAAAAAACCGGTCAGTTTTGGTTAATCTAAAATTTTGACTTTTGCGACCTCTGCCCCTTAGCCCTTTGTCCCATAGTTCAAAAGTAGGCGATTTTATGGTAGGCCTTTCGTCGGCGCCTTTATCGTCAGTTGTGTTATGGGCTATTCATGTGATCTTCTTAGATTGCTACTTTGATCAGCGACCGTCCCATCATCCGAATCTGACGGTTTAAATAAATTTTTTTGGTCCGAACATTTTAATTGGTCCAATTTTTGATCCCAATGTTTTAATTATTCCAAATAGGCCCGAATACAATATGGGCATAGATGTTCACGAGGTTTAGTGCAAACGATTTAATCGAGACAAATTATACCTAACAAACGCATTGAACCTTTTGAAAAAATCGTAAAAATCGTTATTGAATTTTCCTTCGTACTATTCCGTACATGTAAACAAAAATGTGTTTTACATATACCATGCAACTTTGAGACCTCCATAGGTCCTCAGACTAGGCAACTCACACGAAGCCTCTAGGATAACCTTGACCCCCTTGTGTTTGAGAAAGAATAACTGCCACCCTGGTAGACAAAAACTCTAATCAACTTTACGCTTGTGAAGGCAAGACTCCCTTGAGTCGATAGCAAAAAGAATCTCTGAATTTGCTCTCTTGAGCAGTATGTTATGGAGGGTCAAAGTTGACCTTTTATACATAGGTGATCTGGGAGAGAGGGTCATACTTACCAAATTTTTCTAAGTCCTATCTCTCTCTAAAACACTATCTACTGAAGACACAAATTATAATATTGTGTCCTACAGAAAGGTACAGGTGCCGGTTTACTTTTTGTACCACCATTGTACGACATGCCAACAAGTCGACACATGTCTTTTTTGAACTAATTCCTGTAATCCCTTGAGATGCCGTAGTCCAATGTGAATGTGCCACGTGTCAATCGATATGGCGTTGACCGCAAACCGCCAAAAATCTTATTGCGCTATCTCGATTTTCTTCGCGGCCGTCTGATTAAATCCGGGTTTCAATCATAGCCGTCATAAATACTTGCGCGATATTTGTTTCGCTTTCGAAACAAAATGCGCGATATCCATTTCGAGATGTTCCGTACCCCGTACAATACACACTGAAAAAAACCCGTAATATCTCGTTAAATGAAATAGTCTACGTGTAAATATTCATATAGCTGTCAAACCCTATATCACGTTACCTTGGTCTTAGACTAATTGGATGAAGCTACTGGCTACCAGCGGCTTTGACGGACGGCAAGTACTAGGTTTCAAATCCTGGGTCTATCAAGTAGCATTTTGGTAAATCTACCAATTAACTGTTTGTCTCCCCCTGGATAGCATAGGCATCCATGGCTCTAGCTCCCTCTCCAACTTTTAGTGACTGCGACAAGTGTGGGAACTGAAGAGAGAAGTTAGAGGCAGACTGCCTCGGCTTCTTTTCTGCATTTTGCAAAACCTAGAAAATACTAAAAGAAACTTTAATTTCTACACTCCCCTTATTTTCGAGTCAGTCTATAATTTAAGACCACACTTCTCCTTGCAGAAAATTAGTTTAGCGGAAGGCACAGATTTGGTCATCATATCTGCTACCATTTCACTATCTGGTTTATACTCCAAACTGGTATTTTTGTTTTCTACTTTATCCCTAACGAAGCTAAGTCTAATGTCCATGTGTTTGGCTTTAAAGTGATGTTTAGGATTGGCAGAAATAGCAATGGCTGCTTGATTATCACAATCACCTTTTGGACACCACTCTTCGGATGACCGAGCTCACTAAGCAAAGACTTGACCCACATTAATTCTTTTACAGCAGAACAAGAAGCCATGTACTCAGCCTCCTTGGTGGACTGAACAATGACCTTTTGCTGCTTGCTGCTCCAGGAGCAAGCCCCATCCTCATGTACCGAAGAACAAGACGACATTTTCTTAATTACACCCAGTTCAGAAACGAATCACTCGAGCCAGTAGGCTTCTCACCACAGGTTTTCCACTAACACTATTAGTTCGTCGGTAACGATAAAGACGGTTAGGATTTGTAGTGAAATTTCGGTTTGTGTACCTGTAATCTGAATCGAAGCAATCCCTATTTCATCTTTTGTTTTTATGGTCAAACCTCATATTTGGTCTATCACTTTACCATCGTCTATACTACTGGTTTAGACACGGAAGGCGATTTGATTAAAAGACGTTCCTCTTCACACCAGAAT
>JBBHKE010000059.1:0-32864 GCA_037447655.1 Zygnema cylindricum | reverse complement strand
CAAAGTGAGTAAATCTACACTAATAATTAATTCACAAAAAGACACATCAATGTTCAACCAAATATTTACATCGACGCTTCCGTAAAATTCGCGTAATGAGTATCAACTTGATTAGTCACTTGAGGATGAAACCACGTCATGAACCGACATCACATACGTACGGTCCACTTGATACCACATTATCAAAATACAATCCTTTAACTTCAATTGTACAATTACTCCCCCAATCCACAAATCCATTCGAACCTCCATTTGTACCACCACAATATTTCTGGTAATAATCTACGCACGAACCGTCGCGTGCGCACAAAATGTGGCGTAAGTACGAAACTAACATTTCAAAAACAACAAATCGTACCACTTCGGTACATCTATATGAGAGCCATCCAAAGATCGGATGCTCTTTCTACCTGCAAATGAGGACATGCAAGTCCTTGAGTGAGATGGCGTAGGATGAAGTGCTTTGCCGCCATATTGTTGAAGTCACAGGTTTCAGTATCATTCTCCTCGTTCCTCGGAATAGGTGACATGAATGCCGAACCAGTTGTTATTGGTGTGGTCGCCTCCTTTCTTTTCCTTTGTCCACCACCTCTCTTTCTTTTGTTTCTTCCGTTGAAGGTGGATACTCTTTTCTGGTAAATCTGCTTCCTCCAAACCCTGGAGGAATTCAAAGACTTGATGGACGCCCCAACCGTCCACTCACTATCCCCCAAAACCTTTTTTCGCATAGAGCTCCTATCATCATACTTTCCTAGTATATGAAGCCAGTTCCATTAAAGATTGGTACCCTAGAGGGTGGGCCCATAACCTGAAACTCTGAGACCTCCATAAGTCCTCAGAGTGGACAGCTTCCAAGAAGCCTGTAGGATAACCCTGACCCCTTTGTGTTTCAGCAAATATAACTGCCACCCTGGCAAACAAAAACTCTAACCAACTTCACTTCTGTGAAGAAAAGACTCCCCTGAGTCGATAGCAAAAAGAGTCTCTGAATTTGCTCCCCTGAGATGTAAGTTATGGAGGGTCAAAGTTGACCTTTTGTACTGAAGCTCTGTGGGAGAGAGGGTCATATCTTCTAATTTTTCTAAGTCCTATCTCTCTCACAGACTCTATCTTCTGATGTACGGAGCCAATAAGATTTCAGTTTCGTACACAAAAGTACAGCTGCCGGTGTACTTTATGTACGGTCATTGTACGACATGGCCTAAATGTCGACACGTGGTATGTCCGGATTCGCTCCTTTAATCCTCGGAGATGCCGCGATCCAATGTCATTCCGCCACGTGTCATCCGATGTGGCGATGACCACAAACCGCCGAAATCCTCTTCCGCGATCTCGGCGTTAATTCCGGCCGTCCGATTAAATTCACATTTAATTGTAGCCGTAATAAATACATGCGTGGTATTCGTTTCACTAAAGAATTAAATGTGCGGTATTGGTTTTGTATCCGTACTGAAATCCGTACTTTTACATTTATTGGATATATCTCTCACGTAATCAGTTATAGTTAAATGAACTTTTCTACATATAAATGTTTAAATAATTATCAAACCTCATAATACCTAACACTACTTCTAGACTTAACGGCTAAGGCTACCGGCTACTGGCTGTCTGCCGACCGGTAGGTACCAGGATCAAATCCTGTCGCCGGCATATATCTTTTAGTAAATTAAACCTTTAACTAAAATATATTTTCCCGTAAACCTCTGGATAGCCTAGGTAGCCATGGCTCTAGCTCCTTCTCCAATTTCTCAGTGACTGCGACAAGTTTGAGAAGTTGGAGAGAGAAAATAGAGATAGACTGCCTCGGCTTCTTTCTTATTTCTATTCAGACCTAGAAAATACTTTAAGAAGACCATTAATTTCCACAAAATACAACATAAGTTCTATCATATAGTATATTATATTTTTTACAAGTATTGGCGATAAATATTTTGTTGGTTCCACAGTGATATAACGGGACCCTTCACCGCCGAGATGTCGCAATCGGGTGCCCCAATCCATGCTCGACGGTTACCCGACCACGCGCGTCGGATCGAGAACGGATTCGGGTGCCAAATTTTGGGGGCCAGTCAAATTCGAGCGGCTGATTCACAAAAAAAAAAAAATTAGGTACGGTCGAGTAAGCAAAAAACGAAAGAAATTCTTCCCACCCAAATGCAACCATAGATCTCTAGTCCCTATGAGATATATAAGGACTCATTTAGTTGCCTCCCTATCCTTCTTAATAGGAGAATTCAGACTCCTACTTAGTACTCCTTTAGGTGGTGTTATGTCCGGTCGGGTACAATTTATGAAATATATTAGGATTCCCACTACTTGTCTATAAGGGATTGTTTGCATAAATCATTTCTCTTCAGGGCCTAACTCATCATCCAACATTATAACTCCCTCTTCCACACTCCCCTCACTTCCCTTCTTTAGTTCCATTGGAGTGGTATAACTATTAGCCTTATCCATTTGCAATCTCTCTAACATGTTTCCAATGGCTTCCTTCTGAGCTAATCTTATTATCTTTTTATCTTTGTCTCTCTCTACTTGAATTCCCAAAATATACTTTGTTTCTCCCATATCCTTTGCTCAAATCTCCCTTTTAGATCATTTTTCAACTTATTAATTTTATCCATAGATTTGCTTAAAACAATCAAATCATCAACATAAATTGCAATAAAAATAATTCCTTCCTCATCTTCAAACAAATAAATCGAGTGATCTTAGCTAATCCAAATATATCCCCAACCTGTAAGAAACTCATCGAGCTTCTTATTCCATTGTCGGGGCGCCTGTTTGAGCCCATACAAAGATTTGATCAATCGACATACCTTGCTCTCCTCCCCTTGCTCCACGAATCCTTCGGGCTGTCGCATAAAAATCTCCCCTTCCAACTCTCCATGTAGAAAGGTCGTCTTGATGTCCATCTGATGTACTTCCATGTCTTCTGCTGCCGCCAGACTGAGAAGTATCTGGACGGAGGGAAACTTGTCAACCAGGGCAAATGTCTCCTCGTAGTCAATTCCCTCTTTCTGGGTAAATTCTTTCTCCACTAACCGAGCCTTATAGCGCTCAATGGTGTTATTTGGGTTGAGTTTTAGTTTAAATTCCCACTTACACCCAATTGGCTTCGTGTTAGGAGGATAATCCACCAATTCCCATGTATCGGCCGCCATAATCGAGGCTATCTCCTCATTAACACCTTTCTTCCACCGGTATCTCTCAGGATAAGTCATTGCCTCATTATAAGTTTGAGGTTCATCGGGGTGAGACAGTTTGGTTACTTTCTTGTTAGCTTGTCTCTCTTGCAGTCTTTTGCTGCTTCTTCTTCCTTCCTCAAACTCGGTTGCCGGAATAGATGGCTACTTTTGATTTTTTCGAACAGTTTCTACTTCTCCCTTATCTCTTGCTTCAGGGATGATTTCCACAACGTCTTCCACTTCGGTTGGAGTTAATACTAGGAGTTCCACATTTGGGTCCTTCTCAATCTGATGTGAACCTGCAAGATCATCATCTTCTTGAAATCTTGGATAGTTAGGAAGCTCAAAGTCATCAGAATTTTCTAACTCAAATCTGATTCTGATTGTCTTTGTATGCTTAAAGGGATCTATAGATTTCCTTTCATCCATAATCACTAGATGCTTCACTAGGATTCTATCTTCTCTCTTGAGATCATAAACTCTATATCTTTTTACATCTTCATTATATCCTAGTCGATATCTTGGTTTTCCTTTTGGATCTAACTTCCAGTTTGACCAATCTGTGTCTAAACTGAACACTTGACTACCGAAAACCTTTAACTATTAAACATTTGGTTTTCGGCCTGTCCATCTCGCTTAGGCCTTTTACTGCCGAAGTAAGAACTCTATTCTTGAGATAATTTGCAGAGTTCATTGCTTCGGCCCAAAACTTCTTCCGTATCTTCTTATCCGAAAGCATACTCCTACCACTATCACTCAGTGTTCTATTTAATCTTTCAGCTACACCATTTTGCCCAAGATTTTTAGGAACTGTCTTTTGGTGTTGCACTCCATCTTCTCTCAGAAAATCCTCAAAGTGGTTAGAGGTATACTCTCCACCATTGTCACTCCTTACTCTCTTGATTAGGGTTTCATGGAGTTTTTCACTCCATGCTTTATATTGTCTAAAACATTCCTGAGCTTCTGACTTATATTTCAAAAAATACACCCTAGAATACCGAGCCCAATCATCCGTGATAGTCATCATAAACCTTTTCCCCTCGGGTGAGGGCACTCAGGCCGGCCCCCAAATAACTCTGTGTACTAAATCTAGAATCTTTTCTCCCTTATAGGTGGCAGTTTTTGGGTAGGGTAACGTGTGTGTTTTACCTTGAGCACATCCACTACAATCAGGTAGATTCTCACTCTCACCGAACGGAATCCCTTCCACTACTCCCATCTTTTTCATCTCTCTTCATTTATCTAGATTCACATGCCCAAGCCTCTTATGCCACAGCATTATATCATGAACACCAGCATAATAAAGTTTCTTCTTTTCATTGCTTAAAATCAGCCTAAACATCCCTTGGCTACCTTTTTCAACCTTGAAATAAACTTCCTCCTCAAAACTAGCAGTATAGACTCTTTTCCTAGTGGTAGTATCAAAACCCTTATCATCTAATACAGACGTAGAGATTAGGATTTTGTTCAGCTCCAGAATAAACAACACATTGGAGAATGTAACTTTGGACGTCTTCCCTTCTACTAACACTTTCAGATCTACCGATCCTACAAGAGTAGTAGTGACTATCCTCCCATCCCCGTACTCTATCTCTACGGTGGGAATCTTTCTTATCTTAGTGAATAGGTGTTTATCCTTACACATGTGCATGGAGGCACCTGAATTTACAATCCAGCCTGCTTCACCTTTCAATCCACCGAAAGCACATTTCTGCTTTCGTGGAATTTCGACCTCGTTTCTCGCTTCCAACTCCTCATCCAATAGGAGTTTACCCTCCGCGTCCTCGCATTCGGCCTCACCTCCCTGTGTCACAAGGGAATTTTAATTCCTTTTAGAGTTCCATTGGTCTGCCCCTTCTTGAACCGCAGCTCGGTTAGCTTAGTGCACTCCGCCATATAATGCCATGGTTTCTTACAAAAGTGGCACAAACCCTTGGGAGTCCTTGGTCCGAACTCGTCGGTCTGATTTTTTCGCCCCCCCCTTGATAATTTCTAATCGGTTTTCTGGAATCATTGTTCCTCCAATCGGTCCCAGCTGCCAAGGCTTGCCCACTCTTTCCTCCCCTCCGGATTTCTATTGTATTCTCCCGAACAAGAATCATCCCTACCACTGAATTCCATATCCACCTTGAGTCCGGAAAATCCTGCACAGAGTTGACTATGTTTTCCAACTCATCTGGTAACTTAATGAGCAATCAGTTAACCTTCATCTTTTCAGTTCAACCTGTCCAGCACTCTCTAGCTCCATGAAAAGTGTTGCAAACTCATTACAAAAATCCAACATCTTCCCCCCCTTCTATACATATGCATCTATTTTCTGATTAGCCAACTGCTGTTGTTGAATCGTACCACTTCGGTACATCTCTATGAGATCCACCCAAAGGTCGGATGCCCTCTCTACCTGGAAATGAGGAGATTGAAGCCCTTGAGTAAGATGGCGAAGGATGAAGTGATTTGCCGCCATATTGTTGTAGTACCAGGTATCGGTATCATTCTCCTCTTTCCTTGGAATAGGTGACATGAATGCGGAAGCGGTTTCTATTTGTGTGACCTTCTCCTTCTCCTTTCCTTTGTCCACCATCTCCCCTTCATTTTTCTCCTCCGTTGGAGATGGATCTACATCTTTGGTGAATCTGCTTCCTGTAAACCGTAAAGGGATCAAAAGACTAGATGGACGCCTCACTCGTCCACTCATTATTCCCCAAAACCGTTTCTCACATAGAGCTCATGTCATCATACTTTCCCAATATATGAAGCCTTTTCCATTGAACATGGGTACCTTATAGGGTGGGCCCATAACCTGCAACTTTGAGACCTCCATAGGTCCTCAGAGTAGGCAGCTCACACGAAGCCTCTAGAATAACTTTGACCCCCTTGTGTTTAGCAAGATTAACTGCCACCCTGGTAGACAAAAACTGTGACCACCTTTACCCTTGTGAAGGCAAGATTCCCTTGAGTCGATAGCAAAAATAATCTCTGAATTTGCTTCTCTAAGCAGTAAGTTATGGAGGGTCAAAGTTGGCTTTTTGTACATAGACTCTCTGGGAGAGAGGGTCCAATCTACCAAATTTTTCTAAGTCTTATCTCTCTCTCAATCTGTATCTACTGAAATACGACACCAATCATAATAGTGTGTCGTACGTGCAACTTTGAGACCTCCATAGGTCCTCAGAATAGGCAGCTCACACGAAGCGTGTAGGATAACCTTGACCCCCTTGTGTTTCAGCAAGATTAAATGCCACCCTGGTAGACAAAAACTCTGACCACCTTTTCCTTTCTGAAGGCAAGATTCCCTTCAGTTGATAGCAAAAAGAATCTCTGAATTTGCTTCTCTGAGGAGTAAGTTATGGAGGGTCAAAGTTGACCTTTTGTACAGAGGCTCTCTGGGAGAGAGGGTCCTATCTACCAAATTTTTCTAAGTCCTATCTCTCTGTAAATCTGTATCTACTGAAGTACGGCACCAATCATAATACTATATTGTACAAAAAGGTACGGGTGCCGGTGTACTTTCTGTAAGGCCATTGTACGACATGGCCAACAAGTCGACACATGTCATTTTTGGACTCATTCCTGTAATCCTTTGAGATGTCGTAGTCCAATGTGATTGTGCCACGTTTCAATCGATGTGGCGTTGACCTCAAATCGCCAAAAATCGTATTCTGCAATCTCGGCATTCTTCGCGGTCGTCCGATTAAATCCGGGTTTCAATCGTAGCCGTCATAAATACTTGCGTGATATTTGTTTCGCTTTCGAAAAAAAATGCACGGTATCCATTTCGAGATGTTCCGTACCCCGTATAATACAAACTGTATCTATGTCATAATATCCCGTTAAATGAAATATTTACGTGTAAATATTTATATAAGTATCAAACCCTATATTACGTAACCTTGGTCTTCGACTAATAGGATAAAGCTAACGGCTACCGGCGGCTTTGACGAACGACAGGTACTAGGTTGAAATTCTTGGTCCGGCAGGTACCATTTTGGTAAATCTACTAATCAACTGTCTATCTCCCTCTGGATAGCATAGGTAGCTATGGCTCTAACTCCCTCTCCAACTTTCAATGATTGCGTCAAGTGCTGTCTCCCCCTGGATAGCATAAGCAGCCATGGCTCTAACTCCCTCTCCAACTTTCAATGACTGCGACAAGTGTGGGAGCTGGAGAGAGGAGTTTGAGGCATCTGCCTTTGTTTCTTTTCTACATTTTACCTTTTACAAAACCTAGAAAATACTAAATGAACCTTTAATTTCTACATACCGCAGTATCTACGTTTCCCTTTAAATGAGCCCTACTAAATTTTCTTCTTTTAAATATGTATCACACTCTCTTTATAGACTGGTAACGGACAAACGCAAAATAGGCTACAGGCAGAATGCGAAGAGGCAGGTTCAAATCTAGCTGGACTTAAAAAAATTGTCAAAGTCCGTCTGTTTGACACTATCAGGCAGCCATGGCCGCCTTCTCTCTCTATTTCTTAAACAGCATACAAGCAGCCATGGCCGACTTCTCTCTCTATCTTTTAAACATCATACGCAGTAGAGACCATGTACAAATGATATTTTTCATATTCAGCATTGCACGACCTAAAAAAATAAAATAATCAAAAAATTACAATCACATTAATCCAAAAACAGAAATACATATCTTTCATCTATCTCTACAGTAAATCTTCTTACCCTACATTGAGGTCCCTAATGTCTTCACCCAAATTATTTTTCCCTTACCTCCCTTTCCTTATCTTCCCATGTTATTATGTCTGTTCAAAGCCAACACCCTTAGCCACATTTATTAAAAAAAGACACACACATATATATATATATATATATATATATCTCATTTATCGTTATGCTAGATCATCTTCCCCTACGTCAAAGTTCACCATGTCTTCATCTAAATCCTCTTCCCTTACCTCCCCTCCCTCTTCTTCCCATGCCACCATGTCCTCTTCATAGGTAACATCCTTAGTCTTCTTTAACAATATGAGATTAGTGAAGACCCATACCATATCATTAGCCCCTTTAGCCGTTAATCTATTTCTCTTCTTAGAGTGAATATGGTCTTATGTAGACCAATTCTGCTCACATGAGCTAGCAACTGAGCACAGGGCAAGTATTTTTAGTGTCACCTTCTGCAAAATAGGGGTGGAAGACCCAAAATTTTGCCACCGTTTCCACGCTGGCATCTTCTTTGCACACGATTTTGTAATTTCCCTACCATAAACTCCCTCAAAACCTCTATATTTTTACAACTCAATGCGGGCATCTTCTTGCTTCTCCACATTTGGAAGCATCCTCTCCAACATTGTTTGAAAACCTTCCATAACTGTCGAGTTTGCATATTGCCCATATGCGTGGTTTTGGAACTCCGGATGGAGTACAAAGCTAGCCGCGTAAATGGGCTATGGGCCATTTTCCACCTCCCCACCCAAGATGTCTTGAACTCTTCCAAAATCTGCATGCCCTCACGAATATCATCTCCTCTCGCGACGGCTAAATTATCCAAAAACTGTCCAATAGCGTAAAAACCGTGATAAACCTTCCACACATTCGGGCCACCTCTGTCGTAATCATTGATCAACTGCACCACAGGTTTTAAAATTGACAGAGCCTCTGCCGCTCTAACCCAAAACTCCGTGCTCAAAATGTAGCACTTAATTTTAGCTCTATTTGTCTTGTACATAGGTTTGCCCACCCATTCTTTGAATTTGTCATCAATCATCAAGCGCTCCAGACTCTCTTTCACGTCTAATAACATTTGGAGCATAATAAAATTGGTAGCAAACCTAGTCTCTCAAGGTTTTAGAAGCCGATGAGGAGAAATTTTATTGAACACGGCTACACTCATGCTATAATTAGTGATGAATTTTAGAACTTCTTTTGCCCCTCGAACAGGTTTGGAGATAAATGTCAACTTACTCCAATCTTTCAACATCAAATCTGTTGAAATAAGTAGTTTTTTGTATTTTCTAGTTTAAAATAAATTAGCGGAAACATATATAAGAAATGATGGCAGCCTGCCTCCATCTCTTCTCTCTCTCCCCCATACTTGTTGTAGTCACTGAAATCTGCACACATTCTCCACGCCTACCGCTATTACTTTTTTTTCTACCACCTTACAAATGTATTCGGCGTCTTTAACTTGCCCACTTGTGTCTTCTACTGTCAATAACATGTCACCTTTCGAGGTGACAGCTAGAATAGAACATGTCACCTTTCGGGGTGACATATAGAATATTTAGAAGAGGTCTATCGTACATGTCACCTTTCGGGGTGACATCTAGAATATTTAGGAGAGGTCTATCGTCAACTGCTGTCCCTCCGTCTGATGTGACCGAGGCACTAGTGACAATAATAGTTTCCACATAGCTTGGCAAATCTTTCTTCACATTTTCCAAATCGTTCTTCACATTTTCCTTGGTTTGCAATAAGAAACAATTTCTCATTGCACTACGGATTGGTAACTTGTAAGATCCACCTATATCACCGGTCTTTTTCACCGCTGCCTTCCAATATGGGTCCTTTAAAAGTCTAAATGGCAATCCATTGGCAAAGAAAGTCGTGGCCTATGCTAAATCTACCTCCTTATTATGGTTTTAAAATGCATTTTTATCTTAGTCTGCACAACTCTTACTATAGTATGCGGAGAGGGTGGAAAATTGCTTGTGAGTTCATCCTAGTCGCACATTACAGGTTTTTGAGAGGAATTTGCAGATTTTTGGTTTTTTAAAGCACTAAACTCCTCCTTCACCTCGGCTTGACACATTGTACAGGGTCTAATCCCTCCACAGTTAACATTTCCAAGAAGATGATTTATGATCCTAGTTGCTTGGGCGTTATTTTCAAAGTTGCAATAAATATAGATGCATAATCAGTTGGCAAGAAGAATCCTCGGTTGGCGAGAAAAATCACACCGTCTGCAGCCTTCACGTGTTCCCACTCATATAAAGATTGGGAGGGAGGAGGATAGGTTAGTGGGAGGCGGCGTCCATTTGGTTTCGTTTTCAATAGTCATGGCGCCTTTTTTTTGGAAAAAACGAAGTAGACGTTGGTACAATTTTCAAATTTAGCGCATCAAATAGTGTGAAATCCAACGTCTCTTTTTGAAAATCTCCGTACATTTGCGTAAAAATTACGTACATGTTACGTGAAATTTGTCTTCAATTTACTAGACATATAATACTAATAAATGCAACGTGTGTTTTCGTTATATTCCGTACATTACCAGAAAAAACGATAGAATTTACAGGAAACCCTGTACCTTTTACATAAATTGTCCGTTCATTTTACCGGACAAAAATTACTTCACGATTTTTTGCGATTTTTTCAACAGGCACGAATTATATGTTTAAATCGTAAAAAATGAAAAAATCGCACGATTTTAACAACAACAAATATGGGTCTTAAGGTCATATTGTATGTTTTGCATACAATAGGCATATTGTATGGGCCTACTTTCACCTACTTTTGAACTATGCTTTGTCCTCTCATTTCAACGCCGGATAAGGGTGACTTTCCATCATGCGAAGAGTGGGGAAGTGTACAGAAATCCGCGACTCTTTGTACCAAATCTACTGCCTATTTTGTTTTTATACGAAAAACAACTTTACTGAGAATCTTGCCAATACTCTCCGAAGGTCTTGGAGGTAATACTGGCCGTCAAATGTAAATCTGTGAAGAGTTCGCTTCAATTTTTCTCTGTAACTGTCAACCCACCTCGAGGAGGTGGGTTGGCAGATACAAAAAAAAAATCGTGTCAACCCACCTCGAAGAGGTGGGTTGGCATATACTGTTAGATTTCCTCGAAATCCAGGATACGGCATGTCCCACACTTGGGAAAATTGAGCCGGCCAGGGTTCGAACCTGGGACCTTTCACTTCAGCTGCGAACGCACTACCACTGTGCCACCAGCTCGATGTTGAGACTGGCGGGTCCGTACCCATTTATTACGGGCGGCTCGAGTATGGATATTTCCATATTCTACCCCGTATTGGACCGGCTTCACGTGCCAATCCAACACCCCCCCTCACGGGAAAGCCGGTCAAACCATCCGCAATCCCGCTGGCTCCGATACCATGTTAGATTTCCTCGAAATCCGGGATACGGCATGTCCCACACTTGGGAAAATTGAGCCGGCCAGGGTTCGAACCTGGGACCTTTCACTTCAGCTGCGAACGCACTACCACTGTGCCACCAGCTCGATGTTGAGACTGGCGGGTCTGTACCCATTTATTACGGGCGGCTCGAGTATGGATATTTCCATATTCTACCCCGTATTGGACCGGCTTCACGTGCCAATCCAACACTTTCCCTTTTTCAATTATAGATTCTGGATCTGCGAATTCTGTGGGCAATGGAGCCCATAGAATTTCAGGATATGGGCCCACCATCTAGGGTGCCTATGTTCGATGGAACAGACTTCACTTATTGGGAGTTTATTATGGAGGGATTGCTTTTCGAGAAGCACTTATGGGGAATTGTTTTGGGACAAGTGAGATGTCCGCCACCTGGCTTTGGAGGAGCTTACTGTGGAGAACCATCTGAGGCTGTCCAGAATATCAACCGGAGTTCAAATGCAACGAAAGGTGAAGGGAAAAATATTGTGATGGAAGGGGGAAAAGGGGAGAAGGATAAAGGGACACTTATGGTGAGGGGAGCTATGCTCTCCGCCACATCTTCACTTAGAGGGGTTATAAGTATAACTCAAGAAAATGATAGTAAAATTTGGGAGTATAAAAACACTATAGCAAAACATCTTATACTTAGATATGTGTCTAAGTCCATAGCTATCACTCATTTAAGTCTTACCAAGTCTTCGGAAATATGGAAAACACTAAGGCAGATTTATAAGAGTGAGACTATTCAGAGGCAGCAGTTAGTATAACAGGAAATAGAGGCCTATGTTTATAAAGGCGGTAACATTATAGAGTTTTGCAATGATATTGCTGCGTTATATGTTGAGCTTGCTAGTGCGGGGTATGTAGAATCTGAGGAGAGAAAGATCAATACACTACTCATGAAACTCCCAGATGAGTACGAAAACATCATTAATCGTATGCAGGCAATGGATGGCTCTTCATGGACTTGGAGCTTTACCATGGGGATAATTCTTGTGAGGGAAAGCACTTTGGAGCTTCGTAGGGGAAGTGAGAGGGTAACTGCATTTACAGCTGGTGGTGATTGGCGGAAGCGTGATGAGAGGAACGGCGATGACGAGCGGAAGCGTGATGAGAGGAAGAAAGACGAAGGCAAACCTTATCGGAACTTTGGTGGAAAGAGAGGGAGAGGAAAAGAAAGGGGAGCTTTGAAAAAGGGTGTTTGCTTCTTTTGTAGAGAACCGGGTCACTATATAGAGGAGTGTCCTTGTTTGGAAGAACTTCGAAGTTGGAATGTGAAAGAGGAGGAAGAAGGGGAAGAGGAGAAAGAGGATGAAGAAATTTTGGAGCTTCTTCACATCGGTAAAATGGAGAAGAGAGAGAAGTACACAGAAATTACACGAAATCAACGATGTGCTTTTGGAGGTATAAGGGAAGTAAAGGGAAGGGAGGTACTTGAGGGAGTTAGAAATGATGAGGATGTCAAGGAGTGTAAAAAGTATAACTGCTCGGGTGAGCAAATTCAGTGATTCTTTTTGCGTTTGACTCAGGGGAGTCTTGTCCTCACAGGGGTGAGAGTGGTCAGAATATTTGTGTGCCTGGGTGGCGCTTATTCAGTGGGAAAGTCAAATTGGGGAATATTGTCCAAAACACATATTCAAGCTTTGCATTCTGTGGTGGAACTGAGCACACAAAAGGTCTTCTCTTCACACGGGTGAAGGTGTATTGGGGTTCTAATTGTCAAGGGATCATTCATTTGGGTTTATATCAACTTGGAGTCGGCACTATCTAGATTAGCTTCTTTTGGATCTGCGAATTCTGTGGGCAATGGAGCCCATAGAATTTCATATACAAAAAAAAAAATTGTGACACGCTGGATGATTAAGCTACGTGTCATGATGGAAAACCAACGAAAAATCTTAAGATTTGCACATGACATGCGCTTTCCAAAATACAACCGAAAATAAAAACGAAATTTCATAAAATTCCCTCGTCAGGCTATTTTCGCTAACTTTTGTTCGTTACACTATTTCTCTCAAAGGACTTTCGTAATGTTCGAAAACAAAAACCCTAAAAAATGAGCTGGCGTTCAGACTAGCGTCTGCAAAAAGTATAAAAAATTTGTCGTATGATTACTTTGTACGCAGGTACATGGTACTCAAGTCAAGATTTGAAGTTAAGTTTGTCGGTGCTAAAAATCTGAAAGATATTCAATATCGGATTGTAGCTCGCGTGGCGCCAGTCAATTCAAAACACGTGGCTTACGGACTCTACGTGATGGAACATCGACTCAATCGACCAAGTCTATAGAGTTTGTCGTACAATAGCATTGTTTCCAAATGCCAATAACCGTTCATAAAATCATTCGCGATTTCTTTTCGCGTACAATTCTCCAAAAGTCTGAAGTCTCAACATTGCCCAACAGCCGTACACATGCGGCTGATGAGTCGAACTTGTCGGAAACTGGATGATTTCCCGTTCTCCATTCCCATTATTAAATACGACAAAGTTAACGAATGGCTCTGCGTTACAGTTGGCACAAATATTTTGCCAGTTATCGCATGCGCTTAAGAAAATTAAACTCGTAAGGACTTAAGGGACATAACGTATTGCGTCCGGAATTTTTGTCGCCCGTCGATCTACAAAGAATAACACATCGAGGTAGCCACGTGGAAACCTATGAATCGAAAGTTGCAACCTTTTACGGCTACAATGTTTCCACGTGTCTTCTAATTTTTGTTACTGTATACAAACAATTTTTTGACTACGAATATTTTGTCCTCTAACGATTTTGTGGGGCACGGTAGATTTCAACTGTATTGCCATCTATGCGCACTTTAAGCATGTTTTTACCCATTCAGACAGTAGGCCGCGCCAGCGGGCCGAAGGCCGAGCACGTAGCACGCGCGTAAGCGCGAAGCCAGCTACCCGGTATAAATATCTCTAATACGTTTAGCAACATTTAAAAGACACGGATTGATTTCTTTGAATGTACGGTGTACTTCTGATTGAAAAGTACGAGGTTAATCTACAAAGGAGGAGTTTGTCGTATGTTCGAATTCTGTTTTTACTTTGTACAGACCCCATAGAATTTTGAATGGTCAATATGCTCACCCAATTCGTGTAGTCGGTCCATCAATGGGGTCATTTAGAATTTGCCACGTGGCCTTCGCAAACAAAATAGAACTTAAGGAACAACAAACATATGTGTAGATTATTTTTTCCAAAAGCCAATCTTTATTGCAAAAATTGCGATGGCAAAACCATCTAAGAACAAAAAAGGTAAAACTGAAAAAAAAAACATTTGGAGACTACAAGAGTCACAAAAAAGTAATATACGCTTAAAGACTGAAACGATCCACAACAATACTAACAAGAGCAAAGAACTAAAACAAAACAAAAACAAACTGAGAACGCCTACAAAATGAAAAAAACCCAGACTAGACTACATGTAGACAAACTAATTTCCAAAACCACGGAGATCATGGATGTGAACCGGGTCCCTTGGCGGAAGGTCTGGAAGACCCCGCCGGTCTTCCGTAAGTGTGCTACGTCGAAGGAGAGCCGCCGCTTGCGCTCGCTGAAGTAAAATTGAGACACGCTGACGATAAAACGCAACCAATAGACTTCATGGAGGACTCCCTGGACCCTAGGATTCAAAATTTTGTCGCGCACACTGTCAAAGGATATCAACAAAAGACTTGTCCAAAGAACCAAAAATCTCCACTACAAATGGGACAAATTGGTCTGTCGGTGAGCGTAGTCTCGTTCTTTTGTAGCCGATGCGTCTCGAGCCGCCACACCTGAATGCGAAGCCGCGCGAGATGAAATGTGTGTCCCAGTCGGATCGGTGAGGACCACATCGCCAAGCGTCCTCCTAGCACCATGAAGAAAAACCAAATGAACCTGAGGGCTGTGAGAACCCTTAGATTGGGGCCTAGGTGGAAGTATATTAGAACCTCACGTTTGACAGTGTAGCACGCCTCAACACCAATGGCAGCAATGGCATCTCGCACCAAATCATACGCAACAGTTCGTTCCCCCCCATGCGAGCAACTAAGCAAGTGGATTCCCTCGCCATCAATAAGTTCATTACAAACGGATCGAGCCCCCCCCAAAAGCGGAGGGTGAGGTAAACCAAACCGCAAGCGTAAAGCACAAGTAAATTGGTCAGACGATAGACGGAGTGTCGAAAAAGTTGGTGTTGCTTGTAGCCATGCACCAGCCCCTGGCCCAGAACACGAACGTAGTCGAGCACGCGCTTGAGCAGAAGGTAGCGCCTCCAAGAGGTTTGCAAAATCAGCGGCAGCTACTTGCTCAGATATGCGTTGTTGAAGTTGGAAGTTAGTGACGGCCATGAGAGAATGAAAGGGTGGAACTTGGTTTCGAGCGTTCGGAGGTAGTAGCGCACGAGCGGAAAGGAGAGCTTGGTGAAATGGAAATAGCCCGTCCTCCACCTTAGAGACAACTTGCGCCAGAATAGGGACATCATCCACAATGAAGCGAGATGTGATAGTAGGAACCACCAAACCCAACTACCCAAATATGCCGCTGGCGCAACTTTGGCTACGGAAATCAAACCTAAACCGCCGTTGGAAATAGGGAGGCTTGCTTGCTAACGAGCCAGTGGCCCCTCCGGACGATCAAACATTCCGTGACCAACGAGGTGATGAAGCACACCCAAATGTTTGTCATCAAAATCCTTAAGGAAGACAAAAAAGAAGTCGTGGGTGGTAAAGTCCGTGCAAGATAGAGAGGGCGCTGAGCAAAACAACGGATTAAGATCGAGAATGGCACTTGTGCATCCGACAACTTGGGGAGGTCGTCGCTATGAGAAAGATCCTCCAACAACGCATCCTCGACCACCTGGTTGACAAATGAAGTACCACCAATAGGGCAACCTAAAGCTTTGATACCCTCATCGTGAGATGCAAGACGAAAATCGTTGGGGAGCGGGCAATCAGGCGGCAAACCTTGTGGGCACCAAGCCACGCACTTAGATGGTTTAACAGAGAGCCCAATCCGATGAAGCTGGTCCGCAAAATGAGAGAAAGCAGAAAAAACCTGATCACGCGGACCCACGATATGCGTGTCATCTGCGACTGAAGGAAATAAACAACTCGGGAAGGCTGTAGCTGACGCTCGTAATGCTTCAAGATGGGCAAGAGCAAAAAGAGGTGCCCCTAAAGGATCACCTTGGCGAGTGCCGGTTGCAGACTCTAAAGTGGCAACATCACCCAACGCACCCCCAAGAGGAAAGAGTACTGAGCTAGGCCGAGCATAAAAAGATCGAACAAAAGGGAATAATTGGTTGATAGGTGAAGGTGCGTGTCGTAGTTCTCGAAAAATAGCATTACGATCAATTGTATTGAAAGCGCTAGCCACATCCACCTGAAGGACCACCCAATCTGGATGAAGATCCAAAACAGTTCGCAAGCCATGGATAACCGCCTCGCAACCCCTTTTCGTAGCAACACCAAATTGATGCGGCGAAAAATGGTCGTGAAACGCTGCTTGGAGTTAGATACAAATAACACGAGCCACCAATCGGTACAAAACTTCACCAATAGCGATTGGACGAATCCCCCTAGCAGGCTTAGAAACATCCACAAGTCGTGCGGCAGAAAAGAAGCGGAACTGCACTATGGGGAGTGTGCCCACGTGCCATCCCAGAGGCTACCTTGAAGAGGAGGTCGAATCCTTGGGATGGGGTCTCAGGAGGAAAGATATCACGGAGTAATTCATAACCATCCTAGAGGGACCACCAGCCGAAAGGTGAGGAGACTTGGTGAGGGCCTTAAAAATGCCTTCACGATCCAAATCAAACGATTCAAGAGGGTCATGCCCTTCAACAAATGAGAGGATGTCGTCACGTGCAGGAGGATGCAATAAACACAATGCGTCAACAGTTGCCTCAGAAGAGGGAGAGGGTGTGAAAGGTCGAAGAGCTCGCGCAACCCGAGAAAATTCACCCGAACGACCAAGGAGGACAACTCGGTGCCATAGAGAACGTGATATTGAGCTGTAGAAGATAAAAATTGAAAACTCCAACAGTCGTAGAAGATAAAAAACTGAAAAATCCAACAGTCGTAGAAGATAAAAAAGCGAAAACCCCAACAGGAGACCACTCCACAGAAGGCGACTAGTAACCAAGGGACGTGGCAATTTTTTTTTGGGATCGGGCGCGGAGGGTTGAAGGTTAAAAGTGCAAATCTGAGACCTCCATTAGAACTCAGATTAGACCACTTGCTAGAAGCCTCTAGGATAACCTCAGTTCTTTTAGCTTTGTTTAAATATTGCTGACACCCTGACAGAATATAGACTGACCAGACTGCACCCCTTGGAAAAGCTGACTCCCCTGAGTCTGCCACAAAACGAATCGTTGAATTTTCTCCCCTAAGCATTTAATTATCAATGGTCAAAGATGACATTTTTTACAGAAGGGCTCTGGGAGAGAGGCTGCTACCTTAATATTTTCTATGTCCTGAACCCCTCTCTTATCCCTCTACTATTGAAATACGGAGCCAATCAATTCAGTGTACAGTACAGAAAGGTACTTAGCCCGGAGTACTTTCTGTACGGCCATTGTACGACATGGCCAAGAAGATGACGCCCGCCATTTTCGGGTTCACCATGGTATGTCCTGGAGATGCCGCCATCCAATGTCAGGTTACCACGTGTAACGCGACATGGCTGGGACTGCAACCAGCCAAATCATCCATTCCGCGATGCCGGCTTCTTCCTCCGCCGTTCGATTGATATCGGCCTTAATTTACAGCCGTTAAATACAAATAATACTTTTAGATGTGATTCTATCTTACTATGTCTATGTGATTGTAGTCCGTTCATCAATTAAATGAACTTTCCTATTTGTACATCTTTAAGTATCTATCGTACCCTATATACCTCGACACAGGTGCTAGGCTACATGGTAACGACGCTGGTCTATTTAGACGGACGGTAGGTACCAAGAACAAATCATGGGTCTGTTAACCTTTTTTGTAAGTTTAACAAAGGACTGCCTTCTGACTCTAGGAGAAGCATAGGGAGCCATGGCTCAAGCTTCTTCTTCAGCCTCCAGTGACTACGACAAGTATTGGGCTAGAGAGAGAAGTTAGAAGCAGGTTACCTCTGCTTTTCCTTCGTCATTTTAGATTACTTAAGAAACCTAGAAAATACATAAGAAAACCTTTTAATTTCAACACTCCCCTTATTTTCTAGTCACCTTTTAGTTTAAGTCCACACTTTTCTCTGTAAAATATTAATTTAGGAGAAGGCACAGGCTTTCTCATCATGTTTGCCACCATTTCACTGTCTGGTCTATATTCTAGACTTATTATTTTGTTCTCCACCTTTTCCCTAACAAAGTTAAGTCTGATATCCATGTGCATTGCTTTAAAATGATGTTTAAGATTAGCAGCAATTGGAATTAGTGCTTGATTATCACAGATGATTTTTTGAATTCCAATCTTAAGATGTCCCAATTCACCAAGTAAGGATTTGACCCACATCAATTCCTTTACAACAGAGCAAGATGTCAAATACTCAACCTCCATGGTGGACTAAGCAATGACCTTTTGCTGCTTACTGCTCCAGCAACAAGCACCATTCCCCACATACAACACATATCCAGATGTACATTTTCGCATCGGAGCATCCCCATAGCTAGCATCACTCCAAGTGGTGATGTCAGTGTTTTCCCCACCCAGATGCAGCCATAGATCCCTAGTTGCTATGATATATCTGAGGATCCTTTTAGCTGCTTCCCAATCCCTTTTGGTAGGAGCATTCAGACTCCTACTTAGCACTCCTACAGCTGCTGCCAAATCCGGTCTAGTAGAATTCATAAAATAAATCAGACTGCCCACTACCTGTGTGTATGGAATAGTCTGCATAAACGTATTTTCTGTTGAAATTTATGTATTTTCTAGGTCTGTATTGGAAAAATAAATAGAGTTAGTCAGCAAAGGCAACATGCTTCTCGCTCAACTCTCTCCGGTCCCCATACTTGTTGGAGTCACTGAAGACCAGAGAGAGAGCTAGAGCCATGGCTGTCCAAAGAGAATAGGCTAATTCGTAGTTTGTACCAAAATGTGTATGCCGAATGATTTGATCTAGGAACCTATATCCCATAATAGACCCATGAAGGACCACCCAATATGGATGAAGATCCAAAATAGTTCGCAAGCCATGGATAACCGCCTCGCATCCCCCTTTCGTAGCAACACCAAATTGATGCGGCGAAAAATGGTCGTGAAACGCTGCTTGGAGTTGGAAACAAATAGCACGAGCCACCAATCGGTACAAAACTTCACCAATAGCGATTGGACGAATCCCCCCAGCAGGCTTAGAAACAGCCACAAGTCGTGCGGCAGAAAGAAGCGGAACTACACTATGGGGAATGTGACCACGAGCCATCTCAGAGGCTACCTTAAAGAGGAGGTCGAATCCCTGGGATGGGGTCTCGAAGGAAAGATATCACGGAGTAATTCATAAACCATCCCAGAGGGACCACCCGCCAAAAGATGAGGAGACTTGATGAGGGCCTAGGTAAAGGCTTCACGATCCAAATCAAACGATTCAAGAGGGTCATGCCCTTCAACAAATGAGAGGATGTCGTCAGGTGCAGGAGGATGCAACAAACGCAATGCGTCAACAGTTGCCTCAGAAGAGGGAGAGGGTGTGAAAGGACTAATAGCTCGCGCAGCCAGAGAAAATTCACCAGAACGACCAAGGAGGACTGCTCGGTGCAGTCTAGCGGTAGAACTTGGTAATGGGGCGCGACGACGAGGAGATGAAAGAGAAAGGCCAATAACTCGATCCGTGTGCTCTTGCTGTAAAGACTCCCAATCGCCACGCAGAAAGCTTTGACATCGAGCCCTAGTCTCACGAGCTTCACTAGCTCCCCCTCCAGGTGGCAAAATTACGACCCAAAGCGGAAACATGAAGAGTAAATGCCAAGCTGCTTCATTTGAGATATCATTAGCCAATAACTCCAAAGGAAGACGCAAAGCTGTTAGGATAGGTTCTCGAAGATGACAAGGAATACAGGTGTAGAGACGCGGACGCGGGTAACCTAAGAAATAGCACCCAAGAACATCAAGGCGTCCAACAAACTGGCAATCAGTCTGAGATGGTTGACGACGAGCAAGAGGGTGCGTAGGATGTTCAGGCGAATAAGGGGGAATATCAACCTTGGTCTTTGGGCAAGCTTTCGAATGTCTTGAGATACCCGACCCTGCCGCGTACAACTTGCCACACCCAGAACATGGAACTCGAGAAGGGCCCGAATTGGGTACGGAAGTTGATGTCGTCTCCAAAACCAAAGGTGTCGGGGATAAAGGGGTTGAAGAAGGAGGATGTGATTGTTGGCTTAATGGACCCACATCTGATACCAATGAAGCACCAAGTGAAGTTGGGGATCGTTATTTTTTCCAGGCTGATTTGCGCATCTAATTTTTGTCGCTATATTTTTGCGCGTCATTTTTTGACCAGCAAATTGGCCCCAAGGGAACCCGACTGTTAGATACCAAGAAAATGAGACGGACAAAGCAGCCATAACATTTTTTTTTTGAAATCACATATTTTTGTTCTTCCTTTGTATTGCCACGTAGCGAGTTGTGAATGGATAAAATTGTGACGCGGTCACGCCAATTGCAACTGCCCCAACAAAAGACGTTGTACGTCCCAAAACAACCGTTTTATGACCCGATGGAGCCCATGCGAAAGTGCATACGAAGGAGATCTATGCGGACGCTATTTATCTACGAGCGGGAGATTCTGCTTGGTTGCTCTATTTTGACCAATGACCATAGCGACGACCATGTACATTGTTGTCCTTTTATTCAAAGATTGTCGCGTGAGAGAAATGATGCGGTAATGGTGCTTTATGTTTTCGCAATCCTTGATACACGCATGCGATCGTATCGACAAACGTTTGCGCGACGTCACGTTTTGATATGCGAATCATTTGCAAACGTCAAGTCTAACGACGGGGCTCTTCGCTACAAGGGTGGCTTAAAGCAAATGGCCATTGTAAGGGAGAGCGCCAATTTTGTCGTATTGACTAATGGTTCAAATAACACAATCTTAGGCCTTTTCTCCATTAGGCGCCGACAGTAATTGTACAGATACGTTTACTTGCAGTAATTTTTCGTTCACTTCTCCATCAGTAATGCTTCTTTCACTTCTCCATCAGGTCGTGTCAGCAAGGAATCTATCGCCTTCGTGCTTTCTTTCGATAGGATGCATATAGGTTCCTGTTCTAACGGTGAGCATAGTCAAAGATTCCAAAAGCACACTATCTGGAGTCGTATCCGTACATCCAGCCGCAAAATAAAATAACGTGAATGTACAATTTGTACGTTTGTGGTTTTTCGTTGTACCAAAGGTTATAGATTCCTTCCTTTCGAAAATCAAAAGATGTACAGGCGTACATTAATGTAGCGTCACGTCACATTCTTCAAGAAATATTTTTTGGTGGTTTTCGTTGGATTTGATTCCCGCCTGTCCGAAGGCGCGTGGCCTATGTCTGAAGGCGCGTGGCGTATGCCACATGTAGGGTTCCTATCTGACATCCATCGTGGATCGTACGTGACCTTTCCACGCGTAAAAATTTTACACGTTCAACGTGTTCCTAGTCTCCTGCCACTAGCTAGACACTGGCTGACACTGGATAAAATGACCGCTTGCTTCGAAAACACATAATCGGACGGTCGACGTTGTCGCCCAAAAGTTTGGAGAATCTTGACGAGTCTCCAGTAATCGTGCACTTTTTACAGTAGTGAACCTCACTTTTCGCTTGATGAAGGTTAACCCTTGGCGATAAAATGTTTTGTTTGAGAGGGTAAAAGTGCTCGCGCGTCCATTAATTTTTCCGGCTATTGAAGGGCTCTCCGATACATTGGACATTCGCCACAACCCTTGCTGCTTCTCGCACTAAAAACAACGACATTCGACTGCTGTACGGGGGTTATAATATTTTTAGCATAGGAATGTCACGAAGATAAGTCACACTATTTATAGAGCGGACACTTACAACGTAATTCATGCATGCCGGAAATTATGTGGCATAGGGGGAAAACACGCTCGGACGGTTACTAGAATGTTGGAGCCAACCGAATGCATTCTTTGGCCTTTCTGGGGAGCTTCCGAGAAGAGCGGACAAATGTAGTATTTTTCACAATGATTGACCGTACCGCAGCCGGCACCGGCAAGCAACTGCCGGCACCCGCCCTGCACTTTCTCCAGATTCCAAGGACGGCACGTGTGAGTGGCCATCTCCATCTCGCAGCACAAAAGTCAACCATAGTTGTAACTATAATATTCTAGTTTCAAACCCTGTTAGGGCTTCTACCCCCGTAATAAAAGTCAACTGTAGTGGGTAGCTAAGTTAGTATTCCACTGCGAACCCGTCGGCCTTGTAGCCTTTTACCCATTAAAATTTTTATGTTCAGTGCGTTCGCACTAAACCTTTTTCGCGGGGGCACTTAGGTACGTGCGCAGGCAAACGTACAGTGCGTTATTTAGTGCGGTGAATCGTCAACCACAAAAGAAAAGAAAGCCACCAACGCCAAAAGAGGCAATATACAATTTATTTCCAAACCACAAGGAATACGCACCATTCGATGTGCCGTATAATTCGTTTGTCTCATTACAATACACCGTGTATCGCTATTAGTGTCAACACTGATAGCGATACACGGTGTAGCGTTCGCTCGCGGCCAATGGTTTTTCTTCGGTCCGCTTGTGGCCGTCTATCTTTTTTTTTCCCGGTTCCACTCCCGTGACATTTGTAGTCGTATAGTTGGCAGAAAAAAACGTGCAGCCCGTCGGCGTTGACACGTATAATCAACGGCGACGTTGTCGTACGGAAACTTGGGGTGCGCATACAATATGCATATAATATGGCACTTATATAATTTTTTTCTGTTCGCTTTGAAAAAACATATTATAAAAACTCTACTTTCAAAGCTACAATACTGTACGATCCTGCTACAGTACAGTACTGTAGCATATTCGGGGATTGGCGGTCAAGCAAGGACCATTTGAGCGGCCATTCGGCATCAGAAGCCCGCCGCGTCAGTTCTAGGATTCGCGGCAGCGCGTAACGACTGCAGTACTGGAGCGCCAAGGGAAAACTAACGTGGGGACCAAACCAAATCTGAATGACGTCACATGTTTTAAGCCGTTCAAATAAATAGCGTTCGGAAAAGAACAATCAATGCCCTGAACGCTATTTTATGTGAAAAGGTTTAGAATGAGGGTGACGTTCCATCAGGCGAAAAGTGGCGTAGCTTACAGAAATCCGCGACTCTCCGTACAAAATCTACCGCCTATTTTGTTTTTATATGAAAAACAACATTACAGAGAATCTTGCCGATACTCTCCGAAGGTCTAGGAGGAAGTACTGGCCGTCGGATGTTAATCTGCGAGGAGTTCGCTTCATTTTTTTCTGTAACTGTCAACCCACCTCGAGGAGGTGGGTTGGCAGATACAGAAAAAAAAATATTGACACGTTGGACGATTAAGCTACGTGTCATGATGGAAAACCAACGAAAAATCTTAAGATTTGCATATGACACGCGCTTTCCAAAATACAATCGAAATAAAAACGAACTTTCGTAACATTCCCTCGTCACGTTTTTTTTTGTAACTTTTGTTCGTCACACTATTTCTCTCAAAGGACTTTCGTTACGTTCGAAAACAGAAACCCTAAAAATTGAGTTGGCGTACAGACTGGCGTCTGCAAAAAGTATAAATTTTTGTCATATGATTACTTTGTACGCAGGTACATGGTACGCAAGTCAAGATTTGAAGCTAAGTTTGTCTGTGCTAAAAATTTGAAAGATATTCAATATCGGATCGTAGCTAGCGTGGCGCCAGTCAATTTTGAACACGTGGCTTACAGACTCTACGTGATGGAACATCGACTCAATCGACCCAGTTTGTAGAGTTTGCCGTACAATTACAAAAACGTATGATGGAACTTCACCCTGATACGGTACCGGAAGTAAATATAAATATACCTATGTACCGTGTCGTAGCATACTTCAATGAGTTCGATCGACGGTGGTTGGACGGTAAAGAAGTGATCAAGTCTAAATATTAGAGGTTGGAGGAGTACGGATATTATTTCTGAAAAATGTCGTACAAGAGCACTCCAATCCCCTTTTTATAAAAAATGTTTTACTCCAAACCCATTTCTTCACATTGAAGGCAACCGTTTCTACTCCCTCCCCTTTTTTAACTTGTACTTGATTTTAAGCCTGTACGTTTGGAGTGGTCCCCTCGTACGCTCGTAGACAAATCATCTGGAGACCTTATAATTTATAACAAGGTTTTCTGTGTCCCTGATATTCTTGGGTAAAACCATGCCCTTGTGTCGAATGTTCTTCAAACGAAATGCAATGACTAAGTACAAGGCCATAGAAAAACCGTGACAGTCAAAAATTGTGAGGACAGAATGGGCAAGGCTCCGTGGAGCCCTCCAATCAAAAGAATGCCGGCCATAAGAATGGGAGAACTCATCCCCCACAACGTCCAAACAACCAATAATTGACTGCCATCCGGCTGAAGTCATCCCTAGCATCGTGACATGCATTAGCACGGTCCCTCTTACCAGCGTCTCGTCACGCAAAGCCACTCCAGCATGCCAAGACACCTGACTCATGACTATAGCAAAGGTGTGACTGTGACAGAGACAGGCAATGGGCACCATCTAGCAAAACAATATATCTTAGAAACTTAATCGGCATTCCATGGGTTGGATATTCATCACTACCTAACTAACTAAGTAAAGTAAAATTTTATAACCGAAAAAATTGTAAAAGGAATTGCAACCTATCTTCGAGCACTGCACGGCATGAAGTCTGTAGACACAGATTATCATTATGATCGATGTTGATAATTGTAGACACTTACATATTCAAAGATTCAATTATCATTCGTTCTTGTAAAACCTGTTAACACCAAAGTGGATTCTATAAGCATGCAATTGTCAACATCGCTTCCAACTTAGAAACTTAGAATGAACATCATTAAAATGATCCTCACTCAACTTATTGTTTGCACACACCTCTTATCTTTTCACTTCCGATTGGCTTTTATTTCACTGCCCGATTCGCCATCTTCTTAACAAAGGTATACAGTAGCAGTTCAGTGTCAGATTTGCCATCTTCTTAACAAAGGTATAGCAGTTCAGTGTCAGATTTGCCATCTTCTTAACAAAGGTATACAGTAGCAGTTCAGTGTCATATGCTGTATAGTACATTGTGTAACATTATTAGCATTGATGTTTTTGCTTTGCCACTTAACTAAACTTTTATCTATGCACACATGTTAAATTTTTGTGTAGAGAATATTAATGGGAAGGTTAGAGTCCTACCTTTCCACCGCAACCGTCGGATTAACAATCGGAGAAGTGTGCACGAAGACAATGTTGATTTAAAGTGGCAAAAAAATACATTAACACTAGTAACAATACAAGGTGCACTGTCATCTGTCCGTTTTGATACACACATCCCTCACTACGCGACGACACCTACTCCCCGTCACCATGTACCTCCGGATCTCGTCTGCGGCTGCTGCCAACCGCACGCCCACGAGCGAAATCATAGGTGCGGCCCCTTTCCGTAATCCTTAAACTCCTTCCCCCCTTCTATTCAACGCCAGACACCCCATTTTCCCTCACTAAAATTACACACACCTCAAACCCTTTACCACACAGCGCACACACCATAACCAAAACCCGATATTTCTCCCCTTCCCCTCATCCAATATCTTATCCGGTCCCTCCCTCTTCAGCACTCTTCCCTTTCTCCTCTAGTGACGTTCTTCTCCTCCTTCCCCTCCGACAAACCAATCTCACGCTTCATGATTATCATTTCTCGCGATTTCTTTTACATTGAAGCGATTTCGACACTTAGTTTCTTCGGTTTACTAGATTCATGGTTTCCTCGATGCCACCTTCTCGATTTATTATCTTTTCGATTCTTCTTCGATACCGAGATACCACTATTTCTCGATGTCTTGTTTCCATGCCATATCCTTTCTCAGATCTTCCCACTCTCACCATGGTTCGTCTCACTCCATCTCTGTCACCATGGTCTCTTTCTCTTCCCATTTCCTTCTCCCTCTATCACTTCCTCCCTCTCATTCAATGACCATGCCCGACCGTGCATACTCGCCCCTTCTCCCTCGTTCACCTCCTCCACCTAAACCTCGTACACAAGCCTCAACACGCATAGAATGTAGGGGGTGTCATAACCATTTCGCGACCGATGTCGGTATTGCCCAACATACAAAGAGTTGTCAACAATTTTTGGCCCAGAGCGGCCCTTCCTCTAGTACCCTTTCTTCCACTACACTCTCGTCCAGATCTACTAGCGAAGATTGGGCATTTTTACGTGATTTAGACGTGCTCGAAGCTTATGATTTGGGGCCCCCCCGTCCGCGATTATACACGCGGATTCCCATGGTTGTGCGGATTATCCTACAGGACGCCCTCCACCTTCCTTTGTCCCGTATTTATTCGGATCCCACGGATGTTGGACCTTGGAACCTCTTTTTCATGTTTTCACTTTAGGTTCTAGTCTTACCTGGCCGTGGCGGTGGTAGCGAGGCCCGAGAAACTATGGCCCGATGTCGGCGTTTCCTTCGAGGTGATTGGCGAGCCCTTCATACCGAGCACGAGGATCGAGTTGCGAGTGTTTCTTTCACACCACGTCGTACATCTCGGACTTCAGATGTGCCATTTTCCTATCGTCGTGCGGTTCATTTGGGGTCGAGTTGGTGAGCACTGTCAAGCGGTTTGGGCCCTCCACCCATTTAATCCTACTCCTCGGTCTGCAACGACTGTTGAGATTCTCCAGGCTCTTCATCCACCAGCTCTACCTCCCAGTCCCCCTCTATTCACATCTTCGAGCCGATAGAGTGTTTAATCTTGGATCGAGACTCTTTTATTAAATCCTTTAGGACTTCTCCACATCTTTCAGCGGGGGGTCCTTCGAGCACTGTTTATAAGCTATTTCTCAACATTTTGCCTCCAGAATCTGGTGTTCGAGAATTTGATATGTTTTTTCGAGTGTGTTCCCTTATTGCAACAGGCACTGTCCCTTCTCGTATTTGTGATCTCCTCACTACCTCCTGCCTCATAGCTGTCACCAAACCCAATGGGGGAATCCGTCCTATTGCTGTGGGCGAGGTATTGTACCGATTGGTGGCCCGTGCCATCTGCATCCAGCTTTAGCCCGCTTTCCATGATTATTTCTCTCCTCGTCAGTTCGAAGTGGCAACCCGGGGGGGTTGTGAGGTCGTGGTCCACGGGATCCGAGCTTTGTTAGATGCCCATCCGGACTAGTTAGTCCTACAGGTGGATGTTTCCAATGCCTTTAATATAGTGGATCGGAATGCCATTTTTTCAGAGCTTATGGCTGCACCTTCCCCGATTGTCCAGATATTTCCTTTTGTGGGAGTTTTTTATATTTGAGCATTAGCCTCTCTTTCTCCACTGATGATGATTTGGTCCCACTTTCCTCCACAACTGGCACTCGTCAGGGTGATCCTCTTGGGGGGCCTTTGTTTGCCCTAGCCCATTACGGCGCCCTCCGAGCTTTTGCAGCTGCTTACCCTTGTTGCCTCTTCTATTCATTTGCAGTTGACACACATATTATCGGTCCCTCAAACCAAGTTATATCGGCATATAACTTTTTCAAGGCTTGTTTGGCCGAACTTAATCTTTCGGTTCAGCCCTCTACGTGTGTTGTTTAGTCCCCACGTACTATTCCTCCTCCTTTCACTCCCCCTCCTGGTTTTTAGACTCCTTCTCTTTCCGAAGGTATTCGTGTGTTGGGTTGCCCGCTTGGTTCCGATCCATACGTCACGACATTCCTTGATTCCGCCCTTTAGACACATTTATCCCACGTGGACGACCTTCCTCACCTTTCTGATCCCCAGGTGGCCTTTGCTCTTCTGACACGGTGTTTCCCTCACCGGCCCTCTTACCTTACTCGGACTTCCCCTCCCACCCCTTCTTTTGTGTCCTCACTTTCTGCATTCGATGATTGCCTTATGGATGTCCTCCACACTTTGTTGGGCCGTGGAGCTTTTGATCGCGAGACTGGGCCTGCGGCACGCATCCAAGCCTCTCTTCCTATATCGGTTGGCGGTTTGGGTTTACTCTCGACGACGCGTGTTGCTCCTGCCGCCTATTTTTGGAGTTGGTGCCTTGTTGCTTCCACTATTGCCTCTCGTTTTTTCTGGCCGAGGACACTCCTATTCATGCGGCCGTGGTTCCCCGTGTTTCGGATGGTGAGCTCGCCTTCCAGCGATCCCTTTTGGATGCACCAAGTTCTCTTAATCTGGCTGCTATCGAGGACATGCTGATTTTTTCCACTCTCGTTACGCCATCAGTTGCGCGTGTCCAAGAATCCAATTCTGATCGGGTTGTTGCCGCTATTAAATCAGAGCTTTTTCAAGCGCTTCCCTCTAATTCTTCGCGTGCATGTTTTTTGTCTTGTGGCGGACTTGACTTTGGAGCTTGGTTATTGGCTGTCCCTATCTTATCCACTTTTCGTTTAACCCCGGCTCAGTTCATCACGACCCTTAAGTTTTGGCTTGGCCTCACTCACCCACCTTTGCTTGGCTCACTTGTTTGCTCCTGCGGCCACGTTCTCGAGCCCGACGGGGTCCATTTGCTTCGTTGCTCCCACGAGGCGAGTTGATTCAGGCGCACGACACATTTCGAGACACCATCGCTACTATCGCTTCTGAGGGGGTGTTTTCTGTTCGTCGGGAGGTCTCTCACATTCTTCATTCGCGTCGGATTGACCTTGTATTACTTGATGGTGCGCGTCGTACATTTGGTGACATTGTTTTGGCAAACCCTACCTCAACCACTGTCGCCAACCAAGCAGCTCGACATGTGGGAGTGGCTGCGCGTGACGCGGCTAAAAGGAAGGAGCCTGATTATGCCCATCGCGACGCTATGGATGGCTTCATTCCGATGGCGGTCGAGATATTTGGTTGTTTGGGTGTGGCTTTGGACGAGTTTTTCTGTACTTGTGGTCGACGCTCGTTCGAGAGGCGAGGACCTGGGAGCCCTCCTGTTTGTTTCAGTCCTTACTTCTTTTTATCGTCAACGTTTTTCCGTGGTCCTACAACGGGTGTTGGCTTCTATATTACTTCGATCGTCTATTGCCGTTATGGATAGACGGCGTGTTCCGGAACTTCCTCCTTGTGCTCCTCCAGGATTCAAGGACTTACATGGTTGCTTTCCGTAGATTTTTAGTTCTGTTGGGGGTTTTTTGCTACGTGTTAGTTTTTTCCTTTGATGTTTTGTTTGTTGGGGTTTGCTTTTTTGGGTGTTTTCGACTTCCTTGCCATCCTTTCGTATTTTCGTCGTTTTTGCCTTGATTTTCCCTTTTGTTTATTCCCTCTTTATGTGGTTTTTCAGTTTTAGCAATGCTACATCTTTTTGTTCCTATGGACTCAGATGGTTTACCATCACGCTCTTTAATAAAGCCGGCCCCCTTTGATTGTAGTAGTAGCTCAACTTTACACAAATTTGTTTGCATTCCTTTTGTTTTGGCGTATCTGAAACTCAGGGAACAAGAAAGTTTGAAGGAAATAAAGGCATCAAAGTGTATATTCGACAGCAAAAAGTATTCGAGTATCCTCAACAGTAAGAGTCTTGAAGCAAAGTATCGACATAAGAGAAAATAGTTTCAGTGGAAACGCTGCAACGAAATTTTGATTTTTCTATTAGTCCATGAAAAACTTTTTTTATGAATTTTTTATTCCTTCCTGAGCTCAATGACAATTTGCTCGAACATATGCCGAGGAAAAAAAAACTAACCAGGCAAATCAAAGGTATAACTTCAAATAAAGAAAAAAAAGGTAAGGAAAAAGAAAGAAAAATAAGGAAGTAAATAAAAGAAAGAAAAAGAAAAAAAGAAGAAAGAAAGAAAGAAAACACATTGGAGCCACACTCAGAAAGTAAAGACAACTAAAGGAAAAACCCTAAACAGTTTTTTACAAATTTCTCACTCACTTTCCTCTATTTCCCAGCTAACGGGAAATCGTTGTAGGATAGTCAAGCAATAATTGGCCAAATCCAACCATTCTAGGGGCGAAACTCTTTCTACCACTTTTTTTTTTTTTTAAAAGAGGGTGTATAAAACAGTATTCCTACCAAAGAAAGACTTCTTCCAGGTATTCATAAAACTATTAAACGAAAATGGGTCTTTAAAAGTATGGAGTTTTCTATAGATTTTTTGTTTTTGTTTGAAGTTCTGTCTCAAACATTTGCGAGCTTCATTAATCAACTCTAAAAAAAGAGGGGAGAGGTTCAATTGCAAATGTGAAAACAAACTACTTTTGAACCGGAAAAATGGCTGTACATGTTGTGGAAAAAAAAGAAAAAAAGAAGAAAAAAGAAAAGAAAAAGGAGGGATCTATGGACATAGCTTGAGTAAGAGGACAGAAAAACGAGATGAACGGCAAAAAAACCGTCGATTGCAAAATGTCATTTGAAAGGAAAGAGAGAGGACAGAAAAAAGAAATAGGAGAAATGGGGAAATAGGGGATAGGAGATAGGAGCCATTGGGAGAAATAAGAGAAAAAGGAGAAGTTGAAAAAATAAAAATAAGAGAAATAAGAGAAATAAGAGAAACAGAGGAGAAACTAGAGTCATTAAACAAGGCCTAAAATGATGTGTCATTTTAGTCTCACCCACGAGTTAGTTGGATAAACTGCTCCTCTTCCTTCTTCTGCGAGAGTAAAGGAATTATACCACGGTATAATTTCCTTCATAAAACGAGAGACCTCATTAGTTATTCCTTTTCCATACATGAACCGCGATTCACAGTGAGATAAATACCTGCAAAAAAGAAGAAAAAAGAAAGTTAAAAAAGAAAAAAAAAAAATCCAAATGGATTGGTATCATGATTTTAGTTTCAATTCACCGTAATTAGTAAACTATTCAATTTTCAAAAGCAACAGGTGAGGCATACATATGAATAAAAGTGGACCACAGCAATTAACAACTACCAACTACGGAAACCCTTAAAACAACAACTGATATATCGTGTCAATATATGGAGAAGTATGGCAATACGATACCAAACGTGTATAGTATCGAGAGCTTGGAAAAATGTACGCCGAGGCACAATATCTTTAGTATTATGGATATTAATCTATCTATATGCGTGATACACAATATGCAGGGGGGAAAAGAGTATAGGAGGTATCAAACACCTTACATCGCCATTAGAGTGTGTGACTTTAGTACAGATGAAGTGATTTATTATGGTAATGACTACACTTGATGATGTTTTGTCACGTGGCTCATTATGAACCACTTAACTAGATAGTGTTAATAACACTAATTTATGGTTTGGGTCGTAAAGACTCGCACTCGATTTGGAGTTGTTCACTTTAATCCTGATGGACAGTGTACTGCTGAAACCTTTACCTCCCTTCTGTACTTCTGTACTTCGAGACCTGCCCGAAGGAATAAAATATCCAATAACATGTGTACCGTAAGGTACACCATTATTTCGACTCAGATTTGGTTCAATATTTTAAATCCGATTTGTCAGAAATTTAACATTTAGTCATCGACATTATTGGGATTTGAACTCACATCAGCAACGTTGTCAAAAAAAAATGAACCGTGTGAACACCAATAGGAGAAAAACGTATAATGTAATAAATTCGGCCAATCGAACTAATTCGTGACATATCTATTAATTTTCGTACTTTTGCGCAAAACTATTATTGAACTCGTTGAACTCGACTAGACCCCTATTATTTTCAATCCAAAGGGGTGGACCTCATATTAACCACATAACAGATAAGGGAGAACACAGACCAAAACGCCGTTCATTGAGCACTCTAAAACCTCCCGGTATTTGTCGTGGGAGAGGCGAAGGAGGATAGGGAGCGAGGAGAGGAAGAGGGAAGGGAGAGGAGGAAGCGAGAGGAGGAGAGAAAAGTATCTCTCCTCCACCTCCATCCTTTTCTCTACTTTTTCTAGTTTTTTTACTAAGTCCTTATTTCAGACCTCTTCCTCCCAAGTTTACTCCTCTCCTCCCACCTTTGGAGGCCCTCCCTCTTTCCATAACCTACAAAAGATACATCCCTCTCCCTTTCCATCTCTTGTTTCCTCCGAGGCCCTCGAATCTCTATGTTCCTCCCATTATTTTTTCTACTTTTTTACTAGGTCCTTATTTCGGACCTCTTCCTCCCAAGATTACTCCTCTCACCTTCGGAGGCTCCCCCTCTTTCGATGACTTACAAGAGGTATATCCCTCTCTCTTTCCATTTCTTGTTCTCCAAGACTCTTAAAATCATGGGCGTCCATGATACCCACTGGAAACGGACAAAAATGGACGGCTCAAGGTTTCTTGTTCATTTGGTTAATTTTTTTTTATTTTTTTTTTCCTTTTTTTGGTCGTTTTTATCAAATATCGAGATTGATACAGAAATGGGTCTTGTACCGCGTATTAAGGGGAAAACAAATAACCTGTACCAAAATGTTGAAAAAATGTCCTCCATATACAACTCTAGGAAAAACCCT